>VZRW01004214.1:18273-44576 GCA_013398125.1 Aegotheles bennettii | reverse complement strand
GAGGGGAGGGCGCCGAGTGCTGGCGGTGCGGGGCGGTGCGGAGCTGCGGGGCGCCGTGAGCGGGGCGGCCGGGGGCAGCGGGGGCGCCTCAGTTGGAGGAGAGCAGCGAGCTGTGGGAGGACAGGTCCATGCTGCTGGCGCTGAGCCCTCGGCTCTCTGCACGGAGGCCCTGGGCGCCCTGCAAAACACAGCCCAGTGAGGACCAGTACCCGCAACCAGTATCAGCCATAGGAGGTGACACCTCCAGCTGTGGAGCTATGATCTCAGCTCCAGCCCACACAGCACCAGATGCGTGGATGAAGGTCCCCAGTGGGGTCTCAAGCACCACAGAGGTGGCCAGCCATGCCCCTCACCACCTCTCTCGCTGGCCACAGCCCCCAGAGCCAGCTCTGGCCACACAGACCCCACCCCAGCACCTGCTCCCTGCACCAGCCCCACCACCCACCCAGTGCTTACCTCAAAGGAAGCATCGCTAGACTTGTGCAGGTAATTTAATGATGCAGCTCGTTTCATGCTGCAAGAAAGCAGAGGAGAGCAGGTGTGATCTTCTTGTGCCTGGCCAAGCCCCAAGCCCCAAGGTAGCAGGGCCCCCACCCGCCCTGGTTCTCACCTGGTGTTCCTGGGCTCCAGGGGACCATTGCCCTGCAGTTTCTTGACCAACATCTCACTGCTCCTCCGTATCACATCCCGGATTTTCCCCAGGGAGCTGCTGCGCTGAAGGGTGCCACTGCCATCCTGGACACAGAGACACAAGCCAGGGCAATGCCTGAGTGGCACCAATTGGGCTCTGGCATGCTGCAGATGAGTGGCCAGGACTGGGCTCCGCTCCAAATACCCTCATGCCTGCTTGCACAGAGGACTTAGACCTGGTCAAGAGCAGGCTTACTGCTGGCTACTACATGGCTCACCCTGGTTCTTCATGGGACACGATGACCATGTAGCTGGGGACCTCCACCAGGGCTTGACTCATCCAGACTGACCTGCACCAAGCCACCAGCACAAATGGCACTGGCATCCCCACAGCCCTGCTCAAACGTGGCACAGCTCCAACACCTGCAACAGCTCAGGCAGCAGCCACCACTGAGTTCCCAGTGGGCAGGGAAGCACCAAGACCTGACGGGAGCCCCAAGCTTGGGGGTACCTCTGTCAGGCCAGGACATGCTGCTAGGACATTCATTTCATGGACCCCCTCCTCATTTGCTGCTGGTTGGAGACCACCCTCCCCCTCCCTTTACCCTTCCTCACCATGCCTTTGCTATTCCTTCTCTCCATCCAGCACTCATCCTGATGCACATCTTGGTCCTGCACAGTGGGCCTGCAGGCTCACTCACCGTCAGACGAGACCAGTCCACGTGCACACACAGCCTTGTCCCACCTCTAATGCCCCCAAGACCGTTAGCTTTGAGCCTGCTGAGCAATTCAGGCAGCTCCATCTGGGATGCATTCACCTGGCTGTACCAACACCATGTTGTCAAGCAGGCACCACTCTCCTTGGCCCCCCAACTCCAGCTGCGTGCAGCCCCACCAGCTGCCCCAGGGTGGCACTTTACAAAGGTTTTTTATGGTTGCCTGCTTTTTCAAAAGACCAAAATCAGCCCTAAATCTGTTTCCCCAGTCTGTTACATCCCACATGACCACAGGAGGACCCGGTACTCAAAGGCACTCTCAGCCCTTGACAAGCTCTAGCCTACCTCCTGCATTTTGCCCCACATGCATGGAGGCAGTGGCTGCCAGCATGACACCACCTCATGCCCGTGTGACACCATGGCACCAAGTTCTTCCCCTGTGGCCAGGCAGGATCATTACACACGGTTGTGGCACTACTGCTGATGTCCTCCCTGCTCCTGATCCCAGCAGCCCTTAGCACATCAGGGCAGAAGAAACTGAGATAACGTAACTGCAAAATCCCCTTACTCCTTATAATGTGTGGGAGCCCCCTTGTCCCACTCTGAAGGAACAAAATGCCCTGTGGCCCAGGCTGGCAGCAGCACTTGGCCCAGGACTGTCCATGCAGCTCTGCAGGTAAGCAGGGTCCCTGCCTCAGGCCAGTCACTCCCTTGTGCTGTGGGTTGTGGCCCTGGGGAAGGCTTTTCCAACACTTCCCCGCTCTGGTTATCCAAAGCTGATCCAGCCCTAGACCTCTCTCCAACAGCCAACAAGGACTTTTCCCAACAGCAAACCTTTCTTCTGGTATTCATCTCATCCCTTCTTGGGTAAGCCTCTTCACTCTCTCATCAGGATAGAGGGTTTCCAAACTGGAAGCCATGTGCTGTTGCTGCAAGGGACCCGCTCACCAGGAATGCAGAGAGCACCCAAAGCATTAGCAAGGCAAACAACAACTCCAGGCATTCCAGACAGGTTTTGGAGGAGCCGGCCATCTGTATGCAGCACTAACAGAGACAGGGCTGGGGGTGCGGTGTCTTTTGCCTCCCCACCAGACTTGCATGGGGTCACCACCCTTCCTGCAAGGTACTGCCATGCCAGGCACTGTCCCTTTTGCCAGGGCACACAAGCCAGCGATGGAGAAGGGAACACAGCGGGGGCAGGGGAGCAGGACCATGGTACAAGGGCAGCAGGATCCAGCCAGGAATACACTCTGTGGTCAGGGGTGGAGGATGGAGCCACATTTCCCCAGCTGCAGCAATTCAGGCTGACTGCAGACCAACACCAGAACCAAATGTTGCTGCATGCTGGGTTAAAAATAGCCTCCCTGCTCTCCCCACTCCCTTTTCTGCAGAGTTATTCTTAACACAGAACATTTATGGGGCTTGGTTTACCGCAGAGCCCCCACCCCACTGCACCCACCAGGATGACAGCACTCCAAGAAAAAGCAGCCACTCCACCACTGAGCTGCTCTCCACTGCATTCTCCCCCCTGCCTGGTGCATGGAGGCAGAGGACTCGGGCAGGATTTGGCAGCACATGGAGCTCAGCACTGGGGGATGCAATGGGGTATTTATCTGGCTAATGGAAACAATTGTTGGGGAAGGCCAAAGCTCAGACAGCCCAGGGCAGCCCTGCCATACGTGGCTGCAGAACTGAGGTTAGCAGCGACCCCAGTTTGGAGATTAGGGAGAGGCACAGTGGAGTTGGGTCCCTTCTCTCCAATGCTCAGCCTAGGAGAGGTGCCCTGGGGGCAACACGTCCCCCTGCACACGCAGACACCAAGCACCCCCACATCTGCTCCAGCATTTGCACCCGCCACACCAGGGCTGACCAGCACTGGCCTCCAGAGCACAGAAAGAAGCACAGAGCAGCGGTTCGGGTCTGGCTACCTTTAATCAGAGGTATGGTTGTTACAGCACCAGGTCCAGGACTTGGCAAAGCACAGGGGCAGGTGGCACTGGGGCCTGAACGTACCCTGCGCTGAGGACTCGCCTCTCTCCAGGAGCACAGAGCAACGCTGGGAGAGAGAGGCAGGGAAGGCACAGCCCTAGAGCACTCAGCCCTGGGCTCCATGCCCCACAGCCCTGGGGACAAACCTTTCAGCAAGCACAAGCTCCCAAGGGAGTAGCGTGCGTGCGCCCCAGGGACTCTGCACCACCATGGGAAAGCCAGGCCCAGACAGACACAAGCACCACAACCTGCCAGATGACTAGCATGAGAGAAACTAGCTAGCTAAATAAATAAGGGGGGGTTCTGCGCTGGCCTCTGGGCTCTGTCCTGCTGGCTGCAGCCTTCCCAATGTTCTTCCCACACAGAAGGGCCAGGGAGGTTCACTCCCTACAGGAGATGGGATGAGGGTGTGCACCCAAGGGCACAAGGCAGTGGTGGTCTGGTCCTGGGAAACATCCCCTTTCCCAGCAGTGAATGACAGCACCAGACCCTGCATGGGCCTGGAGTCGCATCAGAGGCACCAAGCCACCTACACACATGCCACTGTCTCCCTAGCAGTGACAGGGTTATAGATTTCCCACCTACCTGGCTTAGAGAATGCCAGACAGCGAGTCACAGCCCCAGGGACCACATCTGGCAAGCTAGGTCCTGTGTTCAAGAACTGCCCTCCTCTGAGGGACCTGGCCCCTTCTCCTGTGGAAACCTGCCTCCAGCCATCCCATCTGCCCCCACATGCTCAGAGCACCTCAAGCCCTAGCTTCTCCTTTCCTTGTATCCTTCTTTGCACCTCCTTTTTCTCCTAATCACTCTGCTCCAAACCCCCATCCACTCTGCTCCAAAACTCCATCCATTCCCAACCACTCTGCTCCAAAACCCCATCTCAGCTACTTCTAACAGCCTGGGGCTTGGTGGTCCCTTGCAGAAAAGTTTGCTTTCCTCCTACCCTTCCTCTGTCTCTAAGAAACAGTGAACAGCTTCACCCCCACCTCTCCCTCTCCCAGCAGCCATACCTGGGGACCCTGGAGCAATGGGGAGCTAATTCACCCCTTCATGCCACCAGGTGAAGCACTCAGCTTCAGGAGGCTGCAACCAAACACGCTTGTCCTGGCAGGTCCCTGTTCCACATCTGGTCCCTGGCTGTCACCCTCTCACCTCATCTTGGATGTGCAGTAGCTATGGCCACCCTACGTCCCTGTGCCCCTGCAGAGACCCACATGCTGCCCCTGGGTTGCAGAGCTCAGCAGGGAGGAAGACAGCAAGACAGAGACTGCCCCATGCTGCAGGGAGAGCCCAGCTCACCAATGGCCAGCGCAGTTTGCTACAGGGCACTAACATCAGCCAAGCCTACAGGGAAGGAAGCAACCGGGCACACGACAGCCCTGCCAAGGCCAGGCCTCCGTCCCAGAACAGCCTCCCATCTTCGTGCCTCCATCCTGGCCCCTGCAGAGATGGAGGGAATAAGCTAGGAGGGTTGAGGATGTCTAATGATGGTGGCGTCAGCATGGAGTGAAGACAATCCCCCGCTGGGCTGGTCCCCAGGGATGCCCAAGGGCAGGCTGGGGGTGGGGGCAGGCTGGGGACGGTGGCCTGGGGACGGTGGCCCATCACCCTGGCCTGGGGGAGCGGGCAGCTCCTCGCAGATTCTTCCTGCTCTTGGTGGCCATGGGACCAGAGCTGGGCCACATGGCCAGGCACTCCTCTGCAGGCGTTGCGGCGCCCTCGTGCACCAGGAGGGTTGGGGGACTGGCGTGGAGCTCTCGCCGAGGGAGGAGGGATGGTGTGGAGGAAAAGTCGGAAGATACAACAAACATCCAGGTGATTGCAGTGGAGGGGAAAGAGGGAGTCTCGGGAGGCATTTAAGCCTAGAGCACAGAGAGGAGAGAGACACAATTCACAAGGCTGTGAGGTTGAAGGTCACCCAGGGAGCAGGTGGGGCAGGACCCAGGCTGCATGCAGAGGCAACGGGCCACGTCTGGGCACAGGAGGAGTCTTGTGAGGCTGAAACAGCCTTGAACTGGCAGGAGCTCAGGGAGAAACAGCCTGGGAGTCCTGCTCTGAGGGGTCCCTGCTCCTGGGCTCCATGCACCCATGGGGTGCCCACCAAGGCCTCCGTGCCACCCAGCTGGTGCCATCTCTGCTCTCACGCCCAGACCCTGGCTCTCCCAGCCCATTTACCTGGGCAGAAAGTAGCTGGTCCAGGCCCTGGGGTGCTTCCAAAGCTGCCCTTGGCAGCAGGGCACAGAGGTTGCTGGCACCCTGGGGCTCCATGGCCCTGCCTGCAGCAGCTGAGAGCTAAGGGATGGCAGCAGAGACTGTCCTGAGGCAGCACGTCCAAGGTCTCTAGACCAGCACAGGGAACAACTGGCCGTGACAGACAGGAGCAGCAGGAGCTGCCGCAGCCTTCTTTCTGGGGGAGCTGCAGCCCAGTGCTGGGCTGCTGGCTGCAGAGAGGAGGCTGGAAATGTGTGCAGCAGGCTGGAAAAGGCACCACGCATCATGTGGTGGCAGCCGTGTTCCCCAGGATACTGGGCCAGCCCTGAAACCCTCTATCTACAGCTAGCTGGGCCCAGGAAGACCCACCAAGCTCCCTGGGGAAGGGTCATATGAGCAGGGACTACCCCCCATGGATGGATTAGGCTGGGGGAGATTGTGGCATTGCTTGCTTGCCTTGAGATGATCAGCTCAGGGACCATCGGGAAGGTCTCCCAGATCATCACCAGTGCAAAGTGATCACCCAACACCAACCACAGCCAGGAAGAACTGCAGAGAGACACCAGCCAGAACAGGGAGCGGGTGTTCCTAATTCAAACCTGCAGCCCTCCCTCTGTGTGTGTCTAGTCCCTCTACTAATGGGGAGTGCAGGGGCCCAGGGTTGGTGTCTTGCCAGGGCTAGGACCCTCTTCACTCCTGATGTCAAGAGCTGGGACAGAGGACAGCCTGCATCTGGCAGAGTTGCTGGTTTCCCTCAAAGCCCCAGGTCCCCTCCAGCCACCTCCTGGGTACAATCCACAATCAAGAGAGCCAGCAGGCTTCAGGCTTGGGTCTTGAGGAGCTGTCATGGCAACGAGGAAGAGGAAGGAGGAAGGGAGGGAGCTCATGCAGGTAGGGATGGAGCTGAGCCAGGTAGGGGAGGGTTAGTGACAGCAGATGTGAGGGGGGAGCGAAGGACTCCAAGTGCTCAGTGTGTTGCTTGTGCCAGGCTGCAACATCCCCTGGGTACCCAGCTACACTACACTCAACTGGAGTTTGCAGGAGGAATAGGAAGTGTTAACAGCTCTAGCAGCCCTTGAGCCACGCACCCACCAGCACCACTTGCCCCTCTTCTCCATCCTTCTCCTTGCAGAAGACAAAAGGCAACTGTACCAGACCTGGCCCGCTACCTTCCTCCAAGCTCAGCACTAGTGACCAAAGTGCCCCTCAGCCTCAGAGCAAGCCCAGGCAGGCTCAGGTCACCCTCTCCATGCCTCAGTTAACACCAGCCTCTTCTGTCACCTCCAGTCAGCGCAGCCTGGCATCCCGCAGAGACCTTTCACCACCTTTGCTTGGTCAGAGCCCACAGAGGGCACGAGGCCAGGGCCAGGGACCAGCAGAGGCACTGGCTGCAGACTACTCCTGCACCCTGCAGTCACTCAGCTGCAGACACCCCAGGCACACACACAGCCCTCCCCAGGCTCAGCGTCCCCTGCGGCACGGTGCAGGACAGACAGCCAAGTTGCTCACAGTGGGCCTGAGATTGGGCCGATGCTCTCAGCCAGGGCATCAAGAGGGGAGCAGCAGGGAGAGATGTTAATAAGGTTGACAGGCTGAGATTAAGGGCAGACCAGGACCAGTTCATGCTGTGCTTTGCCAGGGCCTGGCAGCCCCCCGGCAGCAGGAGCCCTCAGTTGGGGATGTCTGGCCCGTACACGCACCTTTGCAGGCTGGCTGGATCATGCCGAGAGAGAGGGGAAGGAAGTGTGCAGGGAACAAATGGAGGCAGACAAGGATGCCACAACAGGCCACGCGGGGACAGCCCTGAGCCAGGCTGTCCCTTCCCTCTGGTAGCCAGCTGAGGCCATTCTTGATGGTGTCTTGTACTTACCCCGCTCCATTCCACGCCCATACTCACTTCCTCGCTACCGTCTGTGGCACTCTCGTACTTGACGCCACCACCCAGGCTCCGACGTCTCTCTGTACCATCACCCTCCTTCAGGATCTCCACCACCTTCGTCTGGTTGATCGGGTCAATGCCCTGCAAATGGAAAGGGATAAGGAAGTACTGTGTTTTGCCTTTCTGTGTTCTTTCCCTGTTGCGATCTGCTGTGCCATCACTGTACTTGGTCCCATCCCCTCTCTTAGCCATTGCCTCATTGCAGCCAAAACTCTCCAGCTCAAAAAGGACAGAGCCAAATGCCATCCTGCACTGAGCAGTCCGTTTCGGTTCCCAGGTCAGCAAGCCCTCCACCATGCCATAAACCATCCTGGGGAGAAGGGCTTGCTACCCCTAACGTTTTGGTTTTTTTCTTCATATTTTGGTGTGTGAAGGTTTCTGCTGTCCTTCAGTCTTTGTAGCAGCAGCTCACAACTCCTGCTTTATTGTTTGAGGATTGAGAGGTGCTTAGGGTAAGAGGTACTTTAAGAAATCCCTAGTGTGTTCCCTGGGCAAAGAAAATAGTGGGAAGATGACATTCCAGTGAGTGCAGGCCACCTCAGTATCTGAGAGTCCAGTGACCTGCCCTCATCCAGCTGCAGTATTTCTGCAAAGAGCCACATGTACACACAGACATCTGCTCCATCCATGCACACATGCACTACACAACCCCCTACACACGTGTGTGCCCCTGCACAAATGCAACCCCAACCACCAAGGTGCTCTGGTGTCACAGGAATGCAAACCAAGGGTATCAGAGGCTGCAAGGCCCAGAAACGTCCCTCACCACACCCCAAGTGCTTGTGCATGACCTGCCCCAGTGTCCCCTCCACCAGGGAAGGTCCCTCAGGTTACCTGCCGCCGAGAACGGACAGCACACTCCTCCAAGGTCTCAGCTGCCTCTAGTTTGCCCTGGCGCCGGTACAGCGCACCCAGGTTCCTCAGAGTGGTGTTCACAGTCGGGCTGCAGTAACATATGGAAGGTGAGCAGGAGCCCTGGGACCACCCCCTCCCAAGCCTGCAGCTACCCACAAACCATCACTTACCTGCTAACCTTACAGGCCTTGTACCAGCCACCATACTCAGCATAGGGAGCGCTGTCTCTGTGCTTGCTCTGCAGGGCAAGGAGAGATGAGAGCTGTTAGTCCCATGCCTACTGCTGTTCTCCAGCCTGTGCTCTCCCACCAGGTGCCAGGGTCACTCCCCAGGCTGCACCCCCACATCAGCCCAGCCTTTGGAAACACAGTGTGCAGACGCAGTGATGAAGCCCAGCAGGCTCTCAGAGGGGAAGCTGAAAGCCCATTTCCTGCAACAGATTTGGGCTACAAGTAGAAGTGATGTCCCCACCCCATCAAGGAACATGATCCCATCTCCTTGCCTCTCCTACGGTACCAAAGGCAGGAGGGACAACACAACCCATCCTCATGGCACTCTGGAGGACATGACACCCCACTCCCCTCAGCATGCAAAAGGGACACAAAAAACCCCCCAACCAACAAAACCACATAGGTGTGCCAGGCAGCATGGGCACCAAAACCCTCAGCCATGGGTTCATTCCTTTGCTGAAGGAATGAACCAGCCACAACCAAGTCTTCTGCCTGCAAGGTCAGACCTGCCCCACAGCAGCTCAGGACCAGCTGTCTCCTCTCCACGCCCAGTCTTTGTACCCGAGTTAGCTGGCTCTGCCACAACAAGGAGCAAAGAGGCCACTGGCCAGAGCAAAAGGAGAGGGGGCAGAGCTTGATGCTCAAGGAGGAAGATCTAGGGCCAGGACAACTCACTCTGCAGGGCATTAGCTGCTAGCCAGCATTGCTCTGGGTCAGTAGGGACCACAGCACCTGCAGGCAGGTATTGCTCCTGCTGCAGGAGAAGGGCTGCCTGTCCACACACTGTGCACCCCGGTGTGTGGTGAGCACTTCAGCATGTGCCATGTCCCTGGCTCCACACCCACAGGGCACATGGGCTGGGCAGGAAGCACCCAACTCAGCCCTGAGCCTAGCAAAGCTGCTCTCACCAAGCAGATGAGGGGGTGGGGGGGTGTCACTGCTCCACAGCAGGAGCTTCCCTCTGGCAAGGGCTCTAGCCCAGAAGAAACTGTCCTCACGGGGACCATTTTTCTTGCTCAGTCCCACAGCACTTCTCAGATCCTTACCCCACGTGCTGGAGCCTCCCTGAGTCATAGACACACATGGGTTTCCTTGCACCAGAGCCTGCACAGCCTGGGCAAGCCTCAGGGATGGGATTGCTCAGGACACCACTGAAGCTTGTGCAGAGGCAGCCCCGAGAGGGTGGCTGAACTCCAGGGGAAAGGTGTCACATCCCCTGGGGCAGAAAGGGCCTTGCAGGTCAGGGCTGCCAGCTGTGCCCAAGACCCTGCTTCTGGCACAAGCTGGCCTCTCCCAGCTGCCACTGAGAGCAGAGGGAAAGAGGGGTGAGGGGAAAAAAAAAGAAGTGAAGCTCTGCAAGAGGGGTTTGATGCTTTTTAATAGGAGATGTGGAAACTCGGCACAAAGAGTACACAGCCCCAGCCACTGGGCTGGCAGAACAAACAGGTCTGTGGTTACTGTTGCCTGGTCAGGAGAGCCATGCCAACCATGCCATGGGGCATGGGCACAGCTGCCCTGGTGACAGGAGCCCTAGGGGCAGGGAAAGAGGCTCAGCCCCTGTCCCAGGCTGTAAAACAAATCTCACTTCAACTGTAGATCCCTGAGTCTGCTCTCTTGCCCTGTAGCAAGGCTTGTTTAACCATGTGGAGCATAGTTCCATGCTACCACTATCTACTTTTGACCTTAGTTCTCCTAAGATACCACCAGAAGTGTACCTTAGAAGAGGAGCTAAGTCTCTACTCCAAGCTTGATTCCTCCTGCATAGGATGGTGCTGCAGCAAGAGTCACTCCTTTGCAGCAGAGCCTTCACAGGGCAGCACTTGCAGCAGTGCAAGATGGAGCTGACCACTGCCCTGCACTGGGGATCACAGAGTGGTTCACTGGGAACACACAGCATGCTGGTGGGAGGCAGCTGCTAGCAGCCTGCTCTTCAGACTCACAGGATGGGACTGGTAAGTCACTAAGACAAGCCTGCTGTCTGAGCCCATGTACGGATGGGGCTTGCTCTGAGGACAAAGGGAAAGGAGACAGACACTGTCTGCTCCCACTGCAGCTGGAGTCTAGACCAGAGCCCTTCATTCTGCTGCTTCAGCCTTCTGCCAAAATGGTGATGTCTTATGCTTGAGAAAAGCAGAGACAGGACTCTGCTGCATTTATCAGCTGAGCACAGAGCAGGGTCTGGGCACAAGAGCAACAGTTTCTTTGCCTCTCAGCCTAGTCCAAGGCAAGCACAACCCATGCCTATCCTCCTTCAGAGGCCAGCTACAACACAGAAGAGCTAGGGCCCAGATCGTTTTCAGGAGGTTTGGCTCCATGTCCTAAGCAAGGTAACAGCAGCAGTTTCTTCTGGACCTCCAGTTTTCCCCAGGCAGCCTTAGGGCTGCTGCAGAAGCAGGTTGTGCTCTGGACACTAGCAGCATTTTGGAAGAGAGTGCCAAGGCTCTGCGGCACAACCCTCTGCCATCTTCCATCCTCTGCACACCCTGGAGGGATCACTAAAGCAAAGAGAGAGCATGCAGCCATGGCTGAGAACTCCCTGTCCCAAGAAAAGCATCAAGCTCTCTGATGGGCCTTCCCTCCCTGCTGCCCCCAGGAGCAGCCATGCTCTCTCCCGGCTCTCCAGATCCCTCCTGGCCTTCATCAGTGGCCATGGCAGATCTTCAGACTGCAGGAAGGGAGGGTCCGGCTACTGTAAGAGAAGATCAAAACCCCTGGATCTCCTTCCCCTCCCAGGGCTCTTGCTGCTATCAACAGGCAGCACTACCAGTTCAGACTCACCTTGCTCATCTCCTCTCTCTCCTCTGCATGCATCCAGATTGGCTTGTGTTCATCTGTGTGGGGAAGAATGCAAGACAGCTCTGCTCACCCCATCCCCCTGCTGCTCTGCCACTTTCTCCGGGGCTTTGCCTTCTGCACAGCCCAGTACTCTGGCCCCAGAGCTAACAGCTCAGCAGAGGGAAGTGACAAGGCTTCCAGATCTCCCTGGTCCCAAGCCCCAAGAAAGGCAACCAGTATTGCAAGGAGAGGACAGGGGAAGGAAGGAATAAATCCTCCCATGGCAGAATAACCCGTGTCATGTGTACAGGAGAAATTTCAGCCTATGCCTGAAAATGATTGTGCCACATGCTATACCCTCTTTTAGCCACAACCATTCCCAGGTCAGTAAAACCTGACAGCCAGAGATCTCCAAGATCCCTTCTGATAAAAGCAATGGAGCATTGTAACACACTAGAATGGCAGTGTCCCAATGGCTGTCCAAAGCAGGGGCTCTGCAAGGCCATCCCATCCCTCTGCCAGGGGGATACCAGAACCAGCCAAGCCCAGGCTAAGAGCCAGGAGACAAAACTGCTCACCCTTCCCTAGCCTCAACAGCTTCTGCTATACAAACCATCCACAGAGCCAAACTCCTTCACATGAGCACGGGTAAGGATGTCCTTATACAGCACCTCTGCATCTTTGTATTTGCCTTGCTTCAGGTAACAGGAGGCCTGCAAAGAAAACAGCTTCAGCCTCACCAGGCAACACAGATTACCTCTGCTCCCCTCTTGCAGCTCTCTGCTTCTTCAAGCACCAGGCAGTGCTC
This sequence comes from Aegotheles bennettii, assembly GCA_013398125.1. Taxonomy (NCBI): domain Eukaryota; kingdom Metazoa; phylum Chordata; class Aves; order Caprimulgiformes; family Aegothelidae; genus Aegotheles; species Aegotheles bennettii. The sequence continues at coordinate 32,423 of VZRW01004214.1, read as the reverse complement.
ACCTTTCCCATGGCACCACTCCCCATCCCCACATGGCCTTTCCCCAGGGTCTCACCAGGTTGTTCTTGGTCTTGGCCACGTTGGGGTCATCAGGACCCAGGCAGCTCTCATAGATCTCCAGGGCCCTGCAGTAATAGTACTCCACCTCATCATACTTGCCCTGGTTCTGGCACAGCAGGGCTAGATTGTTCAGCTGCTTGGCCACATCAGGATGGTCTTTGCCTAGGACCTGGGTAAACAAAAGAAAAGCCACAAGAAGTCAACACTTACAGACTGGAGTGGACTCCTGGAGTTACTAGGCACTGCAGTCCCTCCAGGACATGCCTGTGTCAGACAGAAGCCAAGGACTAGGGAAGCAAAGAGGAGAAATTCCAGCTTCCACTTCCTGGCACGCCTCTCCAAGTCCGCAAACACTGGAGAGACAGGAAAGGTGGTGGCAGAAGCAGCAGCCAGAGACTAGGTAGGTCCTGGATCTCCCCGATGCAATGGGGTAATGGGGGAAAACCCTGAGGGAGAGATGGAAGGAAGGAGAGCATGGGAGACCAGTACCTTCTCACGGATCTCCAGGGCTCGCTTACACAGTGGCTCTGCTTCTTTGTACTTCCCTCTCTTGCCATAGAGAACAGCCAGATTGTTCAAAGTTGCTGCCACCTGCAGAGACATAAGCTTCTCCATGAAACAAAGCAGAATTCAGTGGGACCAAACAAGGGTTGCAAGCAGCAGTAACAGTGACTGTTCCATTTCCTTCATGCCTGCAGTACAGCGGCTTCTGAAGAGAAGGAGGTCCAGAGGCAGAAGGCTACCCTGCCTCCATTGCAGGATCCAGGAGAAGCCAACTCCTGACAAGCCAAACCAAACAGGACAGCAGGAAATATTGAAGCAGTGAAACAGGCCTCACACCACGTGAACAGCACCATTCACACTCCACAGAGCACACTGCTGTCCTTGGCAGTCTGGCTGCAGACACCACAAGGGCTCAATTCTACCTGCAGCAGCAGCCACGGGTTAAGGGGAGTGACAGAAGAGGAAGACAACACTCACTGCTGGGTGGTCTTTGCCCAGAGTCTTCTCACGGATGGAGAGCGCATCATTCAAGAGGTGTGCAGCCTCCTTGTATTTATTCTGATCCCTGCAGTTCAAAGCCAATCAGTTATTCGGGATTTGGACACCACAGCCAGCAGCAGGCAGAACTGCAAACAACAGTCCTCCTTCCATATAGATCCAGCCCCCACAGCCCTTCCATTTCTCCATTCCTCCCTATCTTAGCCAGTTCCTGGTTATATTGGAGTTTGGCAGTCCAAATACCTTTATTCATGCCAAAGCCTTTTTGAAAGGCAAACCACTGGAAGCTGAGGGAGCTCCACGTCACCAGAATGTGCTGCCCTAGTAAATGGGAGAGGCAGAAAGCTGGTCCAGTCCTGCCCTACCCACGACGCTCACCTGTATACCAGTGCCAGGATGTTGAGCATGGTGGCCACATCAGGGTGATCGTGGCCTGATGTCTTCTCCAGGTCCTCCAGCGCCTGCTTGCAGAGTGGCACGGCCACCTCGTAGCGTCCCTGTGAGGCGTACTGGATGACAAGGTTGTGGAGGGTGCGCAAGCGTGCGGGAATCTCATAGCCTCCCTGCTGGGCAGCTGCGACTGCACTGCTGTGCTGGTGGGGCACTGCAGGCACAGAGGAATAAACAGGGGCACAGTTGGCACAGCAGGCTTGAACAGAGACAGCCAGCAACCATGCATGAGTAAACACTTACATCCAGGACCATGCTCTTCCTCCTCATTTGGGAACAGATCATCCAGAGAGTCCTTGGTGGAGTCACCCTCCTTTTCCTCCTGAGAAGATGGGAATCACAATACCATTGGTTCTCAGAGGAGACAGCAGCAGTCTGGGCCAAGTCAGCTGCCAACCTCTCCTCCTTGCTGCAGCCCATCAACACCCTCAACCTCCCCTGCTGTCTTTGCCACCACCTCCCTGACATATAACAAAACCAATAAAGCCAAATTTCCCCAGCACACCCCTGCATGCTACTCCATGCTCTTCCAGAGACCCTGCCCCATGAGGGCTCCCTTTGACTACAGGCATTGCTGTGCATGGTAGCTGGGAAGGGGCAAAATCCAGGGCAATGCTATCACACCCAGGCAATCCTGCTGGTTCAACCTCTCCCACCCCCGAAGGTGGCTGCTTGACAGGAAAAGAGCATACCGAAGGTGAGACATCCTCATCATACTTCTTCAGCTGGTTCATGAACTCAAGGTGTTTCTTCTCCTCCTCCAGCTGAGCCACGGTTTGCTCACTGCGCTGCAGCTTCTGCTGGGTGTTGGCAAGCTCATCACGCAGCCACTGGTTCTCCTGGCACAATCTCCGCACCTGAGCGCGCAGCTTCTGCTTCTCCGACTCCACAGCATTCAGATGGTTGGACAATGCCATCATCACCTTGTCAAGAGTCCCAGTCAGTAACTACCATAACGTTTTATCTCCCCCACGTGCATGCTTAGGGCCCAGCCTCAGGGTCATGTTGGCCTTCTACACTCAGCCCCTTGCTGCCCCTGTAGCTTTGGGAAATGGCCACACACCTGCCTTCCCCTCTCTGTCCTGGGAATCACCTAGGAGTGCACCCACCACTCTCACCTGAGCTTCTCCAAGCCCCAGTTCAATCATCTCCACTGACTTGCGGAGCAGGTTGGATTTCTCATGCACAAGATTGGCTTCTTCATCTTTCTTCAGGCACTTGATGGTCTCTAGTAAGCTGTGTAGGATGGAGTTGTGTTCATTCTTGAGTGCCTCCAGCCCTTGCATCACCAGCTTGGTGTTGGAAATGATCTCCTCTTGGCTCAGCTTGTCCAGTTTCTCTTCCCTTGGATACACCATGGTGGACATAGTCCTGCTCCTCCCTACAGAGAGAGAGACAGACAAATCCTGAGTGCCTCAGTGCTGTTTTAGAGAGCCACAACCAGACACAAGCATCACAGCCTCTTTCAAGCAGCCAGAGACAGTGTTCAACTGGTTGCCCACACTAAGCCCTTCCCCTTCACCTTCCCCTCTCCCTTTGGCAGCAGGCACCTGTCAGGGCACGTGTCTCCCCTTTTGTGGCACGGAGTGCTGGCACCCAGCGCAGGTGGCACACGTGGTCAGCAGACAAAAAGGCCAGAACCAGTGCTGACCTCCAAAACCCCCACACTCCCAGCAGCAAGGGAAGATGATTTAGCTGCCATTTAAGAGCAGAGATTTGGAGTTGACAGCTGGGGTTGCAGTGCATACACCTCCTGCCCGCAGACCACCGATGCAAGGAGGCTGTCAGAGCCCAACACCTTTCCCAACCGCAGAAGAAAGGGCATAGAAAGTGGAGGAATGCCAGCTCAAAGCTTTCTGCTTCCTCAGTGGAAAAATCTCCTGGAAGAGAGACAGGAGAGGCATCAGTGCTCTCAGACAGGGAGGCATCAGAGGCCTTACTGGGCCAAACAAAAAATTCCCTGATCAGAAGAGTGCACTCTGACAATCCCAGCACAGAACAGACATTGTGGCGACGAGGGACATAACGCCACCCGCATGGACTGCATCAGCCTGTGTGGGAAAGCTTACACACACCAAAGGCTACAGTCACACCACTGTAACCCCTGTGTGGGTGTCAGCTTCAAACTCCAGCAGTGTTTCCAGCTTCACTTGCCCTGCTGCCAGCCCAAGGACTCCTCATGATTGCATAAGGATTGTGTTCTCCTTCCCTGCCCTGCTTCCCCTGACATACAACAGGAGAGCACCAAAGCTACTGCCTTTACACGGGTACACCAAGTGCTACAATCCACCACATTAGTGCGGCTGCAAGACCCCTACACAGAAAATCCAGGAGCCAGGGAAACGCAGCAGGCCAGAGGGTGAGAGACATAAGGAGCAGGCAGGACCCCTTGCAGCAGGTTGACAGGACCCTGGCTGCTCAGTGACTCACTCATTAGCCCCCCTCAGCCTCCCCCATGCTGGGCCACCCCAGCAGCCTCTTCACTTCATGCAGCAATGGCAGGAAGGACACCAGGCACCTCACCAGGGGAGGCTCCTGCAGGGTCAAACACGGGAGCTGCGATGCCCTGCACAGGCAGCACCAGCCCAGCAGCCCCTCCTGCCCCCCCCCGGGCTGGCAGAGGCACCACAGCCCAGCACCCAGGGCCCTGCAGGCAGGATGCTGGCCAATGGCCCAGCCACTCCGCAGGAGCTACCCAAGAGCTGCCAACAGATTTGCCTTTGTCCTCCTGCAGGACCCACCTCTACATGGCCTGAGCTCTTTGTTCAGCAGCAGCCTTGAGCCCGGTTTACAGGTGCAGGAACAAAGAGAGCAGAGCTGCTCTTCTCAGCAGGGCTCCTCTCCTCCCTGGCTGTGCACCCTGCCCAGGGGGGCTCAGGGCAATGCCCCAGCTCAGCTACAACCATCCCTGCCTGGAGTGGGCCCTGAGCAATAGAGGGGTCCAGTTTCTTCCTCACTGCAGCACGGAAAGTGAAGATGGTGAACAGTGCTGGGCAGCTGCTATAAGTACAAACATCTCATTATACCCACCCATTCCCTCCTTAGCCTCACTCTTCCAGGAGTTCCTTGAGGTTATTATAGGCCTGAGCTCTCCTCTCGGTTCCTCTCTGGTTTCTGTTCCAGTGACACGCATCCACCCCTCAGGAAGGACAAACTCCTGGCACACAGTGGAGACCTTACTGATCCTCAGCAGGGCAGAAACACTTCATTTCTGTTGAAGACTGTGTTCCTGTTCATAGCTTTGAGTAAGAGCCTAGTCCTCCCCCACCTGCCCCAGAGCCACAGTGCTGACTTCACACTCACTTCATCATCCAGCATCAGCACCAACCCTGAGCCATATGACGCTGCATCCTTCACTGCTGGGTCACTTGGATTATTCAGCCTGGAGAAGAGGAGGCTGAGGGGTGACCCCACTGCAGTCTGTGGCTTCCTCACGAGGGGAAGAGAAGGGGCAGGTACTGATCTCTTCACTCCTGTGACCAATGACAGGACTTGGGGTAACAGCAGGAACTGAATCAGGGGAGGTTTAGTTTGGATATCAGTAAAAGGTTTTTTACCCAGAGGGTGACTGAGCGCTGGCACAGGCTCCCCAGGGCAGTGGTCACAGCACCAAGCCTGCCTGAGTTCAAGAAGTGTTTGGATGATGCTCTCAGGCACATGGTGTGACTGCTGGGGTGTCCTGCACAGGGACAGGGGTTGGACTTGATGATCCTGAAGGGTCCCTTCCAACTCAGCACATTCTATGATTCTACATGCAGTTACCCTCTGCACTGTGCATTTCACACTGGGAAGTCTCATCTCGACTGTGACATTTCCCAGTTTGCTTTAGAGAAGACCATATGATAAGAATGCCATTAAAAATGCCACTAACATCCTCTCTTCTAAACTGGTTCTCCAGGAACTGGTAACTAAGCATTCTGATCTGTAATTCCCCTGGTTATTTTTTTCCCCACCTTTTATAACATGTCTGGGGGAGTGAACCAGTGCTAAAGCAACAAGGGAAGCCCTGCCTAAGGCAGACTTCTGTGGGTGAGCACAACTCAAGAAGAGATGTGCAATGATTCCCAGCTCCAGAGGAAGAGGCTGGCAGCCCAAAGGATGCTAACGCTGCCACAGCTGGCAGAGTGCTGCTGTCCTGCTCTGGAATGGATCCAGACAGCCACCCAGGAAGACTCAGACTGAATCTTCTTCCACAGAAGCCAAGTGACAACTTCTAAAGGGCAAAACCGCCCCATCACTGGTTTCAGCTCATAAGGAAAGTGCCCCAGACTCGGGCACAGGAAAAATCACACAGTGGGAGCCCTCTGGAGCACAGGTGATGCTTGGAACATGAGATCTCCAGGAGCAGCCTCACACCCAGCACACAACAGAACCATAGCTCTGCCCTAAGGCTCACACAGCTGTGCAGCACAAGTGTGTCTTCACCTGTCTCTGCATACTGGGTCAGCTGGGAAGTGCTGACAGTTTTAGTGGTAGCATTACTTGCATCCAGAGATCTTGCTGTCATCTTTAAACAGCACAACACAAACACGTTGGGAAGAGGAACATGTTGCAAGTCATGATAAAATGCCACCAGATCTTGCACCTTGCTAGATAACAGAGTCAGACAAGACCCAGATCCATAGAAAATCAGCCTCATTAATTCCACTGTGCACGGAACTACTCCTCAACTGAGAAGTTGCTGAACCGAGTGTTAAAACACCAGTGCCTCTGCTCCAGCAACATCCTGCCTTTCTTCAGCCCTCCCAGCAGAAAAAGCTTTGAGCATTTCACACTCCCCATGACTGGTATGGTTTAAGGGGGCACAGGTGGAAATTTTATGGTATCCATATGAGGACCTAGAGAGAGGGTGGAGTTTAGGATGCTGAGGGATCCAGGGGGGCAGAACAGAGAGGGGTCCCTGTTCCCTCCCAGTTCCTGCCACACTCTATAAAAGCCAGGAGCACAGGCAGCACCTTCCTGCTCCCTTCTTCCTTGCCATCTCATTGCACTGGGAGGTCCCAGAGAGAGGATCCTGCTCTTTGACATCAGCTCACCACACGCTCTGCAGGATCCAACTCCATTGGGTGCTGTGAAGAGCTCTGGACCCTGTTTCTGCATTGGCTCTGCCATGAGGGACTTTCAGTCACTTCATCGAGATGGGGTTTTATATAAACTTGTATATTTTGTTCTTTTTCCTGTGTGTTCCTATCCCTTCCCTGTTCTATTAAACCTGAGATAGTTTTAGCTTTCAACCTTTAAGTCTCTCTTCCTTATTCCCTTTTTACCTTCCCCTGGGGAGGGGGTGTTGAGAGGAGTAGCAGAGAGCAATTCTGTTCTCTGGGTTGTGGCTTGCCCTGACCATTAGCCCAAGACAATGATCAACTTGTTTTAGAGAACTGTAAAGACTTCAGACTGAGACGGGAAAACAGTCAAAACACCCTGGCCCACAGCACATCAGACCCCTTCTAATCTGTAACTTCAACCTCAGATCCTCAAGACATACCAGTACAGGCTCCTCTTCTCTCACTGGCTGTGCAAACACCTCTACAAAACCCTGGTCTTTCACAGCTCTGTTAGGCACCAACACGCTTCCAGTGTTCAGGAGTGAGTAGGGGTTGTCCAAGCGTTTGGGACTGTCCAGACTAGACACAGGGTGCAAACTCAGAGCAGCACACAGGCTGTTCGCTTCCAAGTACCAGTAAGAAAGCAAAGGGAAGACTGCAGAAAAGTCACTTAAATGCTGCTACCTTTTGCACAGCAAAGGAAACCAACACACAGGTGAGAGATGGCTTATTATCCTCCCAAAGTGACAGTTCTTCCCCACAGAGCCTTATTCCCAGCCCTCCCCAGTGCTGGCAGCTCTACACGGTGCCCAGCCCTCCGGAGAGGAAATGTGCTCTATGGCAACTGACGCCAAGGTCAGGCAGGCTGATGCTGCTGTATAAGCACTCTTCCTACTCCCACACGTTCAGTAAAGGGCACCGAGCGTCCTTTATCCAGGCAGAACACACTCAGGGGTTCCTGCAGAGAGGGAGGGAGACACCATCATTTGCCTTTGGCAGGGGGATATTCAGGCTGCAGTAGGAAGAAATAATGTTTTTCCAACGAGCTCCTCAGGAGCTGGAGTGCCCAGCTCCCAGTTTATCCTGCTGCATTCCCCACGGCTGTGCAGGTGCCATAGTCCAGGTTTCCACCAGCATGTTTCTGCTCTAGTTGGCACATCTTCCCTACTTACAGCGAGCTGCTAGAATAGCCTGGCTTCCCAGCAACACCCATCTCCCCTCCCCTGCTCCCATTTGGAGGAGTGCTGCAGGAAGACAGGGAAGGAACATGCGTGCACTGAGCTTTGTGGCAGTGGCATAAACCAGCTGGGAGTCCACTGGCTAGCACATCCCACCAGGCAGAAACCCTCCTCCTGTACCCAAGTGCATAACCGGGAAATCACCGAGCATCAGCGATTTCTGCAGCCCACTTTTGCCTCTGAAAACTGCTCCCACAAGCAAGAGCTTTTAAGAGAAAAGATCTGGAAACTTCACTGCTTATATCATAAACCCACAACTGCTGCCATGATAGAAACAAGGATGCCAGGCTTAAACGGGTCCAAGTGAATCTTAAAGTTTAAATTATGACACCTAATGCTTAGAAGACTACAGAGAGCAAATAAAAGAAGCACCAAGGAAATCAGGAGTCAGCTACAGCTTGGGGTGGACACTTGCCTCAAATTCAGTTCACCTCGCTGTCTCCCTGCACTTCCCTGGACCAAGCATATGTGAGACACAGGGCACCATCACAACGTGCACCAGCAATGCTGTCAAGACAATAATTGCAGCTTCCTTCAAACTGCAGATGGTCTGCTGGCACTTTCTGTATAGAAGTGCTCACATTTTTAGCAGCAAACTCTCTGTAGAAGGAGGTGATCTAAGGATATGGGAGTTGCAGAAAAAGTGCTGGATTCTGGCAAAAACCTTCCTGTGGAAAAGCATATGCTTGACCCATAGCAGGGATGAGTGACCACGCTTGGGAGATAGACAGCCATGGTAGTATTTAGAAATAGAAACACAGGGCTTAAAGTCTTAGTTTCACAATAACTATCCCAGCCTCCCGCTGCGAGACGTGCTTTTGCTACCTAGAGAAGGTTAAGTATGTGGGAAGCAAACCAACTTGATAAAAGCAGGGTGGGTTCCCCCCTCTCCCCCCCCCCCTTGGACCTGTGCCAGCTCATTACTGTTAAACAACAGACTAAAGGTCTCTGGGAAGACTGGTTGACCTCCAATGAAGCTAGAAGCGAGATCGCCAACGACAGCTGAGTCTCCACTCCCAAGGGGTACTGCAACAAAACCTAGACCTAATACCTTGGGCACTGAAAATAAGATAAAATAAAAGCAGTAACAAGCAGAGCGCCAAGGTTGCAGCCATCGCAGAGCTTGTGTCAAACCTTATTATTTCTCCTTATTTTGATACCATACTGTCAGAAAGCAGAGACCGTAGGAGACTGCAATCAGACGCGCAGAGCCTCTGAAGCTTGCACTGCACAATCAGGACATACTGACACTCTCATGAAACTCACACGCTGCCAGAAGAGTCACTGTGTGCAGGGTCACCACCCCAGGGCACCTGCAACAGTGCCATGGAAAAGGGACGAGCTGGTGCTGCTGAGCTGCTCATCCAACAGTCAGCATTTCCTGAGCTGCTCCAACATGGCTAAAACAAGAAATGTAATCAGCTCTGGTGCCCAAGAACTTCATAGCTAAGAACAGCTGCACACACACGTGCTTAAAAATAAAGGCTGTTTTGCAAAGACCCACAAAAACAGGACTCTGATTCAACCTCCACCCTCCAGAATCACTACAAAACCGGATATGAAGCCTTAACTCCTATAGAAACCAACGAGCAAGGGCTGCAGGGAGTAACCGTACCAGCACACAGTGGACACTGTAAAAAGAAACGGTGAGTGCTCATGGTGGGTGACACAGAGGTGCCCATCTGCCAGCCTAATAGGGAGTCAAGAGAGGTCTGCTGCCTCCCAGGAGCTAAGATCAGAGATGTTGCTGAGAAGATACCAAAACTTGTAAAGAACACGGACTATTATCCACTGTTACTCTTTCATGCAGGCATGAATGACACTGTAAGGCTGAACCTAGGCAGAATCAAGACAGACTATAAAGCCCAGGTGGAGAATGTGAAGAATATTGGTGCCCAAGGTATCTCTTCTTCCATTCTACCAGCTGGAGGAATGGGGGCAGACAGGAACAGACGCATAACTCATACTGACTTCTGGCTACACAGCTGGTGTTGTCACAAGGTTTTTGCTTTTATAACAATGGGACCTTCTAGGAGAACTGTAGCCTGCTTGGGAGGGATGGAATCCACCTGTCTAGAAAAGGCAGGGGAATCTTTGTCAGCAGGCTGGCCAACTTGGTGAGGTGGGCTTTAAATTGAAGGACTCGGAGGGTGGGATCCAAGATGGCAATTGCTCTACAACCAACTGGGGAACAAGCCATGCCAACCAGAGCAGTGAAAACTGCTCCTTAGCTGCCTCTCTAGACAGGAATCAAAAGACCAACCACCTGAGGTGTATATACACTAATGCACAGTCTGGGAACCAAGCAGGAGGAACCAGAGCCCCACACCCAGTCAGAAACTTATGATATCATAGGAATAACTGGAAAATGGTGGGACAACTCAAATGACCGGAGGATCACAATGGATGGTTATAGGTCGTTTCATAAAGACAGGAAGGGAGGAAGAGGTGGAAGAGTCATGCTCTGTATTAAGGAGAACCTTGAATGCATAGAAGTCAACTAGAGTGATTGTGGAAGCCCTATCGAATACCTCTGGGTCCAAATCAGAGGGGTCATCTCCAGGGGAGATCTTACAGCAGGCATCTGCTACTGACCCCCAAACCGGGGTGACATGGCCAACAAAGCAATACTTGGGTCACTTAAGCAAGCTTCAGGTCAACAGAAGCTGTTTCTTCTGGGTGACACTAACTACGCAGACATTTGCTGGAAGAACAATACAGCAATGCGTGTCATCCATCAAATTCCCAGAACGTGTAGGGGACTGCTTCATCATACAAATGTTAAATGTGCCAACCAGGAATGGGGCACTGCTGCACTTGCTACTCACATCTTGGTTAGTAATAGCCTGGGCTGCAGTGATCCCATCATTGTGGAGTTTGGGATCCAAGACAAAGTTTTTAGATTTTAGAAGAGCAAACTTCAGCTCAGATGCATGGCATTTCGCATTCTGTAGGAAGCTTCCATGGGGACAAAGGAGCTAGTGAGCACTGGGAGGTTTTCAAGAACACTCCCAGAAACACATCACGAGTTTATCCCCCCTTGAAAGCAAGGGAAGTAGGTGGAGTAAGAGACCCCCTTGGCTTAACAGCTAACTTCTGGGTCTGCTGAAAATCAAAAGAGAAGTGTACCAGAGATGGGAAAGTGGAACAATACCCACTGAGAATTACAAGGGCACTACCAGGGTGTGCAGAGGTGCAGCTAGAAAAAGTAAAAGCTCAGCTTGAATTGAAATTGGCCAGAGATGTCGAAATCTACAAGAAAGGGTTCTTCAGATACATAAGCAATAAGCAGAAACAGGAGAATACTGGCCCATTGTTAAACAGGAGACATGAATTAGCCACCAACAGTGCTGAAAAGGCACGAGGTTCTCAACACTTCCTTCATCTGTTTTTACCAGTGCTAGAGTTCTACCTTCTGCCCAGAGTCGTCTCGCATCCGCAGCCTCTGACCTGGACTTTTCTTGCACTGAGAACAGTCTAGAGAGTCAAACCAACACAGATGAATTCCAGTACTGTAGAGATACTGTTGTGTTGCGACTTCATCCCTAATAAAAGAGTTTGGCTGTTGTATTACTTGGAAGGGATGCCTAGGGGTCTTTTAGAGGCCTCTGGTCCCCCCTCTCACTCAAAGCAGGTATTTAATTGGGTATCTGTGTCTAGTCAAGGGTTATTTCCCAAAAATGAGATCCCACAAGCTCTTCAGACCCCTTGTCCCATGGCTTAACCCTCCTCACGTGGGAGGAAAAATAAAACCCCCCACCTGAATTCCTTAAACTCCTTAGTACATTTGCTTTTGCTGAACACCACTTCAGGACAAGCAGGTACAACACCACGGCACTAGAAACTGACACTAGGCCCAAAGGAGGAGAATGCAACACACCCCTCCTTTCAGCAGGGTCCCACAGGGACAGGGTCCCTCAGTCCCACAGCAAGAGAGGCAACGCCACCCACCTCTAGCAGCAGAGCAGGGGGTGGAGGCCAGGAGCTGCCTCACTCACCTCCTCCCATGCCCAAAAACCAGGACTCTCCTTAGCATCCAGGCACCCCCTCGCATGGTTTTAAAGCCAATCTCCAAGCCCAGAAAGGCATCACCCAACCAGCTTCCCCAAGCTTCAGAGTCATGTAAATCTCAGTACAAGCTGGCTGTGCTGATGGAAACAGCCCAGCCCCTCTCTACCCCCTGGACAGGAATCAAGGCCAGGATTGCTTCTTTCAGCAGCAGCTGACACATGCCAGCTGCGAGTTTGAAGCTCCAGGAGTCTTTCTGGATATCTGAAGGCCTGTGTTGGGAGACTCTGCACTAACCAGCAGGCTGCAAGAGTCCCACGGGCTTTTAACTTTGGCCAAGGAACTAGGTTTGCAGCTCAAGCGGAAGGGTTCTCCTGCAAGGAGCTAGGAGGCTCTTTTCATGCTTTTTTCCTTCAGCACTAAACACTCCTCTCTGTCCCGGAATCTCCAGGTCCCCATCACCCAAGATCTCCGAGAGAAAATCCACCATAGCGCAACATTCCTGAAACCTAGGGCAAGGTGGTGGCAAGCCGGCTTCACAGGGACTTGACCACAGGTTCACCTCACTATAGAAAGGACATAGGAGTTTCCCCATCTACTTCCCAGCCCACAGCTGGAAATGGCAAGTCAAAAGCTACCAGGGTTTGTTCCGATTGACCAGAGCAAGCAACTCCTGTGTTAACAAAGCATGGTTCAATTCCAACACACACATGTGCTCTGAGGAAGATGGAGGAGATGGTCTGGTTGGCTTTGTATCAGATCACTAATTCCTCTCAATAACAGAAAGGTCTTACTTCTTCCATTCATTAGTGATCAAAGAATACAGATGTTGGAGACAAAAGGATTAAAAAACCCAACAATAACCAAAACCCTTCACCCCAAAACAGCACTGAGGTGCCATTAGCAGAAAGCCGTTTTGCTCCTTATTGCCCTTCCCCAGCCAGGGAAACACGCACCTTTCAGCAGGCCATTGGAACAAGAACAACAGTCTTCACCACACCCACCAGCAAGCTTGTGCTAGCACCTCCAGATCAGCTGATAAGACCTTGTTTTTAAACTCTTGCTCATGTCTGCAGCAGCGCAGTAAATCCCTCCTGCATCTGCTGTGCCCGGGACTACAGTGAAACACCATTAAAACCTGTTTCCAGGCTAGCGGAGACAAGAGCTGAGCAGCTGGAAGGGAGCCAGGACAAGCATCTCTCCCTAGCTCCAGAATCTGATTGGGAGTCTCGCTCCATAAAAGCCAGTGAGAGCCATTACCTTACCCTGACAGCATGAAGCAGTATTAAAGCAGGCAGAGTAATTCCCAAGAGCTAGCGTGTCTGCAGGCATCTGTCTGACAGCAGAGCTACACACTGGATGTGCCTCAGCACTACAGAAGATGGCCAGGACACAGCTGGGACCAGCAAGTGCCCTAGGGTCACTCTGTGTACCCCAAAGGGCTCCAGAGTGCTCACGCTCCCCCCACAGTGTACATGGGGCAGCTGCAAAGACCAGCTGACTGCAGGCTGCGAGGGTATTACCTCCAGAAGCATCAGGTCTTGTAAACAGCATCAAGGCAGCCAAATTCACAGAGATGAAGCTCTACCTGCATAGTGAGCAACATACTTGTCTTACCTCTGTCCCCCTGATCAGCTGAAGCTCTTTGAGAAGCTACGTGGCTCTTCCCCAGCAAATTAAACCTTTATCCAGCAACTCTGCCAAGGTCAAAATCTTGCCACATGTCCTTTGTGCGCCAAGAGCCATTCTGGTATTTGGGGTTAACACTCTTGTTCCTACCTGGACATTCCTCCAGAAGAGCAAATGAGGGAACACGGGCTTCCTGCTCCTCCTGCCAATGGCAGCAGAGCTCAGCCATGTTTATTTACCCTGTGTCTGAGCTGGCCAGATCTTTGACCCAGCGCATGCTGAACACCACCCTCCTTCCCTCCACGCAGAGGCGGGTGCTTTCCTCAGCTCCAAGGTGGCATTGGAGACAGGAGACCAAGGGCACTAGAGGAGACCTTAGCACGGAGCCACAGGAGTGGCAGATGCCAGCTATCAAGGCAGAGGGAAGCCTGCGGGTGCTGGCGATGTGCCGCTGCCTCCCACCATTGTGCAGTCCTTTCCCGGCCAGAGCATTCTGCTGCAACGCCAGCCCCCAGCCCCTCTCCAGACAGCTCCCAGCCGCATCCTCGCCCTCCCAGCAGCTTATGAGCAATTGTGCCCCCCTCCCCTCCAACCTCCGGTGGGCTGCACCGCCGCTTCGCAGTGGTTCATCAATGGGAGTAAGGCTAGGGGGGAAACCAGGCTCTGAAAGTTTGAGAGCCATGGCTGTAAGCAAGGACCTGCCTCCATCATCGCCTCC
>VZRW01004214.1:0-14531 GCA_013398125.1 Aegotheles bennettii | reverse complement strand
GGGGACGGGACGGGCCTGGCCTGGCCTGGCCAGCGCCTCCCGCGGAGCCGCCCTGGGGCGCTCCCGGGCCTTTCCTCTCTGGAGAACCCCTCGGGAGGCCCCGGTACCGGAGCCCTGAGCGTGCGGGACCCGGTGCCCGGTGCGGGGCTCTGCTGCCGGGCTGTGCCTGCAGCCCCGGGGCGGTGCGGGGCAGCGCGGTGCCGGTGCGCAGCCAGACCTCACGGGCAAAGCTGCCGTCCCGGGTCCCCGCGTCCCCGCCCCGTGCCCAGCCCGTTTAACGGGCAGGGATCGCCGTGTGCCGCCCCCCCGCCGCGGGTTTCCGAGGGGGCAGCGGGCTGTACCCCGCACCGAGCGGCCCTGTGGCCACAGGGGCTTACGGCGCTGGCCCTGCGCAGAGCCAGCACAGGCTCACCCCTGCGGCACCGTCACATCGGACACGCAGAGTCCTGGGCTTCCAGCCGCAGCACAGCCCGTGCCTCGGCCACCTCTCCCTAGCTCCTGCTGCCCTCTGTTTCTGCAGAGCTTTATCCTGGATCTCGGGATCAAAAGCTGTGCCTCAGCCGCCCCTACTGTCAGGCAGCTGAGGTGTGTGCCCATCTTTCCCTGCCGTGCAGCTCGGACATAAAAGTTTGCCCCTGCTGCCCTCTGTCTCTGCAGGCGCGGTTCCTGCCATGGTGAACGAGAGGCACAATGGCCACCTGCCCGTGCACCTGGGACCCCAGCTGCAGGCCTGCCCGGAGCAGCTGCTGCGGCAGCGGCGAGGCCACGACGGGCAGCCCGAGTACCTGATCCAGTGGAGCATCGTCCGCCTGGAAGAGCGAGCGGCGGGAGGCGGCAGCGCCTCCTCCGCAGAGACCAAGCCGGAGAACGTCTTGATGTGGATGTCTGCAGAAGAGGTCTGTGCCAGCTGCCCGGCGCTGCTGGGCCAGAGGAAGCTGGACGGGCGGTGGGTGAAAGAGGAGAAGGCAGCCAGCCCGCTGGCCGCAGACGTCCCGCTGGATGACGCCTCCGTGCTGGAGATGAGGGCTGATGTCCGAAGCCTGGTGCAGCGAGCCGGCCGGCAGATGGCCGAGACCGGGGCCCCCGAGTCCTCCATCCTCAACACCATCCACGTGCTGAGCGCGTACGCCAGCATTGGCTCGCTGGCGGGCGCCTTCAGGGAGACGGGAGCCCTCGTCTTGCTGCTGAGGATGCTGTGCCACAAGGAGAAGCAAATCCGCCGCAGTGCCGGCAAGATGTTGAGGGCCTTGGCTTCACATGACGCAGGTGGGGGCTGCTGCTGCTCAGTGCCGCTGGGGAGGTGCCGCTGGGCTGCTGCGGGGGGCAGTCCTGCATGGGAGCTTGCTATTGGCTCCTCGGTTGTAGCTGTCTGGGTGACCTGGGAGGTCTTCCCTGGCAGGTTCCTGAGCTGGGGTGCTGATTAGCTATTAGGAGTGTTAAGGGATGTTTGGGGTGGCTGTCTCCTCCTGCAGGCCCAACACCTCTCCTGTCTCACCATTGGAGCCCAAGTCTGTGGATCTGGGGTCCCTCAGTCTGAGGGATGCAGCTGCCACTTCCCTGCTTGTGGGCTGAACCAGTAGCAAAGCTGAACACCCATCCCAGAGACACATGGACACACACAGGGCACCGACTCTGCCGGCCCCAGACAAGGTGCTGCCTCCAACAGCACGTACCTATGGGACTTACACCAACACAGACAGCTGAGTCCCCTCCTGCTCTTCGGCTGGCAGACACAAAAGGTGACTCGTGCCAGCATATACAGTGCTCTCCAGGTTCACTGGCACACACACGTTCACAGGTCCCACACGTTCACGTGGCCCTGCCCACCTCGGGGTCCCCCTGCTCACCAGCTGGTCGAGCTTGATGCTCACCAGCAAACACATAGCACTCAGACACTTGTCCCCATGCAGTCCACATTCACAAGTCCCTTTTGACTTCCAGCACAGACTGCCACCTGCCTCACACCCTGGCCTGGACCCAGGGCCTCGTACTTGCCAGCCAGTCCGGTGTGAAACTTTGCTAACAAATTACATGCACAGCAGGACTGGGGAAGGTGAAGATCCTCCCCCTCACCCCCTGAGCACTGGGCACTGCAGTCCTGCTTCAGCTGCTGGTGCTCAGCTCTTCACTTGCCTCCCTCCCAGTAGCTGTTTTTTGGGACACACACCCTTCCCTCCCCAGTGGGTGGTGGCCAAGGACTCCCCCCACTCCAGTTGCTAGTGCTGAGACCCTTGCACTCACTCCAGCAGCTGGCACCCAGTCCACTCTATGCCAGTGTCCCCAGTAGCTGGCACCACGGGCTCAAAGTCTGTGTGACCAGATACAGAGAGTGATGGCCCCTCCAGCTGCTGTTGCCAGGACCCTCGCTCACCCCAGTTGCTGACACCACAGCCGCAGGGCTCCCACACCCCATCAGGCTCCAGTTGCTGGCACCAAACTCCAGTCATGCCCATGCAGGTCTCACCAGCAGCCAGCACTCGGTCCTTGCAGCACACACACATGAGGTAGGCAGTCATGAAAGATTTCATAAGGAGACACAAGGAGGTAGGACAGACTCCTCCATCAGGCGCAGGGCTCAGCCAGACCAGTTCACTGACTGGCCACAGCTTACACACAACTGGCCCCCTTCTCTGCACCCCCTCGGTGCTCCTTGCCAATTCCCTCCTCACACACGCCTCCCATCTGTGGCATGGTTCCACCGATCCCCCTCCAGTGTCCCGGACCCTGAGGGTTACATCCTCACCAGTTGCCAAGTCCTGGGTTGCCCGCAGTTCCTCCGTAGCCCGTCAGTCAGTGCAGCCAGCTGGGTTTGTGTCTGGTTGCTGTCTTTGTTAGCAGTAATTGGTCAGGTTTTATGTCTCTGCGTGTTTGTCTCCCTCCCTTTCCTTATCATCCCAATTTGACAAGGTCCTTAGATAATTCTACTGAAATATCATCGCTCTCACACTCCAGATGTCCTTCCCAATTAGTGTGACTGACCAGATCTGTTTCTCCTCACTGCCTCCTTTAGCGTTTGACAGTCAGGTTTGTTTTTCTTTATATTCTTGTTCATGGCTTCCTTCTTACTGTCCCATTTTGCAGTTAAAAAGTCCTTGACCGGATACAGTTCAAGGAGCAGACATTCTCCTTCCACATGCCCTTACAATGAAGACTTATGCCCAGGGACGTGGTGGGTAGAGGCCTGGTCCTCACCCCGTCCTCTCATTTGGGAGGAGCTGCCGTGGCTCAGAAGTGCCTGGTGAGGCTGGGGTGCAAGTGGAAGGTGGCTGCTGGTGGTGTGTCCCACGACAGATCTGGCTTTCCTGCCCTAGTGCCCGGTTGCCTGTGGCTCTCCATTGGGCAGATGGGGCCTGATTCAGGTTCAAACTTAACTTCTTTCTTCCCTGGAACCCTGTGGAGCAAAACACTACTGATCCAGATTAAAGGACAGAACATGGTTCTGGGTTACAGCAAAGCTGTTCCTTGCCCGCAGATCTGAGAGGGTGAGGGTTATCTTTATGGGGTTTCTGTTGTTGTTGCAGGGAGCTGGGCCTATGTCCTCCTGTCCCTGAGCCAGCAGGATGGCATTGAGCAGCACATGGACTTCGACAGTCGCTACACCTTGCTGGAGCTGTTTGCTGAGACAACATCCTCTGAAGAGCACTGCATGTCCTTTGAGGGGATTCACCTTCCCCAGGTAGTGACAGACCCTGCCAGCCCGTGGGCTTTGCAGGTCAGGAGGGGTGAGAGCAGGGCACCAGAGATGTGCTTTGGGACGGGAGGGTAGTCGGCAGTGGGCACCTGCTCAGGACAGGGTATTGGGAGAGCTGGCANAGGTCTCTGCTGCTGCCTTCTGGCCCAGATCTATCACAGGAGCCTGGCTGCAGATGAACTGGAGACTCGGAGAGAGCTGGGGACTGGAGGTGCTCTGCAGGCCAGAGTCTGACAGCTGTGCTTGTTGCAGATCCCTGGGAAGCTGCTGTTCCTCCTGGTGAAGCGCTACCTGTGTGTCACTTCTCTCATGGACCAGCTCAGCAGTGGTGTGGAGCAGCAGGACCGTGCCGTGCCCAGCCTGCTCACGGAGGAGAGGAGCCGTGTGAAGCAGGAGTTTGAGTTCAGCATGGCCATGGCAAACCTCATCTTGGAGCTGGTGCATGTGATGGGCTGGGACCACAGCCACAAGCCAGAGCTGCCACCCCAACAGGAGCCACGGCCTCGCACCACCCGCTCCATCTTCCAGCGCGGGGCCGCATCCTGCGCTCCTGCTCAAGCAGCCCCCACCCCCCCACCAAAGGAACCCAGCACCTTCAAGACGCGCTCGGCCTTCCCAAGCCGCAGCAGCTACGTGGAGTACGTGCAGGCAAACCTGGTGCGCGGCATGCGGGTGCGCATGCTGGATGACTACGAGCAGGTCAGCGCGGGTGATGAGGGCGAGTTCTGCCAGAGCAATGACGGCACGCCGCCCGTGCAGGTACCTGCTGCGGGGAGAGCAGGGCAGGGGTGGGCCATCTGCTCCATGCTGCTCTGGGAGTGTGGGCACAGTGGGGTTGGACTCACGTTCCCTCAGCGCGGCATCTCTTGGACTCTCCTCCTCAGGTGAACTGGCAAGCCCTGGGCTGTACGTACTGGGTTCACTGGCACATGGTGGAGATCATTGGCCCTTCAGGACAAGAGGAACATGAGGGCCAGCAGAAGGCATCCACCCTGACACACAGGCACAGAGTGGCAGCAGGTGAGCAGCCTGTCAGCTGGGCCCACAGCTTTCCTCCCCAGCCTTTCTGCAGCTGTGCACTGGCACTGTGGGTTCTGCTGGCTCTGGGTGTCCGAGTGTTGCCCTGGCTGGTCCAGACACTGTGGGAGCAGCTAGAGGAGCAGAGATCTAGAGGTGCCCCTTCTGAGCGTGTGCTTTTTCTGTTCCACAGCCCAAGGAGGTTCAAGTGAAGATGGGAATGCCCATCTCTGCAGCTTCTGGGGTCTCCTCCCAGCATGTTCCCCTCTCTCACTGCCCTCCCGTCACCTCCCTTTCCCACAGCGGGCTGTGGGACAGTGGGGACCTCCTCTGCCCAGAGAGCCCGTGTGAGCTCTTTCCCTGGGGAGCGTGGGGTGTGCAGCAGAGGCACGGGGAACCATCAGAGCTGACGGTGCCCTTCCCTGCTCTGCTCTCCCACAGTCACGCAGCCGTTTTTCTGCAAGCCCTGCGGGGGGCCGTACTCCCTGCCGTACCTGGGGGAGCAGCCGACCAAGGCTGCCGAGGCCCTGAGCCGTGCCGAGTGGTGGGAGCTGCTCTTCTTTGTGAAGAAGCTGGGAGCAGAGGAGCAGGAGGAGATCACCTGTCTCATCCAGCAGGACCAAGGGGAGCAGGTACGGGCCAGAGCCTGCGGTGGGGAAACGGGAAGAAGGGAGCGAGGGAGGACGTTGGGGAAGAGCCCCGGCCCTGAGGAGGAGACGGTGAGCGTGGGCTGTGCAGGGACAGCCTGAGCAGGGCAGAAACAGGGCTGAGATGAGGGTGAGGAGGATGGCGAAGTGTGGGGAGCTGGGCACAGCCAAGGGGTGAGGAGGGATGAGAGGAAACGCAGTCTCCCGTGAGCCTGGAAGGGTGACTGTGTCCCCTGGGGTTTGGGCAGGCGAGGGAAGCCCATGGGGCGGTTCTGCCAGTGGCGGCTGTGTGGTGGGTGCAGGTGGGAGGTCTGGGCTGGTGGTAGTTGGGTTGAGGACAGCCATGGGAGGGTGGGACCAGGGAATGGCCCTGGGGACCTCCAGCAGTGCAGCCTTTCTGACCTTTGCTGTCACAAGGGGGGTGGGGTCTGTGGCGAGTGGGTGAGGGTTGGCTTGACCCCGTCTGTGCAGCTGTCGGAGGGGGATGAAGAAGCCCTGATCCAGCTGTCGGTGCCTGTGGAGCTGGCCCAGAAGGTGCTGCAGGTCTTGGAGAAGCGGTGTCAGGGCGGCACTCGGCGTGACCTGTGTGGCTCCCACATCTACGCCAAATACTTCCTCGGTGGGGGGGCCGAGCAGGATGGCAGGGGGAGCACTGCGGTGTCCTCCGAGGGTGCCGGCTGCAGGAGCACTGGCCCTGAAGCCACGATGGCCAAGGCAGCGAAGGAAGAGCTTGGTGCAGCCACAGGGCCGCCCCGAGCCCCCCCTGCGGCGGCGAAGTCAGATTCCCAGCTATTCAGTGAGCTCCTGGAGAGGGAAGGGCTGTGCTTCCCAGAGGTGACGGAGGAGCAGATCAAAGGTAATCCATCGCCTGCCACGCGCTGGGACGCACGTGCGGTGCTGGAGCCGGGCCCGATGCCTCGACGGAGGAAGGCTCTGGGCAGGGCACGGGAGGGGGCCGGAGGTTGCTGGGGCAGGGGAGGGCTGTGGGTGCTGGGTCCGTGGGTGCTGGGCACCCCGGGCATTGCTGTGGGTGCTGCTGCTGCCCTGACGCCCGTGTCCCTGCCTCCCTCCCACCAGTGTTTGGCAGCTCTGGGAGGAGGAGCGAGAGGGGCTCGCTGGCCAAGGTTGCAGCCATGGTGGACATGATCCAGAGCAGCAGCTCGGAGATGGGGCTGCGCTTAGCTGGGCTCAAGCACATCGTGAAGATCCTGGAGGAGGAGCCCGAGCCCAAGCAGCAAGTCAGCAAAGCCCAGGGTGGGCTGGGGACCAGAAGCACTGGGTGAGCCGTGGGGTGGTGCGCAGCTCTCCTGCTGGCTGGGGTGGGGGGAGTGCGGGAGGTGGGAGTGGAAGCGTGAAGGCTGGTGTGTCCTTGTGTGCTCAGCAGGAAGAGAGCTGGACCTTGTGTCCCTTTGTCCCAGGCAGTCTCATTCCTGGGGCTGCCCCAGGTGTGGTAGAGCTGTGGGGGCTGGGGGAAGGTGGCTGGCAGGGCCCAGGGTGCTGGCGTGCCAGCGGCAGTGCCAAGGGGCTCCTCCTGAGGTGTCCTTTCCCATCCAGGGAGAAGCTGGTGAAGGTGGCAGTGGAGCTGCTGAGCACTGAGGTGGCAGAGAAGGCGCTGGTGGTGGTGACGCTGCGGCTGCTGGCCGTGCTGCTGGCGAAGCACGACTGGCGCGTGCCGTTTGCCACGGAGGGCGGTGTGCGGGCGCTGCTGGCGGCCATGCAGCAGCACAGCTCCTCCGCCCTGGTGCAGCAGGCGGGCCTGGCGGTGAGTGCGGCACAGGGGACGCTGCGGGCGGGTGGCCAAGGTGCAGCCTCGCCAGGTGTGGCAGAGGCGCCGCTGCCCTCCTGACCGCTGTTGCTGCTGCAGGCCCTGAAGGTGCTGGTGGGAGCTGTGGCGGGCGAGCCAGGAGGTGCCGGTGGGAAGCCCTCGCCCCTGGAGCACGGCGACGCGCAGATGATGCGGGAGATCTTTGCTAGCATCGGCTCTGCCTCCAGCGAGGGCTCGGCGAGCCTGCTGAGTGCCATCCCTGCGGCCATCAGCACCATGCAGCGGGTGCCAGGGTAGGGGCAGGGTGAGGGCAGCGGCTGGGCTGGGGGGACCCCCTGTGTGGGGGAGGGCAGGCCAGGCAGGCAGGCAGCCTGCGGGCACAGGGGAGGCTCCGTGCTCGGGGGAGGAAGGCGCCCGCACGGCTCTGTCCCTGCAGGGGCTCCTCAGGCGTGCAGAACGGGTTGCTGGTGGTGAACATGCTGATCGATGGCCACCGGGGCCTGGCTGAGCAGCTGGTGAGCTGCGACCTCCCCGCCGTGCTGCAGAGCTGCTGGGGTGCGGGGCAGAGCGCCGGCTGCCCTCAGGCACTGCTGGCCCTCGGTGTGATCAACCGCCTGGCCGAGCACCGGCTGCCCGCGGGCCCCGACACAGCAGGTACCTGCGCCCGCACCCCGTGCCAGGCACAGCCCCCGGGCGCAGCGGCAGCGCTGCCTCCCCTGCGGGGCAGAGCACCCTGCCCGCGCCTCAAGCGAGCGCCGGGGCGGGCCCGCGTGTCCTTGTCATGGCAGGCAGAGAGGCCCCGCTGGACCTGGGGGACGTGCGGACGCTCCTGGGCGGCCTGGGGGACGGCATCTTGTCCAAGGACGTGGTGGTGGCCCTGGAGCGGCAGCTCTGCAGCGCAGGTCCCGTCCCCTCCGGCGAGGCGGCCCAGCTGCTGCAGGACCAGAGGTGCTTCAGGCTGCTGCTGCGCAGCTTTGAGCCGCTGGCGGCGGAGAAGGCCGTGAGCCTGAGCATCCTCAGGTGGGTCCCAGGGGACCTGGTGGGGCCTGGGGCCTCTGCAGCCGCTGTGCGAGTGCTGGTGGGGACACTGGGGGACACAGCGCATGGTTGTGTGTCCTGGTGGGGCTTCTGCTCTTCACGAGGGGCAGGAGCACCCCAGCACATGTGTGGGTGCTGACTGGGGTGTCCTGGGGCGCAGGTCCATGTGGGGACAGAGCAGCAGGTGCCTGGGTGCTGGTGGGGTGTCCAAGGTGCCTGGGGAGCCTTGGTTCCCGGTCCCTGTGGGGCATCGGCGTTCCCGGCGGGGCAGGGAGGCCCAGGACTGCCTCTGGCTCCGCCTGTGTGCCCCGGCCTGAGCGGGCTCCTCCATCACCCAGGATCCTGAACAAGTTCCTGGACGGTGCCCAGGAGGATGTGCTGCCCTGGCACGAGTGTGTGGAGCCCTGCCTGTCTGCCCTGAGCGCCCACAGCAGCGACCGGGAGGTGAGGGGGCCCGGGACTCCCGGGGGCAGGGGCGGCTGTGCCGGCTGTGCCGTGCCTGGGCCGGGGCTGCCGTTGGTGGAGCGAGGTCCCTGCCTGCAGCAGCCCGGCCTTGTGGCCAGTGAGCCCGAGGTGTGGAGCAGCTGTCCCAGCCGTGGCTGTGTCCCGGTGGCCGGCACGGCCAGCGCGGTACCCGGCCAGGCTCAGGGTGGAGGGGATGGAGCCCTGCAGCACCCTGCTGCTGCTGGGGCCCGGGGGGCTCCCGGTGCCACCTGGCTGCTGACGGCTGCCTGCTCGGCAGGTGACGCAGGAGGTCGTTGGCTTCCTGCACCGCCTGGCCACCGCCAGCAAGGACTGCGCGGTGGTGATGTGCCGCGTGGGCGCCCGCGAGGCTCTGACCAAAGCCCTGGAGAAGCACAGCACGGCCCCGCCGCTGGCGCCAGCCCTGCTCGACCTGGTGATTGACTGCGAGAAGTACGCCAGCCTCTACAAGAAGCTGACGACCAGCATCTTGGCCGGCTGCATCCAGGTGGGCCTGGGGAGGCCGGGCTGCACCAGGGCTCTGGGCCTTAGGGCCACCCGGCTGTCCCTGGCACCCGGGGGGCCGCCTCTGCTCTCCGCCTGACACCGCTTGTGTTGGGTGAGGGGAGAACCCAGGGCCCCAGGTAAGAGCCTCGCCCCGTCCCACAGCTGGTGCTGGGGCAGATTGAGGAGCACCGCCGGAGCCACCAGCCCATCAGCATCCCCTTCTTTGACGTCTTCCTGCGCAACCTGTGCCGAGGTGAGTGCGGGGAGCGGGAGCCGCGTGCCTGGCGCGTGCTGGCCCGGCGGCTGGAGGCTCCGTGTGCTCTCGCCACAGGCTCCAGCGTGGAGGTGAAGGAGGACAAGTGCTGGGAGAAGGTGCAGGTCTCCTCCAACCCCCACCGGGCCAGCAAGCTCACGGACAGGAACCCCAAGACCTACTGGGAGTCGAACGGCAGCACCGGCTCCCACTTCATCACTGTGCACATGCAGTGTGGTGTGGTGGTCAGGTGGGGCTGGGCCAGGAGGGCCAGTGGCCATGCAGGGAGGGGGCTGGGGGGTCTGTGCGAGCCCTGCCCCGCTGGTCCCCATCCTGGAGGTCGCTGGGTGTGGGCAGCAGTGTGTGGGGCTGGCAGGGGCCAGGGCAGGGAGGTGGGGGCTGCTGGGCAGCACCGTGTTTGCTGTGCTGCAGGGAGATGAGCATGCTGGTGGCCAGCGAGGACTCCAGCTACATGCCGGCCCGAGTCGTGGTGCTGGGGGGAGACAGCCCGGCCACCATCAGAACGGAGCTCAATGCCGTGAGTCTCGCCCGGGCTGCTCAGGCCGTGGGGCCCCAGGGGAGCCCGGGGCTGGTCCTTGCTGTGCCCCATGGAGGTCTCTCCTGGTGCCCCGCGGGTAGGTGGGGCTGGCAGGAGCTGAGCTGCTGGAGCCTCCTCCCGACTGGGGGGGGGTGTGTCCCTGAGGGGCTGCTGGGGGGGCCAGAGGCCACAGCGTTATCGGGGGTGGCCAGGGGAGCACACAGGGTGGCTGCGCTCGCTGCCTGGTGTGCTGAGAGCTCGCTGTGTGCCTGCAGGTGACCGTCCTGCCCTCAGACAGCAGAGTGATCCTGCTGGAGAACATGACCCGCTTCTGGCCCGTCATCCAGATCCGGGTGAAGCGGTGCCAGCAGGTAGGGGAGCAGGGGGCCAGGCCAGGGTGCTGTGGCGTGGGGCATCAGGGCTGTGCTTGAGGAGCTGAGGTCGCGCTGTCCCGCAGGGTGGCATTGACACGCGTGTGCGTGGCATCGAGGTGCTGGGTCCCAAGCCCACCTTCTGGCCCGTCTTCAAGGAGCAGCTGTGCTGGCGGACGTTCCTCTCCTGCACTGCTCGGGCTCATGCCTGGTGCCAGGAGATCCGCCGGGACCGGGGACAACTGCTGCAGCTCTTTGGCAAGTGAGTCGTCTCCTGGCTGTGCCAGAGCATCCCCGGTGTCCCAGGGCCTGGGGGGACAGTGCTGGCAGCCTGCGAGGGGACCACAGGGCCAGGAGAGGAGCAGCTGGGTGTCCCACCTGGGCAGGGAGAGGCCTTCACCCCTCCCTGGTCACCAGCGGTCCCAGCGGGCCAGGGCCACCTTGGGGTTCCCCAGGTCTGAGCTGGGCACACGGGCAAGGCTGAGCTACCAGAGGTGCCCCACAAGCACCTTCTGACATGGTGGAGGTCGGTCAGGCGCAGGCAGGATCTCGTGGCCACAGGTTCCACACAGCCCCCCAGTTTGGTGGGGTCCATGAGGGCCAGGAGGCCCAGTGCGGGCAGGGCCCAGGGAAGCGAGGGGCCGTGGCTGCTGGGGCGAGCGGGGCTGCTGAGCCGTTGTGCCTGGGGAGGGGCAGGGCAGGGAGCAGCCGGCACGCTCTGCGTCCCTGGGGAGTCCTCCCGGCCATCAGCGGGTGCCCGGCAGCACCGTGTGCTGCCCGGTCGCTGTTGCAGGCTGAACCGGGCGCTGCGGCACGAGCAGGGCTTCGCCGACCGCTTCCTGCCCGACGACGAGGTGGCCCAGGCGCTGGGCAGGACGTGCTGGGAGGCCCTGGTGACCCCCCTGGTGCAGAGCATCACCAGCCCAGGTACCCTGCGCCCTCCTGGGCCTGACCGCGCCGTGCCCCAGGCCAAGGCCCCCACTCTGAGTCCGTTTGGCCTCGCAGACCCCCATGGTGTCAGCGCCCTGGCCTGGCTGCTGAGCGAGTACCTGGAGAGCACGGAGCCGCCCTGCGGTGCCACGAGCCGCGGTGCTGCCTTTGGTTCCCGTGTGCGGCGCCTGACCCAGCTCCTGGTGCACGTGGACCCCGGTGGCCCAGAGCCAGAGGAGGCGAGAGCAGCTGGTGAGTGAGGGGCTGCCCCCCCATGGGGCTGGGCGGGCGGTGGGGAGCTCTGGGGGGGGGTCCTGTGGCATGGGAGGCTCCTGAGCCAGGGCAGGCTCATGGCCATGCTCTCCCAGTGGCCGTACCCTCCAGCATCTCCTGCCCCACAGCCCCCAGGGCAAGGGGGAGGCTGCTGGTGGTCAGTGTGCAGAGCCTGCCCATGGAGTCACGCTGGGGCTGGGGTTGTCCCTTGGCAGGTGGGAAGGAGGGGAAGAACAAGGAGGTGCCAGCCAGGGCTGCGAAGGCGGTGGTGGAGAAGTCAAGCAGCCTGTGGAGCATCTCGCAGTGCTGGCGTGGTGTGGTGCAGCAGCAGGTAGAGCTTGGCGGGCCGGCCGCGGGGCCAGAGAGGGCACGTGGGACCCCACACCGGGCGGGTGTAGGGGCGCTGCAGGGCCTGGTGGTGCCCTGGGAGCGTGGGAGCGGAGCAGGGCTGTCCCTGGGCTCCGTGGGACCCCCAGGGGTGTGTGGACAGCCCTGCCACACTTGCCACCCTGGCAGGACTCGGGTGTGATCCTGGCCCTGCGCCCAGGCTGGTGCTGCGGGCTGGGAGACGGGCACGGTGCCGGGCTGCTTATTCCTGCTGGGCTGCTGGTGGGCTTCTGCCCTGCCCCTGCAGCCCCTGCCCAGCCCTCGGGGCTGCACTCCCCCCTTGCCACAAGCTCTCGGTGCCCCGCAGCAGCCACCGGGGCCTCTGGGTGGCCCTTGGTGTGGGCAGGGTGTGGGCAGGGTGAGGCTGGGTCTGTGGACTTTCCCAGGAGCCACAGACACGTCCTGTGTGGGGCTCACCCTCGTGCTGTGTCCCGCAGGTGCAGCGGTTCCTGGAGGCGGCCGGGCAGGCGCCGGACCTGGTGGAGCGGTACTGCGGGCTGTACCAGCGCCTGCGCAGCGCCACGGAGGAGCTCTTTGGGCAGCGGGCAGCCTTCCTGCTGGCCCTGGGCCAGGGCTTTGCGGGGGCTTTGCTGCAGCTCTCCTTCCTCGCCAGCCTGCACGTGAGTCCCGGGAGCGTGGCACCGGCACCGGGGCCCGACGGGCTGGGGAGGCTGCCCTGGCCCATGGCTGTGGGCGAGCTCTGAGGAGGCCGTGCCCTGGTCCCCCACGAGCCACGGAGCCCCGCGGCAGCCCTGGCCGGCGCCCGGCTGTGGGTGTGTGGTGGTGTCATGGTGCGGCCCCGGCCCCGGTGCGCTCCTGTGTCGGGCCGGTGCCCCAGCCCCCTTGGCCCCTGCCCCAGAGCCCCAGGGCTTCCCAGCTGCTTCCCCAGGGACCTTCCCCCAGCCCGGCCCTGCGGGCACCTGGTGACCCCTCGGCAGCCAGCCCTGTCCCTCCGCAGGTGGGCGAGCAGTTTGCCCGCTACCTCGACGGGCAGATCCGGGAGCTCCACGGGGCCGTGGGCAGCGCGGGGCCGCAGCGGCTGCAGCGGATCTTGGAGCCCTTCGTCGTCTTCAGTGGTCTGGAGCTCGCCCACACCTTCGAGCACTTCTACCGGTGAGGGGGCCGTGTCTGCGCGGGGCAGAGGGCTGGGGCGGTGCCGAGGCTGTGGCTGAGCCTGGCCCAGTGTGGCAGCGGGGCTCCCGCTTGGCTCTCCTGGCTCCTGTGCATGGAGGGAAAGGCTGTGAGGACTGGGGTGCTGCCAGCCTGCGGGGGCACCTTCCCTGCTGGCGACAGGGAGGGCAGATGGGTGCTGCCGGGCCCCTGCGCCCTGGGGTGAGGCCAGGGCCGGGGCCGTCTCTGTCTCCTGGCAGGGGGCCGATGGCCACGGGGCTCAGACCAGTCCCTGACCCGAGGCTGGTGGCTGTGGCAGGCACTACCTGGGGGACCGGCTCCTGGCGCAAGGGCCGTCCTGGCTGGAAGGAGCCGTCGTGGAGCAGATCGGGCTGTGCTTCCCATGCCGCTTCCCCCAAGAGATGCTGAGCAACTTGGCCGAGTCGGAGGAGCTCCAGCAGCAGTTCCATCTCTTCCAGCTGCAGGAGCAGGACAGGCGGCTGCTGGAGCTGGACACGGGCCTGGACGAGGTGAGCGTGCCGGTGGGGTGGGGAGGCTGGGGGCCGCCCGTATTCCTCATGGGGGTCCTGGGACCTGTCCTGAGGCGCCCCCGTGTCCCCGTGCCCAGGCGCTGGGGACGGCCTCGGTGGTGGATGTGCCGGCGGTGAAGGTGCTGGCCCTGTCGCCGCGCTGCTGGCCCGTCTCCCCGCTGTGCTACATGGAGGAACCGGGGAGGTTTCTCCCTGCGGCCCTGAGCTCACCCCTGGCCGAGTTCGCCGACTTCTGCGGGCGCAGTGAGTGTCGTGGCAGCGGGTGGGGGGGGTCTCGCTGGGGCCCGGGCCCTGCGCAGCAGCACAGCCGCAGGCGGCAGCGGTGCCGGGGGTGCCGGTGGGGCTGCCCCCAGCCCCTGCGCTGACGCCGTCCCTGCAGGCCAGAGCCAACCGCGCTGGGAGTGCAGGAGGCCCCGGCGGCTGCAGTGGACGTGGCTGGGCCACGCCGAGCTGCAGTTTGGGGACTGCGTCCTCCACGTGTCCACGCTGCAGATGTACGTCCTGCTGTGCTTCAACAGTGCCGAGGTAGGTGCGGGGGCTGTGGTGGGCGAGGGGGCAGCATTGGGTCCGTGTCCTCCCTCCCCGCGGGGACGTGGGCGGTGGCTGGGGCACAGGACCTGCCCTGTGTGGTGGGTCCTGGCTGGCCACTGCCTCCCCACTCCCTCCTGCAGGAGGTGGCCGTGGAGGCCTTGCTGCAGGCGACCGGGCTCCCTGCTGAGCTGGTGCAGCACGCGCTGGCACCGCTGACGCACGGCGAGGACGCCCCGGTGCAGAGCTGCGTGCCAGGAGGTGAGCGTGGGGCTGGGGTGCCCCTGGGGAGGTGCTGGTCTGAGCCCCATGTGGGGCAGGAGCTGGGGTGCCTCAGCTGGGGGGGGCAGTGAGTGGGCTGGGGTGGGTCTGTCCGTGGGTGCTCGGGGTCTGTGTGCCAAGCTGGGCCCTGGGGCTGCGCTTGGGGCTGGGGCCGTGCATGGGGCTGGGACCTGGGGCTGTG
>VZRW01004213.1:60018-90956 GCA_013398125.1 Aegotheles bennettii | reverse complement strand
TGATTCTATGATTCTAATGGCTCGAGATGATGTGGCATGGTGCTGCATGGATGGTCCACAATGTACAAGACAACAGTTTTGGGGTTCTCAGTCTTCAGCTGAACTGCCTCAGTGGGATTTAATGTGAAATGTAGGTGCCCAGGAACCTTTATGGATCTGAGTCTAGAAAATTTTAAATTGCAGCAATACAAATTAATAATAATACATAAAAGAGTTAACATTTCTGGGATGGAAGGTAATTGCCCATTCAGATACTTCACTCCTTGTCTCATTAGAACTGCCCAAAGAATATCAAAGTTGCAGCACTTCAATTAAGGTGTTCAAAATACAACCCTGTAAATTCAAACTCATCTTGAAAACCAGAGAGAAATAAGAAAGCCCACAAGAACAGTTTGCTAAATTCAATATGACAAATACAGCTCTAGAACACATTTTAGGCTTTTTAAGTTTAAAAGAAAATACATCAGAGTGATAAATACCTTCCCTGCCTTTTAAAAGCTAGAAAATCAAATATCTTCTGTTGGTGAATTTGTCATATTTGATTTGAAAATCACTGATTTTTCTCGTCTGTGTCTCACTTCTAAATGAATATTACATAAATTAATTTACATTGTATATATATACAGCCTCCTTTCAAAGAGGGCCATTTGTCAATGGCACATTAGCTAAGCTCTAAGCTGCTAGCACAACTGACACAAAAATAGAACAACTGCAATATAAAACTATACGCAGCTCATTGCGGATGCTGAAACCTGCTAATAACATATTAGCAAGTTACAGAGGATATGCTGCAATATTTTCAGGCAGCATGTGACCAGGGTCTATAGGTGTGCATACATGAGTGCAGCAGCATCTTCAAAACAGTATTTACTTCTCAAATGCTTAAGAAAATTTTATGAGTAGTGGTCAACTCCCCTCTCTCTTTCTTCCCCGCCCTTTGACACGAACTGCCTGAAAAAAGTAGGAAGAGTGAAGAAATGGGTAAAATTTTCTACTCCCTTACATAAAAATGGAAATGAAACTTCTTTTACAAAGACCTAGCTAAACCAGGTATGATTCCAAATGGAAATGTTGCTACAGCAGCTCACAGCCACCACAGCTGAAGCAAGTCAATCTGCCGCAGTCCAGCCCCTGCAGTGCACTAAACCTCCTGGATCAGGCAAACTCACATAGTGTTGGTATCCGTGACTGAGATGCACCACGGAGGGCATAGCTGAGTTGATGCCAAACCTGCAGGGGAGCTCACTTCTCCAAATACTCGAAGGCAAGCATTCAAGTCCATATACTTTTGAAAGCTCATGATTCTAAACCCAAATATTGGAAGCTTGGTTTGCTGTACTTCACTTTTTCCACTTTTTCCACAAAAAGAAGAGACTGTTTTTTCACAAAAACATAATAGTTCTGTCGATTCCAAGAATGGAGGGTTGGTGGTTTGGTTTTGGTTTTTTTTTTAAGAAAAGATATCAAATACTGTAAGGCTTGCAGTAAAATTGCAGGAGCTAGCAAAAGTGCAGCTGTAATTATAAAGGGCTATTTCTCTCCATGAAGTTGCAGAATATTTATATATGGGTGGCATCCATCATCTAGAAGCCAACAGAGCCGAGACCCTCACCAGAGCGGGGCCAGGCAGCGCAGACAGCACACTGGCCTCACTGGCAGCATCAGTGCCTGATACCAAGGCACCATCTACAGCACTTTCATGGCGTTGGTCTAGCTCTGCTCCCTATTGCTGGTGGTGCAACAGCCCAGAATACAACAAGTTTTAGCTGTATGGATAACACAAGTAGAGAAGATTTAATCTGCACATAAATTATATTTGTAATTTAACCCCTTAAGTCTCTTAGGATTTTTTTTGCATGCCATCTATCCAAATTTTCAAGAGTGCAATGTTTTCTCATGAAATAAAGCCAGTAATACCATGATTAAACTGGTTCTCATATGATAACAGTGAGACAGCTACTGTTCAAACTTGAGATAATTTTTACCCAGCATTAACTTTTAAGAGAATATACCTAGAATATACCACATTTTAGCCATAGACATGTAGTTGGCTGACACATGGAATTTATGGCTTAGTTATGGACAACTTGGTATCTTTTTGAACATACAAGAGCAGCAGGTACTAGAGCACATTCAGATTTTTAGAAAATAGAATGTGAATTACAAATAGATGTATCTATCTAATCAAGAGCTTGCCTTAACATCCTAATTATACAGTCTCAGCAGCTGGATGAAATATGAGATATTGAGAACCACTGAACAAGCAATTTTAAAGGTTGGCCTAATATTTTTATATTCCTTAAGCAGGGTGAGACAATTACTTTACGTTTCTGAGGAATAATGAAGTAGGAAATGAAAATAGTGGTCATGACTGACTAATCCCTAACTGCCAAATAAATCTGTGTAGCTGTCTGACCTGTATAAACAACTCTTTACTCCACTCCTATAAAGCCTTTCCATACACTGGGAAGTTCCAATAACCTGGCTCTATTACCTTTAGATGGAAATACCATTTTGATACATCCTGTGGAAACTGATCTGCAGCCTGATCTTGGGTTTGATTCCTGGGGGAAATCTGCCACGTTAATGTAGCAACCTATGCTATATGGTCTAAAACTCTACTTGCTGAGCATTTTTGGTCAGGAGAATGTGGGACTGATTTAGTGGTGGCAGTCCTCAGGGCTAAACTTCTGCTTAAATTAATATTAGATACCTTCTCTTACTATTTTTTTTTTAATTTAAATAATTTACATATCAGTAAGTGCAGCTGAGAAAAGTCCATTAATAATCTGCACCTAGACCAAAATACCACACTTAAATAGAAAAGCATCCTCTGAGCCAGTTTCCAACCACTCAGACTTCAGTAACAGACTGAACAGTTAAAACATAGAGAGATCAGAGGGAAAAAGGAGATAGTGCTTAAGGATACCTTACATTCAAGGTGCAGGGGCACCTCACGGGACGGAAGAGGGGACAATTTGACCTGTCACTCCCCTCCTGTGCTCCTTTGCAAATTTCTACCCATGCACTTCCTACATTAAAAAGAAAATTAGAGAAAAGAAGGGGGGGGTGGGAGGAGTATTAGACTACTGGGAAAATTTGTTATCTATTCCTCAGGGGAGGCATCAATAAATAGTACCTGAAAATAATTGCTTTTTTTTCAGTTGTGACTGAGGGAAGAGGATATTCAGCAAAGGTGTCATTAAAAGTCAGCACTTAAAATAATAGTGGAAAAAAGATGTAGAGGAGAAAAATAAATACAGAATAAATACAGGTCTAATGTCCAGACTGCCTCAGGTATGTGGATTCAGGCCTTGAAGTGTCAGAGGACTAAATGTTCTTTGTTGTGTGAGCTCTCAAGCGGAAATCTGAAGGACCTAATTTTTCACAACCTGACACTCCCCCTGTTCTTGAAGTACGTCCCTCACTTGTTGCCTACCCTGCTCTTGGTGATGTCCATGTAAAGACCTGCCACAGTCTTCAGCATACACGTCTGGAGTCTAATTTATGACATCTAAGACATTATTTGCAATAAAGAGATTTTCATTCACTAAATATACCAGCATTAAAGGAACAACACTCCTTCCCCGTAATGGCCACCTTGCCAGCATGAACACAGTCATGTAAAGGTAGTTTACTCCAGTTCAGGAAGGAAAGCAAGCTCCACATCACGTATTGTATATCTCCAGCGTGCATAATCCTTGCTCCTCCACTGCCTGACTTGCCATAACCGTATGCCAGAGCAGCAATGTCCAGAGTCATCCTCAGTTATCTCCAGTTATTTTGGTGTCCTGTTGCCATACTGTTTAACTGTGTGAATGCTCACCCAAAGAAATGCTGTATCCAGGTTTGGGCCACGTGACAAAGCTTTGATTTACACACTGATAAGCAGTTGTGTACACTGTTGTACTAGACTTCATCTATTAGATCACTGACAGAAATCCATTCTAATATGCTAACAGTTTCATTACCTACCCATTTCATCCAAGAACATTATGCACTTAAGAGTATTTGAGGCTCTGGATTTCAGAAGAAATCCTTGATTAAGAGCCAACTCATAACCTTTAATTAATTAGCAGACATCGAAGCACAACATCCTTGAACTTTCAGGAGAATTAGTGTAAGAGATCCAAGCAATTAGTTAGTGCATTTCAGAATCAGACAAGTCAAGAGTGCATGAAGGGAAAAAAAATGTTTTTCTGAAGAGGTAACAAGATATAATCCCTATTCCATGAAAAAAGAAAAATAAAAAAAAATAAAGAAAATCAGATGTAAAAGTACTGTTTCTAATTTCATCAATATTTCTTTCTTAACGTCTAGGGTATTCTGTACCTTTTGAATTTTTGCTAAATAACCAAAATGCTAGTGTTGTCTGAACTGCAGTTGGCTTGGTAGTTCAGGCCAGCTCCAAAAGACTCTCATCCAGACTTCCCTGCACTCATCTCTCAGCAGAGGGTGCAACAAGACCTCACCGGTGAACTTCATTCCCACCCCAGTTCTAGCAGAACCATTGATCCCATGAGATCAGATGACAACACAGTTGTGCAATTAAGAGCATCAACAGGAAAGTCTGCTTTACAAAGCCACAATCAGTAATCATAGGTAAGTCACTTAACCTTAGTCTACACATTTATATAATCTATCTACCTGGTGGAACTGTAACGTGTTTTGAGATCCTTGGAGGAAAGCAGGAACTTTTCCTTGAAGTATTTTAACCTTGCTAATTCCAGACTGGCTCAAAAATGAGGAAACACACAACACGAACAAAACAAAAAGCCCAGTAAGTATTCAAATTTCAGAAGATTGCATCAATTTTACCTGGGGGAAGAGCTGGATTTCAGCCATATTTTATACCATCTGAAATGAAAGAGGAAAATTACACATTCCATTCCCATTCTAGGCCCCTTCTAGTGAAATTTCATAACATCTGTTTGTGTTAAATACTTCAGACTAGAAGAGTCTGTTTAGTTTTTACAAGACTATCCTATTCTCAAGGGTTACCACCTGGATGCATTTAAGGAAACCACCCCTCAGAAGGTTATTTCATGCTCAGAACGGGAAGGAGGATGAAGACCAAGACCTCACTGCTGGTTTGAAACATATAATGTCACTGGGCTACCAGATTATACCATGTTCAAATTCCATTTGTTATACATGGCCTGACATTAGTTCAACAGGTAACAGCGAGTTTGTTTGAACTCAGAATTGATTGAAGACAAATTCTGCATAGTTTACTATCCAGCATGATTTTGTGACACAGACCCGACTGTTAATTCTTTCCCTTCATGGTGTCTAGGAGCCCTAACAGCTTGCTTTTACCAAAATCTTTGTCACTCAGTGCACGGATAACGACCTCCTAAGATTTGTACATTCAGTCCCGTCTTACTCAAATCCTAGGTTTTATGTATTGCTTTTCAGAAGTAGCTTTTGATGTAAAACCGTAAAAGCATTTAAGCAAATTATGTGTTCAATTCCCACTATATATCAAACAGAACTTCAGTACATCCCTTTTTCTGGTAAGCTCCTAATCTAAATTTTGAGTCATATGCAAATAGTGAAAATCAAAAGAAACTTAGCTGTTCAGAAAAAGCCTGAGTTCCTCACATGACAGTTAAGCTCCCTGTAAACAGGAGACTGGAAGGAAATAATGCATTCTAAGTAATTTGCAAAAAGCAAAGTCTGAAATGCTCACTCACACAAGAGTGCACATTTAAGGACCTGCATGTGTTGCTTGTCTTTGCATGCACAGGTAGCCCGGGCTGCACTTAAATCTTGTCATTTTTCTAATAACTGCATACAGAACCAAGTTCTTCATACCTGCTTAATACCAGTTTAGACAGAAAAGGGACAACTGTCTGCTGCCAACTGTGCACCAGACATTTATACACTGCTGACTCGCTGCCAGGACAACTGCATGCCAAAAAGCAGGTGGTGTTCATTTAGCACTGTGAAGAGAACTTCAGGAAGTAGCGGCTCTGTCCACAGTGCTCTGATTTCTGCAAGGAAACTGGGTATATATAAAGGGGACTTCTAGCATATGAGTCACACAGTTTTTAAGATGAAAAATTAACTATGAGATACAGGCAACTCAATCAAATGTGAGATTTTTTTTTTAAATAATGTTAAACAAATATGATTTAAAAAATCAAAACACAGTTTTATAAAATGATGTGATGTTAAACAACTGCACTTATAAAACACCCCTTTTTTTTAAAAAAAAAGTTATATTAAATGAATGCAATTATAAAACATCAAAACACAGTTTTTAAAAGTGATGTTCAGGACTGCAACCTGAAACAAGCTGTTCATAATATGTTTGATCGAGTTGCCTTTATTTCATCATTAATTTTTCGTTTCTAACATTTGATTGAATTGCCTTTGTTGCCTTTATCTCATAGAATTAACTTGAAGAGTTAATGATGATTAATTTGGTGTTACAAATTACATGACTCACACACTTGAACTCCTCTATATATACACACAGTTTCCTTGCAGAAATCAGAGTCCAGTGAGCAGAGCCGCCTGCTCCCTGAAGTTCTCTTCATGTGCTGAATGAGCACCACCCATTTATCGGCTGCCAGTTGTCCCGGCGGTGAGTTGGAAGTGTAGAAGTATCCAGCAGTCAGTTGGTGGTGGCCAGTGGTCCTAGGCCCATTTAGTCTGAGACCACAGTGTAGACATAAAAATAGGAAGTCATTGCCATTTTTTGACTTTCACAGAAATGTGGCTGTGTTATTTCATATACTATGCAGAAGAATATAAGGTCTACAGAGGAGAGGCGAAGAAGCTGGTTTTCAGTCCAACTGCTTAGGGGTTCCAATTTTCTATTCAGGTTGAAATGTTACATAAAATATCTCTATGGACTTTTCCCCCATCTGGAGGAATTTTCTCAGCCATCTTCTGGCTAGACACACATGATCCTCAATACCTTTGACTATGTACTGTATAGAGTCAACTTTTTCAATAATTCTGTTTAACTTCACAAAAATCTCACAATGCTTTCAAAAAAATTCTGATGTTAGTCATAGCAACCAGGTACAATGGGACACAGGGCCTTCTGATGGCTTACTTAAGAGCATACCACAGGCCTCTCCTTAAGACAACACAAGACCTGATCAGATATTTTTCCTTAGACTGACCTTCAAAATTGATCATCAAGTTGCCACAAGATCAATTAAGACCTCAGGATATGACTCAAGGATGCAACTACCCACCTGTAGGATTAGGTATCTTTCACATGCAGAACCAGAGGCCTCTGCAGAAGCTGTTGAACTAATAAAGAAAGTAGTCTACACATTTAAGGAACTGCACTTAACCAAAGAAAGAGAAAAAAAGATCAAACATTATGACCCACCTTCATATAGGTCATAGAAACTTTCAGGATGCCCAAATATATATCAAATGAGGAAGATATATCTCTTGTTCACAAATAAAGAACACTTCAGAGAGTTCAGGAAAAAAAAAAAAACAACAAAACATGGCCATAGTTATGCAGCCAGTCTAAATAAATAAAATAAAGAAAATAAGAACAACCTAAAGGCAGTGTCTGCTATCGGAAGACAGACTCAGCCTTAACTTCAAGAAGCTATGTAAAAGTTATATTATATGGCTGATTATCCTAATTTCTAGAGACTTCAGTCTATTTCAGGCCACATATATGTGCTTCAGTAGGAAAAAAAAAGGCAGCAGAGAGCAGAGGCAAATATTCAGTTGCATTCTGTGCAGCAGTTGTATCAAACACAAGTCATAATAGGTTATTAGGATGATAATTTTGTCCACTCTAATGTCCATATGCATATAAACACACATCCCTTAAGATTTCCTTTACTTCTGTTGATACTCTAGAAATTATTCATCTGATTAATGAATTATACACTGAATTTATACATTAATGCCTAATACTTAGGCCTAAATAATTCCTGGACTAATATATTATTTAAAAGCATGTAGGAAGATTAGAAACTGGGTTAATTTACTAGTATCTAGCTTAGGGTTCCAATTTTCTTAAAGACAAATTCAGTACATGACAGGCAATTGGACATGTGAGGACATAAACTTTTAGATGTTTCAGTTGTTAGAGCTGTTTAAATAAATTATCTATATAAAATGGAGACTACAGTATAAGTCATACTTCAAAATTGCAAACTAAGTACTAGAAACTAAAAGCTTTTATGAAGTTTTGAATACCGGAAATAGATTAATATTATCCAATATAGAAAGAAGCAACATTCATGGCTGGAGTGATCTTTTAGATCCTTCACTCTCAGACACAGCACAAGCTGTCCATATTCTCGCAGTCAGTGGCAAATGCAGATCTACCTCAACAAAAATGGGGGGGGAGGGGGAGCACTTTGTGTCACAGTTAGATGCAAGACACACTGGCAGGAATGAATACACACCACAAAAATCAATCACCTTCTCAAGAAACTGGTTTTGTCCCTGCAGATCAAGGGTATGACTTTCAGAAAAATGGATCAGATGGAAGCCCAACTTTTTTTTCTAAACCAAACTATCTGATTGATTGTAATCTCATTAGTATCTGCAGATGCCCTTAACAGAGATGTTTTTTGCACTTTCACTTTATTCCAACCTTAAAAAAAACCCAACCACACACACAAAGCTAAGCAAATGATAAGCACTGATTAAATTGATGCTGTCAAATTCACTGGCTCCATCTCAAATATAATTTCCTGAAATAGGTTCAGATCAACTATCTTCAAAGATTTAACAATCACCACGCGATAGGAAAGTCTGGCATCTAGTTTACACAAGTTTTGCAGATTTTACTTATTGAACAAGCAATTCCTTTCAGTCAATAAATTGAATTAAAACCGCTGACCTTTCGAAAGTCCAAAGGATGGCTTCGCAAAACTTCTTCTAGTGTTTTATTTATACTTTTGTAAGTAGTGAGACTTTGCTATTGCTGACATTGCCCATCAATCCTTCCATTGCAACACTAGCTCCATCTTCCCCAACTCAAAAAAGAGTGCAAGGAGTTGCTTATCAATTTCTTTAGAATTCAAGTTTTTCCATAATAAAATACCTCAGTATGCTTATTTTTGAGAGAATAAGATGTCCTAGCTGAAACATTACTCAAAAAGATTCCTTGGCAGATGATGAGCATGGAGAATTCTCTTTTCTTAAGCTTTAAAGGCTGAAAATTATAAGCAATCAAAGAAGATTATAGGTGAAAACTTTCAGGCAATGTTTTCAACAGGCAGTTAAATGAATCCTATCTGTAGCTTTTAGACCATCTCTTTCAGTACATGGCATCTTTTACACTGTATCATGTACTAAAACATGGTATTAGTGGTTCCATGCTCTGTATTCATTCAGGAGTTATTACTCCATATCCACAATATACTGCACTTATACAGTGGCTCAATTATTTCAATATATTGCCAGCTTTCAAGGCAAAATTTCTTCCCTGGGCCCACTACTCAAAAACAGTTGCACATACAGACCAACAGTAACAGCTTCAAGGAGAGATAATCAACTTTAAAGTGAGGCTGAGGAATGACTGAATAGATTTACTTGATAATTGCTGCATGAGAAGAACTCTTCCCATTTCAGAGCCTCACATGATTGCACCACATCTTATATCTTTCTCAAATACATTCTGAAGTTTCACAAACTCTACATTTTAGGACACTGCAACATAAAAGAAGCAGGGAAAGGCTTATTCCAGCATTTGCTGTACAGCCAACCATAAATATTTTGAATTCAGCTGTCTGTGAGAAAAGAGTAGAGACTATTAAATAGAAATCAATGGTCATGCTTCATATATTACTTAATGTTTTACTTTTTCCAGGGCTTTGATTATAAAATGTAGCACAGAATAAGCAGATGTGCATCTCCTGCATTATGCTTTTTTTTTCTGCTTTGCTGCCTTCCCTGTTCCTTGCCCTGTTGCACTGCATCCTAGGGGAAAGCGGATGAATTTTGGCAGGGAAACGGTGCAGTCGCCATGTTTCTTTTGTTGGACAGCAGCAGTGCATGCACATTTCTCTTGTTCCAGAAAAGTACTTACAGACAGGAAACAAACTGTACAATATGAGCTTAAATCCAGACTAGGCCAGGAATACCTACAAGCAATTGACATTTTATAGTAGCCAAGTGGTGTATCCAAATATTTAACACTAAGTGGAATGAAAAGCATAGTGGGCAATTGTTCCCTCTTCAAGACCATCACCACCACAGATTACACTCTCCGTTGCAGTTTCAGCAGAAGACTGCATGAGTTAAGGGTGATTCAATTTCTTGTTGCTCCTAAAAAATAGTCCTATAAAAGCAAGAATGAGGTCTGAGGCAGGAGCTGGTCATACCACTATTTGTGTTACAGCTCTGTGAAAAGAGCCCAGGATCTAGGAACTTATGGTGCAACAGATCTTTTGAAAACTATTCTGTGCTATGTGATCAATCATATACTGAGAAGAGTGAATGGTCAATGTGAACATTTTACAAACATCCCAAGCAGTGAAATATATCTACTAGCTCCTTGACTACTGTTTCGGATCTGGTACATGCAGTCATGAGTGATCTGGAAATACAGTAATTTGTTAGAGCTATATAAAAAGTTTTATTAAATTGATAAAGAAAGTGGGATATGAACAAAGGGNCCTGGATGCGTTCCTGTGTGATGTACTCTAGGTGAACCTGCTCCGGCAGGGGGGGTGGACTAGATGATCTTTCGAGGTCCCTTCCAACCCTAGAATTCTGTGATTCTGTGATTCTGTGATCCCAAGCAGTGAAATATATCTACTAGCTCCTTGACTACTGTTTCGGATCTGGTACATGCAGTCATGAGTGATCTGGAAATACAGTAATTTGTTAGAGCTATATAGAAAGTTTTATTAAATTGATAAAGAAAGTGGGATATGAACAAAGGGGAATGAAAGAATATTTTATTGAAAACAACACTCCAGATGCATCCAGAACAGTCATCTGGGAGACATATACAACCATGACACACGGAATAGAGTTTTTGTGTTATTCCCAAAGGAAGCAGAAATACAGTATAACTTATAATCACTACAAACAGAAACAAGGTTAAATCCACAGGCATATATTGCAAGAACGATTCTAACAGGCTGAATGAAAAGAGCATATGTAGGCAGAATTTCAGCTAGCAGAAATATGAGATATTTATCTGAGTTACAAGACAGTGAGAATGACAGAACCACTGAATTCACATGCAGGTTTCTAAAATTAATTTTTGTTCATGTAACAAACTGCCAGATTGCCAGCATTGACTCTATACACTTTGAAGCCACATACTTCTCTCATATTATGTTGTTCTTATTCTTTTAAAGACAGCAACTGTTTTTTATTGCTCGAAACATAATATTTTAGTGTTTCTCACTGATCAGATGAATGTCTGACTAGGGGACTTGCCTAATGGAAACACTGGGGATGGGGGGGAGAGGGGGAAGAAGATGCACAAGATGATTTACA
Organism: Aegotheles bennettii; assembly: GCA_013398125.1. Taxonomy (NCBI): domain Eukaryota; kingdom Metazoa; phylum Chordata; class Aves; order Caprimulgiformes; family Aegothelidae; genus Aegotheles; species Aegotheles bennettii. The sequence goes on along the minus strand of VZRW01004213.1, from coordinate 79,502 downwards.
TAAGTGCATTGCAATTATTTCTCCTTAATTATGCATACAGCTGGCTCTATTTTAAGACATGCCATAGCATTGCATACACAAGCACTATGGGTATCTGTCACTCCATGTGTCAGGCCTTTAACACTCTCACTCACCTGCCTGCAAGTCACTAGCAGCAACCAAAAAGAAGCAGCCAGGCTTATGGCCACCTGCCCTTCATCAGCATTGTCAAAATACCGCTGGTAGCTCTTCATATTTCTCTCATGTCAAGCCTTTTTTGCACTGCATTCAAAATAACAAGTCAATTTGCTCTTTACTACTAAGTTACTCCATTAACTTCTCATTCACTATCAAACTAGGAAGCCTTGTTTTTGAAAACAATCACATAAATCTAAGCTGTCAGTTAAAAAGTTGAGTTAGTGTAAAAAGTATACACAGTTGTGTTTATATTAATTAACACTGGCTTAAGATGAAGCTATGTTAAACTCAGCTTTAATCTCCTCTTAAGTGACATTGCTGTATTTTTTTTCTTTCCCCTGGCAAAGACTATTTTTTGTCCCAGATGCTTTGTCCAGGTACACATTGAGGAAGTGCTATGTTTGTCCAGGCTTTCAGAGAATGGGGGAACCTTATCTCTGGTAGAAGATACTCATCCTGTTACACCACTGCTACATGGAGATGCTCAGGAAAATCAGGATCTTTCCTCAAATAAAAGGCAGCATCTGGAAAACTTCACCATCCACAGTACAAGTACACATACCATGGCTGTAAAATACAAGCACAGTAAGTCTGAAGCTTACTAACAAGACCTGGATCTACTATCTCCCCAGAACAGAAAAGAAACAGAAACTGAGATAGAAACTCTCATTCCTACCTGGAAGCCCAGCAGCTCATTCCTGTGCTATCACATGTGCTCACAAATCTCTTTACACAGATGCCTGCATTGTTCACTGCTCTCTGCCCAAGCACTGCAACTTCTTTGGGAAAAAAATATCTCATAAGGACATTGCCCTCCTGGCCTCAGGACTGAACAGAGGCCATGATGACCCAACATGAAATTGCAAAGAACAGTTAATAGTCTATGAGTTAGACACACCTAATATAATTCAAATAATGGGTTGTTTCCTAATCTGATACCCTATAAACCATTTAGCTAGAAGCCAAGAACTTTTCACATGGAATTTCTGTGTATGGACTTGTTTTTTTGGCATTTGCAGTACTATCCATTCCCATTTTGCTAGAAGTAGTCTGTGTCTAGGGAATGAGCTTGCATCAGAGTTTAACGCATATTAGCAGCAGAGCAGCATCACTACCTTCTCTCCTCTTCATTTCACTCTTCCTCGCCTCGCCTGCCTTCTCCCAAAAAAGAAAAGAAATGGTAACACAGCTGGCAAAACGAGAGTCAGGCCTCACCAGAACTAAGTATCTATCTTGTCGCGATTGAAAAATGGCCCACAACAGTGGTCATTTACTTGCTGGCACTAGTTTTAAAGCACTGTGAAAGCCCACTCGAGTGGGGAGAAGGCGGCCACTGGGCTTCCACTAACTGTCCTTTCTTGTCAATGAAGCTTATTTTAATTTCAAATATCATTGTTATTTGTGTTTCATTTAAACTATGGTGTATGAAGCTACAAACTCAACTTTTAATTTGTGCTAAAATTGACACATAGTCAATGTTGAAAACAATAAAACACAGCAGGTCCTTAGATTGCACTACATTATCAGTATAGGCCCTGACCATGTGGTAGGCATTATGTAGTATGCTAAAACCAGCATTTCATTTAGCATTACATATAACAAAAATGAGTTCACCAGTTTTCAATTTTTCCTTGTAATGCTCCTGTAAAAAGTGTTCTGCATGCCTTTGGTATTATATCCTACAGAGAAACATGGGGAAGAGACTGATGATACATCCATCCAGTAAAAAAATAGTTTTGATGACACAATAAATTGTTAAAACTATGCATGTACCAGATAGGTCAATATGGCATTCACCATTGAAAGTCATTCATTGACACAAAAAATACACAAACACAGGCTCATCAAACATCTTGTTCTAAAAGCTATTTTTGAAGCAGAGGATATAGGCTATTAGAGTTCAGTAGATTATGAAACCACGCAAAACCCACTCATTCATGGAGATAAGATTTATCAAATTGTTAGGACACACTCTCCATTCTTTTAAGGTATTTCATAATGACACTGACAGATGAAAGGCTCGGATGCCTGGCTCCTTAGCCCTTAACACTGCCAATACTCAAAAATTTATCAAAATGACAATTTAAAGCTATTTGCCCCTAGTTATTATAGAAGGGTCAGTTAGATTTTACGCAGCTCGGCTTAAATGATTGATGAAAGACACTGGAAAGACAGTCACTGTTGCCTTCCAGGTATGCAATGCATTGCTCCAAGCTGAAATGCTAGACACAACTCAGGATGCAAAACACACTTTATAAAAGTTATTGATAGAACATGGGCCTTGGAGAAGCATCATTATTTTTTGCTAATAACAATAAACATTTTCTATTCCTGTGAAACGTCTATGTATCTGAAAGGATGTTTGAAGAGGAAACAGAAGAGAGGTTGGTTACAAATGAAGGTTAGCCTAGAGTTGGAGAAGTGTTCAATGCTAATGTCTTGCAAACAATTCAGACTGTCAAAATGGTGAATTTTTCTATAAGGGTCTGGACAGGAAACTTATTTATAAAAAGGACACCTCTTGAAAACATTTTGGTTGTATGTAATACAGGAGGTAATGTTTGAAACCACTGGAATCTTTTCTATACCCTTTGTACAATGCCAAAAAGGCCAAAGGAGAAATGACTCCTTTACCTGAGATTTTCTCTATTTTCTTAATAGAGTTAAGGTCCAAGTATAACATGAGCAGTTACATGATTAATTATACCACCGCAGAAGAATGCAACCCAGCTCAAAGGAGCAACACAAGAAAGCAGCATCTGTACTTCTATAGCCTGACTTGCCAATGCCCCAGTCTGATCCTAGGAGGCAAAGGTCTGCAACAAAGCTGGAAATCATTTGTGTCTACATGCTAACAGCATGTAGCTGAAAAAAACCAGCCTTTTTTAACAGCCTGTGTTGGGTTTTTGTTTGTTTTGTTGTTTTTTTCTTTAAATATACAGACAAGGATAAATTTCACAAAGAAATTAGCTACCTTGATCAGTTTCTTGAAGCTAATTCCAATACAAGACACTTCTTGTCTCCAAGGGGCTTTGTCACTTTCACCCTTAGCAGATGTCTTAAAAAAAACACACAATCTACTTCACAAACAGCAGAAAGCCCTGAGGTCACTTTTACCTACTTTCTTGCAATGCATAACCTTCAAAATTAAAGTCATTTTTTCATTATAATTTTGCGATCTCCTCTGATGCTGAAAATACTACTTTCTTTTCTTTCCTGGGAGGAACTGCATTTTTAATCAGGCTTCCCAGAAAGAGCTTTTGCTGATCTTAATGTGAAAAGAAATCTCAAAAAAAAAATATACTCAGGAAATGTTACTTCAGAATGACAGTTTATTTGACAGCACAGAAGATGAAATGGCTTAGGTCCTTAAATTCTCTCTTCTCTACAGACCACAGAAGAGGGTTCAGAAAGCTGAACACTGAAATACAGTTATGTCTAGAGACTGCTTGGCTTCTACCACACATCACAGGAACATCTGGAGAGATGCAATTAGAGCACAAACAGCTGCAATGCCCTTGCTTGCTAATTTGAATTGTTTTGTCACCTTGTGCTTCCTCACTGACTGCTGCATCTACAGAGTGACCTGTATTTTACAACTCGATTCTCAACTCCATTATATTATCATATGAATACTAAACAGCAGTAGGTTTACTGGTCAATGGATTGACCTGCTGTCTCTGTGAGTGAACCAAATACTAGTCCTGTGTAACAACCAAGTACCCAAGTCGTGCTCTAGAGCAGTTACAGAACTCAGTTATGACTTGGGATTTGATGATCCCATTGAAAATCTGTCACCTTCCTAATGAGAGACACATTCTACTGATGTGCATGGTGAGGAATCACATATGCAGAGTACCACAAATCTGAGCACAATATCCAAAGCAGAGATGCTCAGGATGTGCAGGATGCAGCACTTTGTTGAACCTCATGCAGTTGGCCACAGCCCATTGATCCAGCCTGTCCAGATCCCTCTGCACAGCCTTCCTACCCTCCAGCAGATCAACACTCCAACCAACTTAATGGCATCTGCAAATTCACTGAGGGTGCACTCAATCCCCCCATCCAGATCATCAATAAAGATATTAAACAACACTGGGCCTAATATCAATTCCTGAGGGACTAATGACTGGTCACCAACTACATGTGACACCATTCACCACTACTCTTTGGGCTCAGCCATACAGCCGGTTTTTTACTCAGTGAAGAATACACCTATCCAGGCCATTGAGCAGCCAGTTCCTCAAGGAGAATGCTGTGGGAGACAGTGTCAAATGCTTTACTAACGTCCAAATAGACAATGACTACAGCCTTTCCCTCATCAACCAGGCAGGTCACCTTGTCAGAGAAGGAGATCAGGTTGGCCACGCAGGACCTGCCCTTCATGAACCTGTGCTGACTGGGCCTGATCCCCTGGTATTCCTGCATGTACTGTGTGATCACACTCAGGATGATCTGCTCCATGACACCTCCATTTTACCCAGAGAAAACAGAACTGCTTCCAGACCTTGCAGGATTATGTCCTCAAGAGACACAATGATCATTCCAGAATAATGGAAGTGTCCACAAGGATCTGGAGATAGGCGTTAGTGAAGCAGTGACCAAGGGTTGGAATGTCAGTGAAGAGGCTCTAGACACAAGAGCTATGTTCTCAAAGCTACCTTGAAAGCCAGGCTTTCGTTGCTAGGGTAGGGACGTGCCTGGAGCAGCTCAAAAAATGACCACATAAAGCTTTTCTTCTTAGAGCATCAGCATGAAAATCTTGAGGCAGGATACAAGTTTACGATGTCTAAGATGGTTCACAGTGCACCCACGAGAGGAAGTTTTGGCCTTGCCATGCAATCAGAACTATGAATAAAACAGATGTTTCCCAAGATGTTATCCCAAAGGACCAATCGTTGGATCACTTTAGAGACTAGGAAAAAGTATTTCTGAATTAGTCTAACTTGAATTAACACAGGACATTAAAAGGCACTTCTATGATAGTTGCAAACTAGTTTGGATAAGAGTTTTTGTTATGTTTTAGGTATTTTGCCTGCTCTTCCTACTGATAATTCTGTTGATGTGACTTTAATATAATCTAGTCTGACCCTCATATTATTTTTTCTTTCCTTGAGCATTTTAATCTGGACCATAGTCCATCATCCCCAAGTGCTGATGAGAGTGGTGAGTGGATGAGTGAGATAAAAGACATGATAAGAGATAAGATCATACTTCAGCTCTTTATCTTTGCAGACGGGTTTGACTATCACACATACTTTGAAACAGATTTTAGAGACAGGAACAAGGCATTTTCTGTCCCTTCTTGAATAAAAAGTGGTGTTCTCCATTCAGATGGAGATCTCAAGTTAGGTGACTTTTTCTTTTCAGAAAGGATACTGCCTCATTTCTCCCCTTCCAATCCTTTTTCCAAATTTTTAAAAATAACTTCATTTTCACACTTTTAAGTGACAAAAGTGTATTTGAAATAATGTTAGTCTCATATACTGAGAATTTTTTAATGGGGCAGAAAGGGGAAATTTGTTAACCTTTTTAATTTCAAGTCTGGAATACCATTTAAAAGTGCCTTACCAGGAAGACAAAAACCACAGCAGCATACATGGGGTAGAAAAGGGGAAGGGTGCTTATCTGTAATTAGGAGACCTACCTGGTCTGTTTGTGCTGTACAGTACCTTGGGGTAAATAAAACATAATTTCATTCTAAGTAAAGGTAAAAAAAACCTTGAAATTATGTTTCATGCCACTGAAATGCTTAATAAATAGTGGATGTAAAGTTTTTAAGGGATGCAATGCTTAACAAACAGCAGATGTAAAGTTTTTAAGAGGTGACTATCAGAACCTTCCAATTCTTTAGGTATATTCTGATAAGCCTGAAAAGTGCCTTCCTCCTGTAACTGGACAGCTGATGTTTTCCCCTTTACATCCCTACGATGCTCTTAATCCTTCATTCCCCTTATTGGGCTGATGCTTGTTTTCATTCAAATCAAAACCCAGACATAGAATGTCAAAGGTCTAAGAGTTGGCTACAGCAAGAGGTGTTCAATGACAAACACCCGTGCTACAGTGGAACAGTTTATGTCCAAAAGTCCCTTCCACAAAATCACAATTCAAGAACGTGGGCTCTCAGCAGCTCACATGCTCACTTGGCCTGTATAAGGACAGGACAGAGAATACTGTTTTGGTCACTAAACTTAGTACCAATGTCGCCTTTTGCTTACCATCTAGACCAAGTGCTAACAAAAAATGCCAGATTGAAAAGAAGTTCTATTTTTTATCTTCTGACACAAAAAAATGAGGTGTGCTGTGTCTCCCTGTGCACTCACGGCAGATGGTCCGATAGCAAAGAGCAGGAAAGGTGGTTCTTGCCTAGACTGGCTGTACCTGAGTGCAGGAGAGTGAAGGAGATGTATAATACGAAGATGCCATTGGCTTCAGTAGGCTTAGGATCAATGCCTTATGCTTCCCATCAAACGGCAGTCCAAGGCCTTCAAGAAAACCTGAAAATTATGACTGCACAGAAAAGAAACCCCTGTCTAGGCTACAGCCTAAACCTGGGACTTGTCTCCATTCAGTTTGATCATTCTTTTGGGATGACAGTCATTGCTTTCTCCACGGGACACTATACTTCAAAGCAAAGTAATATACTGCCTTCAGTTACACTAATGCAATCCCCTTTGATTTATTTCTTCTACCATTTCAGTCAACGTCCCAGCGAGTCATCTACTTACCAGCTGCGCATCTGCTTGACAGCTTTAGGGATCTTTCTCAAGCAATAAGTCCTGAATGTCTTTCCAGGGTCTTATGCGCCAGCTCTTTACTATTTAGAGGATATTGCTCTATTTATTCTCAGCTTCATCGTCCTCTTAATGTTTATCTACCAGCACTGCCATCTTTCAAGCCACTGTACTTACAGATAAGGCCTTCTGCATCTGATTACCGATCCATTTATTATTTGCTGTTTTGTACTCTATATTTAGATGTATTTTACATGTTTGCTGGCTTCATTTCCACACACTATTATCCTTGTCAAAGACAGAGAATAACAACTGCAGTCATAACAATGATCCTGTAGCCAGCTCCACTAAGATTTTGCTAATTTTGCTCCCCACTCATTCCCCCTTAGACATGATATTCGAAGTTAATAACAGCTTGCAACTTACAGTGAGCTGCAAAGGAAAGATGAGCTACACTTTACCTGTTTGGGTTTTTTAAAATTATTATTTCCAATAAAAATTCAGAGCTATCTGTTGTCTTTTAAACTTGATACTTCTCCTAGTAATAAAATACACCTTTAAACGTTTATTAACTATCTAACTGAAAGGAGACCTAGGTTGGGGGTTTTTTAATTACATTTTACTTGCATAGGAAAATCTGGCTAGATAAGATCCAAGGAGGCTCTCACTGGCTTCAGCCTTAACCTTACACCAAGTGGTCAGTGAGACATTTAAAAGAATTGTACTTTGGTTGTGAAATAAACCCTACAATATTCAGACCCAGCTATGTTTCCCTGCAGTCTCATTCTGCTTTTCTCATTGACCTGCATTTCTTAGAACAAAAAGAAATTTCTAAGTTTCCTTCAATATCCCTTTCACCAGCTTGACAGGTAACCCTCAGACAAGCCAACCCCTTGGTGTACCAGTGTACTCACTTGTGAGTGAAGTGAGAATTGCAGTGCATTTGTCTCACAGCTGTTCTGTACTTCCTACCTGGGGAGGGTCTCTATAAATGCATGGCATTACCACCTGCAAAGGAAAACCAACCATCGAAGTCCTCAAGACTCAATCTAGTGTGTTATTGTCTGTTTTCAAGCCTGAACTGTGTCTTTCATTACATTAAAGGTCTCCCTTCCCATTAATCTTGTTGAGCAGCTCTCCTCTCCAAGCTCTACTGCCCACAATTTGTGATTCCTTATTGTTGAGCATCCATCACACATACAATCAGTTCTAAGCACCCCATTACTCACATATTTAGAGACGTCAAAGCAAGGCCTCCAGGTAGCTCCCAGAGCACTTTAGAATTCCCTTCTGCTTTCCCATCAAAAAGGCAAAAAGGACACAAGCAGACAGCATCTTATTTGAACTTAGCAGGGAGGCAGATTTCCTTATACAGAAAGTTATGAAGAGAAGCAAGGCAAAAAAGGTAACTATATAGTACAGTTACAGTTAATGATGCATGAACATCACAAGCTTCAGCTGAGCAAGGACGCAGCACTGGGCCTTTCAGGTGACATTTTCAGTGCCAATACAATAGAACTTCCCATGTCAACCCTGTACGGAAACTAAGGCAAGTCTCCTTTCTCTTATTATAATTTATATTAGACCACTGTGCACAGCACTTCAGGACTTAGAAGCTACCAGATGTTTCTTCTGCTCAGCCTGGTCTTCAGTTTGGTTTGGAGACCATTTCCATAAACAGTCATAACATGTATACATACAATGATGTCCTGATGAGATCGGGGAAACTGGGAAACTTCTGGGGAAAAAAATCACTAATATGGATTGACTAAAGAAGTTTCATACATTCAAGTGACTTCCATTATTAGGATAAGCCTCAGAGGAAGTTGTGGAGCTTGTCTCTAAATAGCACCTCTGAAAGCTTTGAATTCACACATTTATTATTAAAGGGGAAAGGATGATCAATTCATCTCCATGGTCTATCCACTAATGGATTCCTTTCCCTAGCAGAGGATTGCTGTAGCTCATTCATTCACCCATTCATTCATTCATTCATCACAACTCTGCAGTTGCGCAAACAGACTCTGTAAACAAACTCTTCACCAGCAAACTCCCACCGTGCTAGCAATATTAAGCGGCAAGCATATGAACAGCCTGTAGAGAAGCAGAGGCAAGTAGTTCATTGATATTTCTTTTTCCTCTTACTGGTGTAGCTGCTATTGCTTTACAACCGATGTAAAAAGATAGGTTACACTGGTAATAAACCTCAATACATTAAGTCTCTATACAGACAGGTTGCTGAAGGCTTAATATCAGTCATAATTATTATCCATAAAATGTTATTGAATCAGATCTTAAAAGTTAATGCTGCTTTGTTTCAGGAGATAAAGGACAGTAGACTGGCAAGGCAGAGAAGGAAACATTGAGCTTTTGATCAGTCTCTGTGTGATTTAAAACCTTAACTGCAAATATTACCCAAAATCCTATAAATTGGCCTAAGCAGAGTCCTGTGGCAAGAGCAATTACTCAGAGGACATTTTATCTTTGAACTTGATACCACTGTCCAGACAGAGGACTTGACTCTTTTCTTGATCTCAGGAATGGTGAATGCTGCCCTGTTTTAAGACACTGTGTTGCACCTCAGATTGTAATGTGCACTTAGTAGGTAAATCACCCCAGCAGCAAAGGGCTTCCCTAAGCTGCAACCTCCCACCATCCATTTGAGCCCTTGTTGCTCACAGCATCACCTTCAAAAATGGAAATTTGCCTTCACAGCCCTCCCATTGATACAAGAGCTCCATATCTGCAAAGCAGGTGCCCTGAAAGAAGGCAACAGACAACTGGTTAACAGAGCACATAAATTGCCCTAACACGCACAGCTAAAGAAGATTTATATCCTCCCTGTTCAAAAACATTTTATTCACCTTTCCACACTGACATCACTAACACGGCTCTCTCCCTTTTTGTAGCACAGTATTGCAGCAGTCTGAAGCCATTATTCATCTCTACCAAGAGCCAAGAGGAAGAAAGTGACAACAGGAGAGCTGGGAAGGAGCAAAGGGGACCAGCGTGTGTCCTCCAACCCAAAAGCATAGTGCTTCCCAGCAAGAACTTTGCTCCTCTGTAAAACGAGCATCATGTCTTCCTTTCCTTGGTTACTCAGCCAATACTAACCATCACATGGACACCTCAGTGCACCGTCAAGTGAGGAGAGATTTTTAAGGTGGCCACAGGCTCTAGTCCTTTAAAAACAAAGACAACAGGCTCTGACTTAAGGGCCAACTCTCAAGCCAGCTCTGACTAGATTCACCCTCTGCCTCTGTAATGCACCTGTTTTGCAAAGCAACCATTAAATTTGAAAGCTTTATGGAATACGACATTTCTGAAATGTAAAAAGTTTGCAAGGAAATAACGCAGAGGGTAATAGGAAATACTTGTAGGAAGACCTATTCTGAATTGTTCACACATAGATAAGGCACAGAATTCCTTTCCTTAAAGATTTTATTAACCTTTTGCTGATGGAAGAAGATTACTGATTGAGAGCTAGATGAGGTCAGTGCAGCAATTATATTTCATATCTTCTTCAAATAAGGCTCTTGTACAACATAAGAAAAAAAGTTGACAAAATTAATTGTTACTTAAACCAAGTCTTTTAGAAGAATAATTAACCTATAGTAACTATTCTGGCCTCCTCTCCAGCCCTGAATAGTAATCCGTTCTCATTAGTTTCAAGTTTAATTAGCATCAATAATGAAATGTCCCTCAGAAATAACCATTGCATCACGATTTCTAATGCTGACACATATTGCCCTACAAACGGAAAGGCCACAGGGCGATATCTGAAGATAGGGAGAGGCTCAGCAGATCACAGATGCTCCCAAAACCAAAAAGCAAACAATATTGTAAGGAGTGTGGAATGTGACAAAACCATATTTATTTGAAAGATGAGTGCTGCAAACACAGTGAGGAGCAGAGAAGACCCAAGTGTTTCTGCCAATAACTGCTGCAGTATTTCCAGTGAGTTACTGAGCCTCTCAACTCTAATTTCTTGTTCTTTCTTGGCCTTTTGACTGAAGCAGGGAGAGACACCACTTTTTAGTATATTCTATAGAGAAAATTGCATTCAGCACTTGCAGTCTAACATAATCAAATAATGCTTTTTCCATCCGTGGCTTCTATGATCTCTCTGTAAAATAGATATAATAATGCTTAGCATCGTCACCAGGGTGATAAGGCTTAAAATACTTTGAGAATCTGACATGAAAGAGGCTATAAAAAGCCCAGACATTTCGATGCATCTGAGATAGTCTGTTATTTAATAGGCCAGTAGAATCTGCAGGAGGATACCAATGTACAGGTTGTAATTAGAGGTCTGCTGCAACTTGCAGAGCTCTGAAGGATCCCCACCAACTTCTAATAGGTAAAGTCAAAGATATGACAAAAGTCACACATATGACTATGACATACAGAGAAACATGATCTCCAATATGCCTACTAATGCACATCATTCAGTGTGTACTTAGACTAGTGTTACCTCTTCCTAACAGACATCAAGAAATACATAGCACAAGAATCCACACATGGCCACATCATATGGTACTCCCACCCTCACCACTGCAGCACCCCTGCCTTTTTGCCCTACACCGATCAGCAAGCGTTCTCTACTCTTCACCTGATCACCTTGCACAGAGCCATCTTCTTCCCTTTGCCCATCTTGTAACTCAAAGATGGAGTCATCACAAGGTTTTGTAAGTTATGAGACCAGAGAATATAAGAAAACTGGGAGAAGCTTGCAGAAGGAGCCTGCACCTCTTTCTTCACAGTGCACTGCTACAGGGGAAATCCCAGTTTGAAACAGATTCAGCATATGCCTTTGTTTGGGCAGGAAAGATAGTTCTTCTGCCTGGATATAAACGTTGGACTACCACTGAAAGACTTTCGGGATTTGCAAACTGAAGAGTTGCTAAAGATAAGTTATAAAGGGGACACTCCTCACCTCTAGAAACATCTAAATGAAAGATTCCTGTCTCGTATCTTCACTTTGCCATCCAGGAAGAAACAGGCAGGCCATTGAAGTTTTAAACAACCTCAAACCCCACATTCTCTATTAATTTCTGATACCTTAAGTAGGAAACCCTAAAAGACAAACATTCTCCCACTGTCTCCACGTTGTTTTCCATTCCCAGAACAGCCAGTGCTTGGTTTGCTCAGCAGACCCCACCAGCCAACAGCAGCCAACACCTGCAGCTCCTCACTGCAAACAGACAGTGCCCAGCTGCAGCTGCTGAACACACCCTGGCCAACTGGCCATGGGAAGAGAAACCACAGCCTATCCCACTCTCCCTCATGTTTTGTGGGGCTGCAAGTAACCCTCACAAAGTATTTAAATTGCAAATCTAAATTTGACCATCTGGCTTTAAGACAGGTGGTGTTTTAATAGTCAAAGGCAGGGCTCATCATTTTTCAAAAAGCCACAAACTCAGCACCTTGTAGCATCAAACAAAACTGATGCCATTTTTAAGTTTCAGAAGTTTGCCATCACTGAAGCGAAGGAAATAGCAGTTCTATGATTGGCACTACAGAGATGGCAATAAATCAATGTGGTAGGCTGTTTTAGCTTTTCTCTTAGAAATCTGAGAGTTCAGACTGCACCTTACTGTCTTTATTGAGGTTCTTAGGAAGTAAAAGCACTAGTAATTCACAAAAAATAGCACCTTATACCAACAGAGTTCCAACGCAGTCAAGACTACCCTGGCTTTGCAAAGAAAGTATCTGCCACGAAGGGAAGTATTTCATGTCACATATCAATGGCAGAGCCATGTATATACAATCCCTCTTCTGAGCCCAGTTCACATCCGAGCGCCTCTCCCCTCCTCCATGCTCACTCTGTACCACAGTCACTGACAACAGACAATACTGCAAGATAATTAAGTCAGAAGTCAAAGCAGAACTTGTTTCTTGCAGCTACCCATTGCAAAACACAAGTTCTTTGACAAAAGGAAAAATAAATGCAAAATATTAACCAATAAGCTGTTTTCACACCACGAGGATCACTTCACATTCAGTACCTATTTTTCCATGCTCAATTTCATCTTTGTACAATAGTTCACCATTTTCTTTAAAATGCCTGTTAGAAACTGGTCTGGAGTCTGTTTGTAGTAGGCCAACCGCTCTTGCTACTGGATACAGCTAGAACACTCCAATCACGTGCCATAGATCTTACATGACTAACAAGTAAAGATGATTCTCCTTCACTACAACTGCCATAGTTTACAGCTTCTGAAAGTAGAGATATCTAAGTCCTATCTGTGCTGTCATAGGGAATTTCCGAGTAGCCATGCTAAGCAGGATAGTGACAACCATGAAGCTACTCGGCTGCCTCAGTCATAAATCAAAACACTCACGGAAATTAGACTTCAGTCTCAAAATGTGTTTCTTGCCTAAATATTTAAATACATAAATAACTTCCAGCCATTCCAGCTTGTCATTTTAAGCCTTCTGACATTTATTGTTTGCAAGAAAAGAAAGGTCAGACTTATCAAATCTGCATTTATGCTTCCATGACATTTTTCTCCAACCAAATTTTTCTGAATTACAGAAGCAAGACAAATGTGGCACATTTCATAAAGGACCTTTCTCAGCTCAGCACCATGTTCTCAGCAGCCCTGTTGAGCTCAGAAGTGGCTTCTCAGGAAACAGATGCTGTGGCTCTGTGGAGAAGGTGATTTGGACAGCAGGCAACCTAAATTGCTGTTTGCTGTTAGGTAAACCACTTCTGTCAAACAAGTAGATCTCCTAGTCTCAGTACTCTAGTTTTGGGTAGCCAAAGCGGGTGCTTTGGTATGATAATTAAAGACAAGAAATGTCCAGGCACAGCACTGAATTTGCTGCTGCTTGGGAAGAAAATCAAAACTTAGACTCCCAAAACAAGACAGCAAATGAGCTAGCACTGATATATTGAAAAGCTGATACCTTCTTTATATGATGAGAACCCTTTATTTGGGAATTTTGTGAGCAAGTGCTAAGTGCTGCCAGTTTCCCCTCACTTTTTCTACTTTTTTGGCTAATTCACAAATATCATCACAAACAGATTCTGTTTCCTGTCATGTAATGTTCATGTGAGATGTGCAGTGAACCAAATGACCAGATTACTTCAGGATACAATTCAATCAGACACTGTAAAAATGCCTTTGATTTGATGCCTCTGCATTTGTATAATAAAACACTTAAGTCTCCCAGTGCACTTCTTTGCTGTAGATATTTATTCCCTGTTTCTAAGGATGGAGAAATAAAACACAGCAAGTTTAGAAAAAACATCTTTTTCAAATGTGCCATAAATGTTCATTCAAATAAAAAAAATAAACATAATAAACTGATACTTGTGCTCCTTTTGGTGTTTGTTCATGGGTATTTTACTGAACATGCTTATGAAAAATAACATTGAGCCTAAAAGTAAACAAAATCTGCAAAAAAGAGACCTAGAAATCATAAGCACATTGTGCATAATCCTGACTCCTATGGAAGATCATCACTGCATAACTCTGGTCCAAGCAAAACTATGTGGAATAGTGACCACAACATATTTTCCGTGAACCACTCAAAAACTGAGCATCATTTCTAACATTATCTGCCAAATAATTGGCAACAAGTTTGCGAAGCCCTAAACTTTTGTGGTCAGCATGGAAGTAGTGAACAAGGCACCGGTGGTCAAGAGAGTCATATGCTATCAGATTTTTTGGTGCTGATGAAGAAGGAAGGTGACTTGGACAGGAACAAGCAGGACAGCAGCAGCACCAAGAATTGTCCTGCCCATGAAACCAGGCAAACCCATAACTAGGCGATCAGTTTCCTCTTCAAGAGACATTTACAGTTCAAGAAGAGACACTGTGGACTGAATAATTCCACATTTCTGGAGAGCACCAGTGACTGAAGGTCCAGACAGAAAAAAAGAAAACCTCAATTTGCATGAGTTCATGTCTAGAGTAACCTCAAGTGCAACTCAGGCCCGTCCTTAAGCTCTGGACTAATAAAGCTGGCCTGATAGCCGAGGCAAAGCACAAAACCCCAGCAGAAGAGAATAAAACTACTTGCACTACAATGCAAAACTTTCAGAAGCCCTACCACAATGCTTCAGACTTATTCACCAAGTTTTGTCACTGATTTCTCAGAAGAGCAAGATCAGATCTTCGATGTCACACACAGTGGAGGGTGAGAGGAAAAACAGAGCAACCAGAAAGTGACTGACGTATTTTATCACATTTTCCACTCAGTAAGGCACAACTCCAAACTTTGTTCTTTGAAAACAGAAAAACAAAAAAATAACAAAAGAAAATTATAATTCACAGACCTTGATTAAACGCTGGTACCCTAAAATATGCAGAAAGAATTCTACAGACTTCACTACAGCCAGATTTCAGCTTGGAGCTCTGATTTTCATTTACAAAACGTCCACTTTCAAAACCACATTTTCATCTAGTTTCATCTAGTCCTTTCTAATCTTTCGGCAAAGGGTTCCTCCTGCAAATGAGTTCAGGTGCATGGTAGCGGTACCCTAAAGATGTAAAGCCTAATTGCCTCAGCATTATAATAGCATTGGTATGTAGTGAATGCAGATGGTTTCAGGGAGAATACATGTGGCAAGTTAATAAAATTTTAGATGAAGGCCACAGTGCAGGAGTAATATTTTGCCTAGCCAGAGGATGAAAAGTTATGCATTGCTATTTAAAAAATATAATTGAAAAGTTAAATCTATTTCATGAATGAAAGTACATTGACCTTTAGAGTGAGGAATGAC
Source organism: Aegotheles bennettii (assembly GCA_013398125.1). Classification (NCBI taxonomy): domain Eukaryota; kingdom Metazoa; phylum Chordata; class Aves; order Caprimulgiformes; family Aegothelidae; genus Aegotheles; species Aegotheles bennettii. The sequence goes on along the minus strand of VZRW01004213.1, from coordinate 63,857 downwards.
TCATTTTCATCCCTGTATGCCCCTTTTTAACATATGCTTCCCACCTTTGCATCTGTAAGTAGCAATTAGTTCTCACGGAAGTTATTTCATGGCCATTTCAGCTTATTAAACTTCCTGAGTAAACTCACAAGAAATTTATTTAGCAACATTTGTGGCTCAGGTTGCCCTACAGTGAATGGATTGGTTACTTGTGATGCTAAGATTAAAAAACAAAACAAAAAAAACCCAAAACAAATGCCAATTCAGGATTAGGATACAAGGGCTCTGGATCATTATGGATCCCGTGCAAGTGTAGAGCACTCACCTTGGACTAAACACAACCCATGCCTAACCCGTGCCATGCTGTCTGTGGGATGGATTTGCCAAGACCACCCCCAACAAGACCCCTGCGCAACACATGCTACCCTATCTGATCTTAAAAGTCCCAGAAATAATTTTAGCCCAGCAGCAGAGGATCAGTCATGAAAGGGGTGGTCAGTGCTGATGCTCAGACAGGTCTAATTGACAGTTTCTATATAAAGACAATTCAGAATTTTTTCCCAAGAAAGCTCAATAACCTGTCCAGAGAGTACACTGCTAGGGATCCACTGTGTTTCAACACTAGCTAGCAAATCCTGTAAGACCAGAACTAAAATTGGCCAGGACTCTTCTGACAGAGAGGTTCACTAGGTGTTCAGTTTCCCATGCCAACGTACTGGTTTTGATTAAACTCTTTTGGGAAAGGTTTCCTTGGAGGTAGGGTGGAATTTCCAGGCAAAACCAAAGGCAATGACAGCAAAGTCAACAGCAACCTGGTAGCTGGGAGGTCCACCTATGATATGGAAGATCTGCAGCGCTATGATCCTCTCTGAGCTCCCCTCTCTGAGATCCCTTCTCCCTTCCTCTGAATTTTTTGTTGTATGTTTTTCCACAAAAATGATTGAAATTAACTTGATTTTTTTTGTCCCAACTGGGGGAAGGAGAAGCAGCCAGTATTAATTCTGAAAGCATTTCCAGGAGAGGAAAACTCTCTTACCCAATTTTGAAAAGGCCAAGCAGACACAGAACTGGTAGATGTGCTGAGTACCACAGCTTCTCTAAATGGAAGCTTTTCTTGCAGGATGCTGTTCCCACAAGGATGAGTACATGAGAAAAATCTGGCACTGGCAGTATTTGCAGGAGAGCCCTGTAGCAATTCCCGTGAACTTTATGGTTTGTTAAACAGCAGCAGTCCAGTAAGTACATTCTTTACTACTTGTTCAATAACATGCTGAGACAAATTACTTTATGCTTTGTACAAATATGCCGCTAAAAAGGGAAAAGGTTCACTCCAGTTAAATATCTTTGAGCCAGTATCAGAGAGTGTAACAGTTAAAGAGAATGAAGCGTTATTTACAGGACTCTATTGTCACCGTTAAGGTCAACAGGAATTCATCCCTTGCAATTTTTTCTCATCCTAAAATATAATTCATTCTCCATTCACACAGAGGATAATTTGGCAAAAATAATTTAGCTAAGTAATTGTATCTTTTCCTGGGAAGTACTGCAGTCTTGGTCATCTCCAGCAGGAGAGGGGAAAAAAAAAAAGGAAAAAAAAAGCTAAGTATGTCAACATAAGTGAAGCAGCTTTACATTGTTGATGGGAAGATTGTGTTGTTTGAAATCCATTTCCAATTAGCTTAGCCAATAAAAAAAAGGCTCATTTGCCTTAGGAAGGGCTTTAGTTAAGCCCCGTACACATCAGCTGCATTGGTGTTAATAATTGCTGGAATCTGCACACTTGCGGGCTGGTGGATGCTGTTCACGCTGCTATCACTGTGTCAGCACATCCTGCTGTCAGCAGGGCTACACGGCACAAATTTTAAGCATGACAGTGATGCATGGTGTTCACGTAAGCATTACCTTCCCAAAGCAGAAAGAATGGATTTTTAACGTTTTTAAACAAATCCATGTTACAAATCCAGTGTGAAGGCACGTTACAGGGTAACTACACTAAGGTGTCATTGCTGAAAAAGCAGAGATGCTGTTTTATAGTGACACAGCTTATGCATGTCAGAAACCTTGGTGTAGAATTCAAGAAGAGAGCAGGGTTTTTACAGGAGATTAGGAACAGCTGACAGGAGAAGTTATTACTGTGATAGAGGCAAATGAAGTCCATATTCCTTCTGCTCCCTCTGCTCCTCCTATTCCTGCATCTCCTGCGATCTACTCACACAACTGTTGCAGTAAGGACTGCAGAACCTTGTCTCTCAACGCAATTTTACAGGGGCATAGCTAACTACTACTTATCTATCTGAAAAAATATTAATTTCTTCTCAACTGTGAGATAAAAGACAACATCCAAAGCCTATGGGTTTTACTAACTTTGGTTAAAGTTACATCTGTGTTGTATTCACAAGATCAGAGCACCAGTTAGTTCATACGCATACCCTTCACCCCGGTTTAAAAAAACCCCAGACCTTCATCCTCAAAGAAGAGAGCTGCATGCCCTCCAGCTCCCTTACTGCTATAAGCACCGGAGGTAAGGTAGCATTAAAAGCTAAGGCTGTATCTTCACTGCCCAAGAGGGAGGTCTGAAAAGCAAAATAACTGCTACTCACAATAAATTTCCCAAACAGAAAAAAGAGACCGTGGGGTTTGGTGTCTAATTTCTATTAATTATTCTTTTTTTACTGTAATAGGGCAAGGCAAGACCTGCTGAAAGGTATGTGTTGGCCTCGCCTAGCCACCTTGTGGTAGACTGTACCTCTGTGTTATCCCTGCCAGAACTGACACAGGAAGAGTTAGCCCAGGTATCTCACTTCAGCCCCAAGTGTAAGACTGACTCACACCCAGCCTACTCTGACAGTCTGCTCTGATTCTTGTTTCAGCCAGCAAGGAATGATGGGTTCAGTTCGCAGCTGAACCCAGCTTTTCAGCTGAGCATCAAAAATCAGTTGCCCCAGTTTTGTATTCAAAGCCTAGCGCTGACTTGTCTCACCTCTTGTGAACTTACGTCAGTATATTCTGTGGTCCATTAAGCAGGTGGCTACTTTGGGACAGACCATTGACTTCTATGCAGCTTCATAAAACCAACCTAACTTAACTCACTCTGACAAATTATTTGGCCCTGCAATCCTCCAGGACTTTTCTTTTAGTGGAGAGCCTGAACCAGAGCCCGTGTTAAAGATTCAGTGTACACACAGAGTGGAAATCTCTCCTCATCACCAGGCCAAAGCAAAGACTTGATTTGAGGTAACGGAGCCCCCCCATACCCTGACTGCAAATCACTGTCATCCAGAACCAGACTTTTAAGCCAGGTTCTCACTTCACATTAGTACCAGCGCTACATGACCCTGCTCAGATGTACAACTTCTTGTCTTACGACAGCGGGCACAGTGCAGTTCACTGAGGGACAGAAATTAACCCAGTTCCAGATACATGAAACTTGGAGGAAAACCTGCTTAAACATTATATGTTTAAAGAAGAGTAATGATATTGACACCAACACCCAACAGCATTAGTGTACAGATTTGTCAGCCAGCCCCAGCTTTGGGAACGTTTCTGCTGCTCCCTGGGGTCTGCCCGCACATAGCCTTGGACTTCACATAACCCGCATAATAACCGCGGCACTTGGAGGAAGCTTCCCTTTTTAACATGGCATTTTCGGTTTTTAAAGAACCCAACCTCGCCCTCCTTGGACTAACGGCACTTAAACCTTTGGGTCTCCCTCGTGGGTGTCTGGCAGAAACGAACTCCTGGCACTTGATAAATCTCCCTCAGCGCTTTCAGAGGAGCTCTGCCGGCCCCACCGGAGCCCCTCGATACGTTTCGCACCGGCGAAGCGCCAGCCCGCAAGGACGAGCCGTCAGGGGAAGCCG
>VZRW01004213.1:46337-58885 GCA_013398125.1 Aegotheles bennettii | reverse complement strand
GGGGCTGGGGGCAGCGCGGCCCCTCGGGGCGGGGCGGGGCGGGGCGGGGGGAGCGGCCGTTCGCAGTCCGCTCCGGGAAGGGCAGAGCTGGAGCCGCACCTCCACCTGGCCCGAAAGGGCCGGGGATGGGCACCGGCCCCCAGCCCGACCGCTGGCCGTGTGCGGTGAGGGGCTCCCAGGTCCCGTTCCTCGCCCCCTGCTCTCCTCTCTGTCTCTCTGCGCAGGCAGTGATGGACAGAGCTATTCGGGTCTTCTCTCCCTTCCCTCTCTTCCTTCCTTACCTCCTTAAAGGCTGACATCCACAAAACAACCCTGGGTGCCTCTCCTCTGGGGGGCGGGGGAGTGAGAAGTAGAGGGGGGAAATCTTGGAGCATAAAGTCATTCCAAAAAAATGAACAAAATTCTTCCACTTCAGGATGAAAACAACAGCCTTAAGAAAGGTTCATGAAACAATTTCCCCTTTTTTAACCTTTAATAAATACAACATAATTACTGTAATTACATTAGTGCTGTGCCTTAGGACAGCTAATCATAACTCATTCATATTTCTGGAAGTTGCCTATGTGAATTAATGACTTATTATTATCTCTTTAGTTTGATACTTAATGCATGTATATTTTTATAATCCAGGTACTTTAACTATATAATCATTAGAGTGCAATTATTCTGTCATGTGGTTATTCTTCTGCTTATATCAAATTAATGTTAATATACAGATATTGTGGAGCAGAACCACAGTGTAATGCCTTCATAATTGTAGTGCCAAAGAGTGTAATTGCAGGCGTGAGCCTAGAAAAGGGAACGAAGATCTTTTCTGTACAGAAGAGCTAAGGAAGGAGCTTCAGGGCAACTGATGAAGAATTGGTTAGATAATATATTTCATACCGAAAAAGCCACTTTTGTACCATATTCAGCCACACAAGGATGTGTTAATTCAAAACCCATCCAAGATGACAGTGTTTCCCCAACTGGGCTTCGGATGTACCCTTGTTTTCCACCTGCTCTTCTTATTTCACAGTCCATTGGATTCACTTGCCCAGTACGTGAGCCCAAATCATTCACTTTTAAGTTTTAGTAATGCCTGGGGGCTCAGTCTTCCTTTAGTTAGAAGAGGAAACATACTGAAACACATACAAGTGTTCCGTAACACAAAATCCAACACAGGAGTATTTCAAATTGATCTGTATGCTTCCTCTGAGCTCAGATTCCTTACTGGAAAAAAATGTTAAATGGACTGAATTAATCATGGGCCACTGGTCTTTTCGTTCAGCCTCTTCTTCTACTCTAGTGGATAGTCATATTAATGTACGCATCTGTGGATTGAGAACTATGTCCTCAAACCTGCCCTCTTCAACATGTTAGGAAAGACTATCATCTTGCTCCACCTGAGCATCATATGCTAGTGAGAAGAATGACAATTGTTGCAGAAAACGGTATGCTGGGCAGAGGAAATGTTCTAAAAATCTCTATAAGCAGTTTATTGTGGGCTGGTTTCCTGCTTGTACAGATCAGATTTCCATCAAATGAATTCACTTGTGTGGAACTTCAACAGTTTTCAGTTCTCAGTACTTTCCTCTGGGATTCAATCAATTCGAGCCCAATGCTGGGCTCATTTTGATGATTGGTACATCTCCCATTGACTGTAACTGGACAGACCCAGGACACAGTTCAAATTCTCAACTCAGGTACTAGGAACAGAACTATGTCATTGATTCCTTTATGACCAACATCTTGCTAAATTGCACGTCTTCTCAAATTTACTTTGTATCCTGGAAATTATACACTGACCTTCATCTTAACTGAGAAGTCAAAGTTGGCCCCAATGGTAAGTCAGGCTGGCATGGCTAGAAACTTCTCCCTCTGGTTTGGTTTCTTCTCAGAATGAGATAAGAAACATGTAGTGGCACACTGCAGCCTTCTCTCACACTCCCTATTCATATTTGTGGGTGCTTTCTCCTGGAGCTGAATCAGCCACTCTATCTGAGGCTCTGCCTTCTCTACTACATTTGCAAAAAAAAAAAAAAAGCTTTTGAGCAGGAGAAGGTTTTGTGACGTGCCTGACCTAGGAAAAAGGGAATTTGTCTCTGGTCAGTGTCACTGGTGTGGGTGCTATACAGACTCAAGTGGCTCTGCCACCTGTTTTGGGAATATTCCCTTGGGCACAGTATGGAAAAAGCCCTGAGATGCCTAGGGACAAGGCAAAGGGAGGGTGGTCTTTGCCTCCATTTGGGTGGTGATGCAGCCCAGCATTCCTAAAGCTCACACAGCACTCAGTGAAATAATATGTGTGTGCTTGTGAAAAAAAGGAGGGTTGTGAGACTGTCATGGCAGCTAACAGACTGTTGTTTAACAGTCCCAAGGAAATTAGGTAGTGCATGAAAGTATGTAGATGTGTACTTTTCCCACTGTATCACTTTGTTTCATTCCCACGAAACACAAGAAGGTTAGAGCTGAAAACTGGAATTAAGAGGTGTCTTTATTAATAGGCGTTAAATGAAATAGGAACAGCTGTTAATACATCAAAAAGTGAAAATGGACCCATTAACGAACGAAGAGAGGCAGAGAAATCAATGAGGGATCTCCAGTGGTTGAGTTGCTGGCCTGCCTTTTTATTGCCTTTTTAAATTGGTCTTTAACAAGAAGAGTGGTATGGACATTTTGTAAGGAATAGAAGCCTGGCCAATACAGCTGCTATTGAAGGCCAGGTAAGAAAATACTCTGTACAACTATGTGATAGGTTGGGATCAGCAGATCTTGACAATATGCTTCTCAGGTTTTTAATTTAGCTAATGAATTGACTGTGTTACTGGCAATTAATTTTGAAAAGCATGGGAAAACCAAGGAAGTCTCAAAGGATGGGGGGGATTAAATACAGTACTAACCTCTACAATGGGGGAAAAAAGTCACATTGGTGGATCTGCATTTCAGCATCAGCAAAAAAGTGAAAGAGAACAACGCCAGACAGGAGACTTCGGTAGCAGCATAACGGTGTGCGAGAGCCAAGGGCACGACGGCCCTGAAGGCACATTCTACTGGTAAAAGACTCACAAACCTCAAACATCAAAAAACTTGTGCCAGGAAAACTGTATTACCTGTTGGGGCTCTAACTGCAACCGTGTAGATGTTGGAAAAGGCCCAGTAAATGTCACATATCCACACTCTAGCCAACCTTTGCCAGAACTTCATGGCAAATATTCCTAGGTCAATAGAGCTAAGCAATATCATATGGGCTCAAAATCAGTCAGAAGACTGTTGGAAACTGGTGTATCACAAGCGGAAGATGGGTATTTAATAGACTGAGCAAGCATCAGCAATTGCTTTGTTATAACATTTCTGCTTGTACTTAGCTGAGACTGTAAACAGTGTCAGCTCCTTTGGCACTGCTGCCTTGGGAAGGCTTCAGCCACAGCCAAATGGGGAGATAGTAATTTGGACAGGAGTATTGGAGTGTCAGCAAAGCAAAAGGAGAGAAATACTGTTGAGGAAATAAGCCAAGCTATCACAAAGACATAGTATTTATGAACAGTGCTTTTCAGCTAGATTTTGGAAAGAAATAGCTGCTACCGAGTATAAGCGCTCCTGGCGGTGTACAGAACAGAGGGAGATGCCATCTATGTTTTCCTCCTCCCACAGAGTTCCAAATTCAAGTCATCAGTATCTGTACTCTGGGGACATGTTAGATACAAGGTGCAGGGGCAAGGCCTCAAAGCAAAGTGTCTGCCACAAACATTTCCAGAAGAGACCTGAGGATGGGGACCAGATAAAATTTTCTGTATCTAGACATGTCAGTTCAGCAGGAAGAACACAGAGGGAGCTGGCAATGGGATATGGCATACATTTTGTTTGTAGGAAGAGAGCACTCTTCACAGAGAAGCAGCCCTAGTCCCTCCATGCAGTGTGGTCTCGCTTCTTAAGCCTGCTGAGGTGTGCTGCCTGACAGGTGTGCTAGTCCAATGGGTTGACAGCCCAACATTTGCTTCAGCAGATCTTCCCTCACTACAGTAAGACAGAACAATTGCTGATCAATTTGAACCCGATTTATGAAGGGCACAGGCATAGGCTGATTTCCTTATCCTTGCCTTGCTGCTCAGAGTCTCAGGAAGATCAAGACTTTGATCCAGACTTGTAACTGAGGCCCAGATCTGAAAGGTCCTAAATCTCAACTGTACTGACTTCAATGAAGCTACTTTGAATTTACACTAATGAGGCAGAAAGTAGATTGTTGCTTTTCCTCATCACTTTGTAATCACTCTGGCTCCCTGAGACAAAGGCAATGAATCAACAATGCTCATTATTTCATTCACTGCATTGCTTAAGTTACCTGCCCTTTCTTTGGCTATTGAGTCTTTTTAAAGTAGCCTCCCATTTGCCCAGATAAAGCATAATGGCCTATTTTATTGCATTCTTTTTTTCATCTTCATCATCATGTCAATTAGTGTGTTTACATTTTAACAGAGAACTTGCCTGAAAGCCTTCTGGCTGCTAATGTTACAATTAGTGTTTCTTTCTGTTGGACCAATTATAGGTGATAATGTTACTATTTGACAGTGTTTGTGTTCTAATTAAGAGCCTGGTGCTTAAGTCCAGCCAAGCTGCCTCTTTTTCATTGGGTATCCCCTAGTCGCAGCTTTTTACCCAACCTTGGAGATATACACAGAAAATAAAAATAGATGAGTCATCACTGGTGCGCAATATTTTCTCACTTTCATTCAGATTCATGACTTCTCTTTTCTTATTGAATACTCCAAGCATTTTTTCTTATTTGGTGAGAATCTTTATCAAGGACAGAGCATGCCACAGATAAAAGCAGGATGGAGCTTTTGAGTGACAAGTTTAATCCATCACTTAATGCCTGCACTTTCAAGTATCAGCCACAAATCACTGATTATTAATATCACCCAGCAGTAGGGTGCAACAGTACAACAGTTTTGCCCATTAAGAAAAACAAACAAATCAATGTTGAAAATAGATCAGGCTATAAAATGGAAAAAAAACACCCTATAAAGCTGGTTTTGGGACAAAAATGGAGCAAGATTAATGACTGTGTTTATAATAGGGGAAAATGCCATTCTCATTTCTAAAAAAAAGAGATATCTGGTCTCATCTTACTTTTAGTGCTATGTAAAATAGCATGGGGACATTTGACAGCATTGCCTGTCCTGTAATTGTGCTTGCCTCACCTTGCATAAATTGTAGGGGACTGCTTTGAAATCTGCACCAGAGTTTATGTCTCTTTTGGTGCTGGTGTGCACAAGAGACTTTATACAGTATCTGGGTGGAGGCTGGTAAGCATCGTGTTTGTGAAGTCTGTGTTGTGCTTTTCATACCATGTAGGATCAAATACATCACCAATGAAGTGTGATTTCTTCCCTGATCATCTGAATGAGCAATATATAGGTGTTACAGGAAAAACTCAGATACTCAAGACCTCATAACACCAATGGGTTGTTAAGAAGCAGGCATTTCTTTATTATGGCACCGGATGCACGGGGGGATATTTTTGCCCATTGTGCATGCCAGAGGTTTCAGGCTCCTCGCATTATATGCTCCTAACTAATATATATTCAGTGTTAATTTTGAGGAAAGGTTGGATTAGACAAAACAGTTCTGGGAAGTCACTTACATAAATTCCTCTCTTCTCATGCATGCATATTATAGTCCTGGAGGCCCCTCTGATGGTCTTTGACAGTCTAGGGTCCCATACTAAAGTTGATCCGCTGTCTTAGCATTGCTTAACTTACTGGGCCACATTCCTGCATACGCCAGATATCTTGATTTGCAAGAATGTCTTCCATCATCTTATAGATGGCTTAGCTGGTTTCGTTAACCTGTCCTTGGTCGATTGTTCTTTTACTAATTTACAGAACAGATACAACCTTACAGATTTATAGGACAGAGACTTCCTCCAGTTAAGATAACACAGGCACAAATATGAACTCACCTTGCACCAGTGTCCTCAAGTGAATTGTGCTCACAAGAGGGAAAAGGCCAATTCCATGGCATTTGAAATGATGGTTAAAATTTCAAAAGCAGTCAAACCAACTACAACATTCCTGTTTCACAGATACCAAAGGACCTTGTAGAGAATCTCAGTACCTGGGAAGCAGTTTCTCCAAGAGGACCCAGTTGACCACATTAATTCAAAAGAGCTATATCAGGAAGTCACAAATATTTCAACATAGTATAAGGCCTGATCCTACACTGACTGATACAAACCACGGTTCCTAGAAACAAGGCCTCACTGAAAAGCTGCTGGTGCTGTCACCAAAATCAGGAATAACACTCCTTAACACCAATGTAGTATTAAGAACCAGGCTTTTCTTTATAATGGCACTGGATGCACAGGGGATATTTCCGCCTATCGTGCATGCCACATCTTGCATTGCATAGCTTATAGAAAATACAATACCATACAAGCTTATATAGCTCTGTTACATACATACACATCAGATTTCCTGGAATGGTTACACATATTAATTCTATTTCATGGAACTAATTAACATATTTGCATATTGATTATGCATGAGATCTAGGTCTCTAAGGGGCTTCCATGGGAGTCTTCAGTGGTCTCTGGTGGTCTCTAGTGGTTTCTAGTGGTTGTGGAAATGTCCCTTGGTATGCCTTCCATGAACCACGTTGGGTATTGCCTTTTCCCAAGTACAGTTATCTGAATAGACTGCAGAACCAATGAAGTTTTGGACACAGGTTCCCTGCCTCTGAACCTTGCAGAGGAAGAGCAACTGGCAACTCTGCTCATCTAAGTCCCCAGGTCTAGTGCCCATCACTTTATTCCTTAAAGAATTTTCCCTGTAGGCGCTCTGGATTTACAATTAACTTCTTCAGGGTTTTAGTTACACATATGGCTAAAACATACAGACATGCTTATGAAAAGATTTAGAAGCACAATCACTTTTTATTTTAAGTGCTGACATGTACAAGGAAATAACAAGATATTGTGTACATTTCTCTGCCTCCATTCTCTTATTGCTGTCATAGGTTCTCAGGCTTGTGGCATGACATGTCAGTGGCTTTTGAACCAATTCCTGAACTCTGTATAGGCAGTAACACCCTTAAATCTCATTCTCTGGTAATGGAACAAGTTCACTGAGGCTCTTCAGATTACCATGTTAGGGTCATAGGTTGCATCTTCTGATACTGCAAATGGAGTGAAAATTACCTTTTGTGAGACGTATACTATGACCTTAAACTCAGGCAGGTATATGCATCAAATCATTTTGTTTAATGTTCATTGTGTTATCACAGAAACATGATTTTTCCCATTTGAAAGAAAAAATAGTCACAGCTATTCACCTTCTGTCTGTGAGGCTAAGTTAATGCTGAGTCAAGCGTTGGGAGAGAAAGAATGAACAGGAAGTGCATATGCAAGAAACTTTAGGGAGTGGACCTCTCAGTCCACTGGTAAACTGATATTTAGGGCTGACAGCAGATTCTCAAACTGCTTAATGAAGATGAACCCACTGCACTTAGAGGTTGCTTTTCCTCATTAATTTCCTAAAGTGATACTTCCCCAACACTCAAGGACTGTCCAAGAGTGATGGCTGTAAGGTTGGGGGAGCAGAGAGTAGTGTCAGGAATTCCTGAAGAAATCTGTGGGAATATTGCCTTTCTGTGTGACAATTCTGTAAAATATCCACTTGCCTTTGCCCTAAACTTGTCAGATTGGATAAAAAAGGACAGTAATACTGAACTGCAGAAGACTTTCTTTCATATCTGAAATATGTAATGCTGTTGCAGGCACATTTGGAACATGTTTATGATACTCAGTAGCGATTGCAGTGCCTAACATTAAATGGGAAAATGTTGGCTAGAGGCCTAATTTTCCTATGTGATGAACAAACGCCTTTTCCATTAGCTTCAGTGAGATTGTTGCTCAGCATCTGTGAGGTGTTACTCTGTGTTCCCAGATGTTGCTGATGTCAGCTTCAGACACGCTGCCAAACACAGGAGGGTTTTTTATTAAAAAAAAAGGAATGACCTCACAATAAATATAATATTTAATTTAATTGCAAATCCAGAAAAAAAACAAGTTCTGCAAATTGCAAAATGCAATGCAGACTGTCCTCAGGAGTCCTCTTCACGTGCCTGCCAATTTTAATGAAGCAGTTGGTTGCAGATAATATGCAGTGTAGATAATAGGCTGAAGAAACTGGAGATTTGTTTCACCATTTCTCTTGGTGCAACACAGCTATGAAATCCCACCATCCTAATTTGGTAGTGTTTCACAGGTGCTTTGGGATACATAAAGGAGGAGCTGTGGTATCAGGGTCACAGAGCTTCAAGACAAAGCTAAGGAAGCTCAGCAGCTCTCTTCCTTATAGCACTGGTGATGCTGAGGACCAAAGGAAGACCGTGCAGTTCTGGAATGATATATGGAAAAGGTACCCTCGGCTCATTCCTATATTGCTAATCCCCTCTTGGAAAGTTTTTTCTGCTTGGATATTTACAGAAATGAAATTCACTGCCTGTGTCCCAAAGTTTACTGAAATTTGAGAGGTACTGAGATACATCTGCCACCACTAATATTAGCCTGAAGCAGTTAATATCTTGAAGGTCTTGGCTTGTAAAAGCTCCTCAATTTTTTCATGGAGACATGCAGACATATTTGTAATTGCTTCTGGTTTTCAAGTAGACACAGACACTAGAAGCTTATAAACTGTGTGCATCCTTCCTCTGCACTAACTCACAGGAATTTGATGATCCCTTCTGGTCCTTTGTTCTCATGGCAAACAAAATGACAGGGCATAAAACAAATGTCAAATTTCTAGATCTTTCAGGTAATGGAGAAAAAAACATTTAATCTGCAGGAGACCCTCCCCAAGAAAGCTCTGCATCTCTGTATGAAAATATTCCTAGTGATTAAAGAGAGTTTTTTTTTATAATAGCTGCATAATCAGACTAGTATTCTGTCTGGAATGCCCCTTTTAGTGAACATTCTACTCCATGTGAAGCTTTAATACTAACAAGCATAAACAAGCTAGGGTAAACCTTGAATTTACTGTTATTAATAGGTTCCAATCTGCTTCAATGTCATCCTGTGTCTCTTCAGGCAATTAAAGTTGTTTCTTGTTTTTAAAGAAGCTTTAATGGGTGCAGCCAATGGACCATCTATTATCATGAATGAACTCAATTACTATCTCAGTCACGATCAATATTTGCTTACACCAAGTTAGGAAAAATACTGAAAGCTTATAGAGTGGTTAACTGGCTGCTGATGTTAAGACAGCAGGGAAGCCTGAGAGCATTGAGAAATGTACCCTTAAGTAAGTGCAGTTTGTCTTGATATTTCTGAAGCAATCCGGGAAATAAGTGCTGATGATCATCTTTTCTGAAACTGGTACTGTGAATTTGCATCAAGGAGATAAAGACTTACTAAATCTCTCAGTGGGAGAAGGTTAAAAATTAACTCGCTGTTTCCCCAATATGATGAAGAATGTGTTCTAAGAAGCAAATTCACTAGAAAATGCTCTGCAAATGAGCCAAGCAAATGCACGTTATTGTTCACACATGCGACTGCCTAGATGGGAAAACCACTACTAGACAGTATCTCTGGGCTATTGTCAACCAGCTCTATAAGAATTTAGCGGAGGAATACTGTGTCCCAACAGGGTGACTTTGCTTCCCCTGCAAAGGCTTTACACTGGGGCCAGTAGAATTGATAGTATCATAAAGGGCTAAAGAGAAAATTTCATCAGAACCGTATCAATAGCAGCCCAACAGAGTCATCTGCATCATCCACATATGATGCCTTAATCATTCCAGAGGGGGCTATTTGGTGATTTGAATGTTGGAGGGTGAGTCATTTGAACATTTGGTTTGGTTTGGTTTTTTGTTTGTTTGGTTTTTAAGTTGAGGCTATCTCTAAGGCAGACAGAATGTTATTTTGCCCTGGAAGATCCTCAATAGGAGAGACTGAAAAACCTGTACCTTTTCCAGGTTTTACTGGTTGTCTTAGATGATTCAGGTTGTTGTTGCTTTAGCATAGCTGACCTATATTTCAAAGCAGGCTAGGAGACAATTCATTTCTTCAGGCTCTTCTTGGACAATGTCCAGGAGTATCCATAGAGTCTGCCAAGCAAGCCATCAGCAAAGGATTACAGATTTCTGATGAAGAGGTTTGTTGATGGTCTATTCCCTACATTGTGGTAGAAACATTCCGGTCAGGTGAAAGGAAGACAAGAGCTTCCAATTAATCATTTACACTTCACAAATTAATTGTTAAGTAACAATGGGTCAGTCACTTAATTTTACTGAATTTTAACTGTCTGTCTTGAAAATGAGCTGAGATCACTCTCATATACAGGGTATATAGTCGAGAGACTGTTGCAAGTATTAATTTGTTTCAGACTTTGCAAAGATGTGAGAGGTCATGCAAGACTAACATTGGGAGTGACACTGGGCTTAGTTCTCGGTTAGACTGAGTCCACTGAGGCAGCATAAGAGGGTATTGGCAAGGATGGAACTTTGTTTTTTCCTCCATGAATTTGCCTAGTGGCTTTTTGCATGCAGGCAAACTTTGTCCAGATTGCTTTCTGTAGACCAAAAGGCTTAACTAGATTCAAAGAGTGATGAAACAAATTAATGCCAGAAAAATGCATCCAGGTCTATTAAAAAAATCGTGTGGCTGCCCCCCAGCTTTGGAGGCAAGTAAGTATAATCACAGTAGTCAGTTCTGCAGGCCTTCTGATGCCTTGGCAGCCCTGAGGATCAAGGGGACTAGCCAAACCAAAACATCAAAAAGTGATTTGGTTTGTTCAGACCTGAAACAAACAGGCAAACAAGGGAGAACAGTTTTCCAGCACAAAATACGCCCTTGTTCCCCTTCTCCACCTGCTCCCATCAATCACTTTCAATCAAATAAAATGTCAGAATGTTTTTAGGTAGTTTTTGTTTGTCCTTCTATTTCAAAACTTCAGTGTAAATGTTTTAATGAACCGTTCTCCTTTGGGAAACAGCAAAGAAACAATTTTAGCCTTCACTCAGAAATGTCTGTTGCTAACAAATTTAATATCAATGTCAGTTCATAATCAGATTCTGACTGACCTAAATCTGCATTTTTCAGCAAGTGCAATATTCAAACAGAAAAGTGTCCAACACTGAACTGGCACAACAGTTAGAGCAGCTGCTCTCCTGAAGTCTCATGAAGAATGAGATCTGTCCTCTCTTTTCCTAACATTTAGCATGAAGAAGGGATCCAATTCTATGTCATCATTACCTGCCTCAAACTTCAGTACAACCAGTGTGAAAAGGTTTATTTTCACACGTCAGTGCAGACTCTGGCCATACAGAATGCTCACATAGTTTACTAGAAGTGCTGGGACGTCCTTGAACATTTCTTAACCACCACGTTCAATATTCGGCTTGACTCTACTAAATGCTTTGATGGACATCCAAGCAATAAAACAAGAAAATCCTACTGGAACAAGAAATAACTACATTTTAATCATGTGCTGAATTGCACCATTTCACTGTATGCTTTCCAGATTGCTTTATAATCTTAAAAACAAAACAAACCAGTCAGAAACGTGCTTCCCTACATAATTATTTCTGTTACAATGTCCAACAAATGATCACACCCTTTTCTTACATATTCGCTTATTTAAAAGTAATTTAAGCTTCTGTTGCATTCTGCACTTGGTACAAATAAGCCCATAAAGACACTGCCCTTGGCAGGAAAGATTGTTTGCTTTCCTTAGGCCCTAATCCAGAGAGGTACAGAGCAAGCTCAGCCCCTCCTGATGTCAAGACAAAGCCCGTGGAGATTAGGAGTTCTGAGACTGTTTTATTTCCATTGACTTCAGACTTTCAAGTCTTTGTTTTTCATCTTTCTCTAAAGTTATTTTAATTAAAACAAAACAAGTCAGAAAACCCCACATTTCAGAAAAGCAAGGTCCAAAATAGCCTTGTCTCTCTGTGTTTGCTTATTAGGTCCTCCCCGGAGTTAGGCCTCCAATTTAAAAGCATGTTGTATTCATGCGAAGGGAGAATGGAAATTTCCACTCTGTGAATTTTCCCTAGAATATTTCTGTTGGGAACTGCTCTGCATAAAAGAACAAATTTGCCCTAGAAGGAAGTATTAACCTCCATCTTCCTAATACACGTATCCTTTGACACCCAAGCAAATCACAGAGAACTAACGTGCTGCCCATGTGGAAAACCTGTGTTTCTATCCCAGTGCCAGATGACTAGGAGTTGTCAGTGTGGTACAATGGTGAAAAGCTAGTTGGAGTCTAGGGTGCATCAGACCAGGCTCTGTCAATAGAGACAGGGAAACGCCACACACAGCGTTGGTAAGGCCTTGTTTCAGATATCCACAGTTCCTGTCACCTCTGTTCAAAAAAGATAAACTGGAATTAGAAAGAGTGCAGAGGAGGGTTTCTAAGTTGAGTTCAAGAACAGAAGATCTAAGTTTCTAAGTTGAGTTCAAGCACAGAAGAACAGAAGAACAGAAGATACATAGCAAATAAAACTAACCCTAGAGGCAATATAGGCCCATTGATGAATGAGGTGGGTGCCCTAGAGACAGAGGA
>VZRW01004213.1:0-44766 GCA_013398125.1 Aegotheles bennettii | reverse complement strand
AGACAAGGGGCAATGGTTTTAAACTGGAGCATAGGAGGTTCCATGTGAATATCAGGAAAAACTTTTTCACTGTGAGAGTGACAGAGCACTGGAACAGGCTGCCCAGAGAGGTTGTGGAGTCTCCTTCCCTGGAGACATTCAAAACCCGCCTGGATGCGTTCCTGTGTGATGTACTCTAGATGACCCTGCTCTGGCAGGGGGGGTGGACTAGATGATCTTTCGAGGTCCCTTCCAACCCCTTAGATTCTGTGATTCTGTGATTCTGTGATCTATCTTACAAAAAGAGATAAAAAGAGCTTCGCTTGTTTGGCCTAGTGAAATGAGGCTAGAGATGGGAGACTCTTTATAGATACGTCAAGCAAATATTGGGGAGGGAGAAGAATTATTTAACCTAAAGGATAATGCTGGAACAAAGTCAAATGGTTATAAAATTGGTAATGAATAAATTTAGACTGGAAATAGGGGGACAGTTTCGAACCATAGGAAGAATGGCATCCTGGAATAGCCTTTCAAATAGAGTGGTGATGGGCAAAGAAGTTCAATTTAATCTTGTGATATGAGTCCTTGAATAACCAAGTGGGTTTGAAAAAACAAAAAAAGACTTCATCAACTATTTGTTGAAGGTGTTAATTACACTATATATTTACATAAAATTAATTCCATGCTCTGGAGCTTCTACAGATTACCTGCCACGGATAGGAAGAATCTTTTTCCACTTCATACATAATTTTGCTTCTCAGGCTTTTCTGCCTTTTTTTCCTTTGCCCTGAAGTATCAGGGATTAGCCACAGAGTAAGAGAAGAAGTAGAGATAGATGCACAGACATTCCTCAAAGTTTTAAAATTTTCTAGGTGGCTTTGATTATGTTATTGTCCACATACCTGGGTTTCCACTGATTGCCAGATCTGATACAGAGTAGGTAATTTCCTCCTAGTTGGCTTTTTACTGGAGGGCATAGACTTGTCCAACACCTAAGACCACCTAAGAATTTAATCTAACATACCCTAAATATTATTATACCCAAAATATTGTTGACAAAGTCAATTTCTTGCTTCCTTTCTGTCATAGATGATGGCTGCAGCTGAAAGGCTTTGACGACAGCCTTAAATTCATGATAGAGTGGGAAAATTGTTTTGTATTGGGCAAGGGCTCGTGTAGGAAGGCCAAGCAGCTGTTCCACAGAGCCCAGGATGACATATCAGGATGCATGCCTTCCAGACTTGGATTAACCGTGAGTCTCAACACTTCGAAACACAAAGGGTGATAAAGTGTTTTTGCTGTTGCTACAAGAAAGCCTCTTACCTAGCATTCATTTTATCCTCTTTGTCTTATGGCCAAAGAACAACATGTCATTATGTGCACTGCTGTTTCCTATTCCTTGCATCCAAAACTGAATCAAAATCCTGAGAGGTTTCGGTATGATGAGGCACAGAAAGAGGCAGCATTTTGCCAAGGCAGTAATCATTCTGCATCATCACTAGCCACCTGTGCATTTCCCCTGCAAGATCAGCTGCAAGTGCACATAGTGCAAAGGAAGGCCACATCCATACCTTAGGGTCAGTTTTCCATGGCATTTTCCTTTCATTAACAGCCAGCATTTTTACAAGGACTCATTCTCTAGCCCAGTACCATCATGCTGAAGCTTCTTGCAAGGCTGAGTTTTAAAAAAAGCTTAGGCAAAACTTAGTCCTGCCTTTCTCTCTGAAAAATTCCTAGCCTTTCTGCCCATTCTGGATACTATTGCCAGCCTCTCCTTCCTTCTAACTTGACCTGTGTCAGGATCTGACACGAAAGACCATTTCCCTCCTACAACCTGTTTGTGTCTTCCTGCAGCTCACGCACTGGTCATTTATCTTCTTGATCTGCTAATTGTACAGGGGCAGCTGGTTCCCAGGTCCCCAGTCCATGCTGGGGTATCATACCCTGTTACAGTACTCCTGTAGCCCAGGAAGCCCATGTGCTTTGGAACTGATGTTGACATTTACAATTTTGAATGCTCTAAATACTGTCTGTCATGCAAACCCCATTTCTCAACTGCTTTACAGAAACCAGTAGTATAGTTTCAGACATAAATAAGAGCAGGAAGACAGAAGTAAGGGGGAATGGAGGAGTTTTCAACTGAGATCTGAAATGAGATGGAAAGCCAGTAGAGCAGACAAATACAGACAAGCCTGTTCCAGATGGCAGGAGGCATGGAGAAGCTTCTCATCCCACCTCTGTCCAGACTGCATGGAAAAACAGAGAACAAGAGGTCACTGGATGAAATTAAAGGGTATTACATGTAGAAAAAAATTAAATAATGCAGACAACCTGTAGAATATAGTACAAAGACATAGTGTTAGATACTAAGGCTGGATTTTTATAAGAGTTTGATCATAGTGTGATTATTAATAACATGCAGAGCAGTGCCAGGTAACTTAAAGGTAATAAAATTTCAAAGCTTCCTAGGATAAGCCATCTCCTACCAAAGTCAGCAAAACGTGCTAACCTTGGGATGTAAATACTCAAACAAAATCCCACAATTAACTGGGAACATTACCAGTGTGTTGCCATCTCCAAGAACTGAATACTGATCCCTGATGGAGACATGGCACTTGCCACACTAACCTCTGCATATGCTGTTTCTCTGTGACCTTGGTGCTATTTGTGCTCATCAATTATGCTGTTCTGGGCATTCAGATCTGAGTATTTCATCCTCTGTATAGTCTGGGAAAAAGTGAAGTTGTGTGCATTCTTATCCACACTCCTGGAGGATTACTGAAGGTCAAAGCTAGGATAACCAGCATTTACTTCAAGTAGGCTTGCTGTTATCTTAGCAATTAATTAAGATGAGGCTGAAAGGAAAGCAGCTGGGGCTTTAAAAGCTCTCATCTCTCAACAAACCCATCTTCTTGCCCCATACATTTTATCTGCTTGCCTCCTGGGATTCCCCAAAATGTGTTCAATACATTGGGACCTTCAGTTACTGCCTCTTCCCCTCCTCTCATGTCCTGCCCACCCCACCTCCACCGAGCCATTTCTTCACAGGGATCTTTGGGATGTTTCAGGAATTTAGCAGGTTGGAATGAACAGCAAAAATTAGACCAATCCCATTTGGAAAAAAATAAATGTAATTTTTAAAGAGATAATGGGGAAGTTTCTTCACATCAACCTTTGCATATGCATTTGACTAGCCACAAGGTCTGGTGCAAGGCAGTTCTTGCACATTTCTGTGGGACTTCTGGCTGAACACTCCTGACAAGTACTGACAGTGCTGGGCTCAGCATGAACTATAGCATAACAGCTACACAACAGCTGGTAAGGGGCATTACAGCACTGGTGACCAGCTTTGAATAAAAGCACAGTAGTTACAGCATTTATTCAGGAACTGAGGGATGCAGATTCATCAGGAACGTGCCTAGAAAGAAACTTGAGTTTGGATAGCAGGCATGGATAAAGCACTCCCGTCTCTGCTGAAGCCAACTCCTGTGCAACAAAAAATGTAAAATTCACATGCCATAAAAAAGGAAAGAAAAAGAAAGAGCAGGAAAATGAGTTGAAGAGCGCTGGGTGACTTGGAGGTTGATGGAGCAGAAGCATATGTTGCTGGTGTGGAGTGAGTGCAAAGGCTGGGAGGCACAAGTATTCTGCATGCATCCTCCATTACCAGCTAGAAGCACAGGTGAGAAACACAAGGGACTTCTTATTGTGTGCTTGTTTCAATTGCTACCTCTTTGCTTCCAGAAGTAGCAGGGCTAAAGGCTGCAAATTACATTCTGGCTTACTCTAACTGAGGACTTTGAGGAGTCTAACTCTACACTTAAAAAGACAAAACCAATTACCAACAATCTGCTTCTGAGAGCAAAAAAGACCAACTTGCTAATGAGAGACCAAGAGAAGCCCATTCCATCTGAAAAGACAATTTCACACCATCACACTGTTCATTTAGATGTCTCCTTTAATATTTTTGTCTATTAAGAGACAGAATACAATATTTATTCCTATTGCCCAAAGTGTGGCCCCAAGGATTTTAATCATAACACTACTTTTATTCCATGTAATGGAAAAGGAGATGCCCTCTAGATGGGATATGAGGAATTATACAGTCTAGATCATATGCTCTACCATGGTCTTCCTATTTGGCTTGGGACCCACATAACAATATAGACCAAAGTACAGAACTTCTTAGGTTTTGGAAGAGAGGGAAGGTTTTATCTATCTGCCACTCTAGTCAGGTTCCCTTTACTAATTGGGCCTCCTTGCTCAGAAACAGGACCAAAAATCATCTATGGGAGAAAACTCCCCAATGCAAACTAAAAAAATAACCATAAAAAAGGTCTTGTTTTATGACATGCTCCATTGGTATTGCCGCATTCTGCCTATGTGGGCATATTTTCTAACATATTATGCAAAAACAAGTCAGGGAAGATGCTGAGGACTGTAATTTTCTAATTTAATTCTGCCATTTCCAGTAATGGAAAGCCATACTATGGCTATTTGTCTTCATAAGTGACAGATGCATTTCATTAAAACTTCCTTAAATAATTTCTCATGGCACTTGAAGGAGGAAAAAAAGGAGTGAGAAGATATCTATTTTGTAGGCACACATGCATCGATGTTTTGAGAGCTGTTAAACACACAAATGATCTATGACATTGCATTAAAGAGGTCAAGTAAAAAGACATTTGTCTGGTGTTTTTTGAAATCTTGATGCCTATGGAACACATCATGAGACAATCTGACATTGACTGTTGCTGGATGAAAATACGCTAATAATATCACTGTACAGTGATATAATGACCGCCACTTGGGAGAATCCCAATTCTCAGTGTAATGCTATGGCAGGCAGATGCTTCCACTCCAGATACTGCTGAAGTTTTGCCATGTAGGAACAGGATGCAGCAACTGTAGAGCAAGTGACTCTGCAGAAAAATTTGGCCAAGAAGTGAAGAACTTTATATTCAGTTGCAACTGCATTTAAATAAGCAATGTTCCAGGGAGGGTGAATATTCACCTACTTTTCTTTCTGTGCCAAACAACTAATAGGGAAGCAATAAATTCTCTTTTTGAAGAAATTTGCATCATGTACTGATGCACTTCTGAAGGGTGGACATTCTATGTGAAGTCCTAGCCCAGGTCTTGGCATATAGGAGTTGCAAGGAAACAAGAAAAGCATCAGAGAGGGGAGAGCTGTAGGTAAGATCATGTGTCATTTTTCTGTTGTACTCATATTCCATTTCATCTTAGGAAAGATTGAAAGCCTGCAACAGTTCCTAGAGGGTCAAGGAAAACCACCAGTGCATCTAAATCATTCTCCTCACCCGTTCAGTAAGCCCATACAGAAGAAGATGGGATGGAGAGGTTTAGAGGTAGCACTGTCATTATGAGCCCCTCACTTTTCCATTTAGAATAACTTTTTAACCTAGGCAGCTGGCAAAAGGGGACAGAGTGGTAAAGAGCCTTGCCCAAACTCCTGTATCACAAGCCTATCATCCAGTCTAGCAACTGCTGCCCAACAGTGCTAGCAAAAAGCCAGTGGCTAGGTGAGCTGTTGAGAAAGAATTCACCTCTAGAACAAGGAAGTACTCTTCCATATGCTGATGGTATGGATGGAGAATTTTTCATGGTCTGTGGACAATGCTGTTCTTACTCCAGGGTTCCCTTGTTAAGGCCCCAGAGCTGTCAAGCAAACTGGAAAAGTGCCTGCAGTCCCTGCTGCCATGCCTCTGGCACTTTATTTGGCCCCAGGACCTTTCCCTGACTGCATTTGGTCTCAGCTCACTAAGCAAATAACCCCAGGGAATAAGCTATTCAGGAAATGCTGCCCTCTTCTTGGTTTGTGAATCTTGCAACCTCTTCTCACTGTTATTCCAAACTGCTCACTAAACACGGTCCATTTGTTACTCTTCCTCAGTGGAGTTCAATTGACAAGTCATGTTGAGTACTAGAGCAGTGTAAATCAGCACAGGCTAGACAAGTGGTCTTCTTCCTGCACTGACTGAAAAAATGGTGACTCTCTGACTAAAAAAAGTCACTTTCTTAATGAAAACATTAGCAAATGAGCCAAAGCTTGCTTCCTCCAGTGTGCTTAGAAGATGTTGTTTCTGTAAGTAGAATGCTCTTGGTGCTTTTCAAAAGGAAATATCCACTGAGTTCAGAGCAGCATCACCCAGGGCTTGGTACAAAAGCCCCCACTTTGAGGCCAGGGTCTGCCTCCTCCCTCCAGCAAATCTGGAACCTTCTATGAATGTAAGGGCACCCACTTCCCAGCACCCTTTGTAGGGCATTTTATATCATGACTATTCCCAAGTCACCTGAACCTGTTTCCCAGTCAGTGCTGGGCCTCTCCAATCCAGGACCTCAATTGGCAGTAGGAGTTCAGCATGTAAACTGGGGCCAGCACACATAAGACTTACCCCTCCTCTTCCCCCACTGCTCATTAAGTCAGTCTTTATTCATATACTATAGCAATGCAGTATGAGAAGGTGAGGCAGAACTCCTGCCAGCCTCTTCCCTTGCTCTTTTCTGATATTATTACCACTGATGCTTAGTCATGCCAAATTCATGACAGTTGTCATTGAGTCACAGTGGCAGGTGGCTCCAGTTGGCCCTGGCTGCAAGTGGATGAGAGTACCTATATGAGCAGTGCAGACTAGTACAGAGGAAGTCACGCAGAGAGCGACTCGGGGGAGCTAGGCTGGCAACAGGAGCTGATGTTTCCAGCTCATCAGTGAAACCAAGCTTCAGAGGAGGCTGAGCCTTCTTACTCATGCTCTGGTGTTCAGAGCATGACTCAACTCGTTCACACTACACAGCATTCAGAGGCCAGCCACACAGAAAGTCTTTCATCTGCAGCATGTCATCTGGGCTGTTCCTGCCACCACCACCACCTCTTCCTTTCCTGTTGTGTTTCTGTGCAGGTGATTAGTTAGGACTGACGTTCAATGCCCCTGTGGAATGGCTTAACGGTTACTGAAAACCAGAAGCCAAGGAGGGAAGTAAAAATTTCCCTTCCAGTTAGTCACTGGCCATGCTGTGGAACTCATCAAATTTTGAGGAAGTAATTGAAGCTATTAACACTTGTGGAAGATGGGAAAGACAAAAGTACAGGAAATTGCTTGTTGTTTTGCTCTCAGCGCCACAGCTATGATTACTCTCTTGTTGGACGAGATTCCTTTAGAAGAAATGGCTTCCAGCTAAAGGATAAAGATGCCAGTCAGATTTTGTTTAGTTTGTTATGAAAAATCTTTTTCTTGCTTTCTCTGATCCATAAAGACAATCTTGGTGCCTGGAAAATGAGGAGCTGTAAGGCCCAGCTGAGCACACTGCTCTGGCAGCTTCACCTGTCAGATATTTACAAGTGAGGACAGTTAACTAGAGCTCTTAGTGGACCTAGACACACTAGGGAAAGAACACTTTTGGTCAAAAATTGTTCCTACACGCAAAAATGTAACTTTGTAAATGAAATGACAGATCCACACTTTTGCTGAGTGTAACAGACTTCACTAAGGTTTGCCATCAGATGAGGCACATGCTGCAAATAAACAGACTGTCCTGAGTTATCAGGCCTCTGACTCTGAATGGTCCATCCTCCTAGGATGATGAATCCCCAGGGTGGCCTGGGATTCCTCCAAACACACCCACAGCCCAGATTTCCTGGAATGCCCTTTGGAGATCGCTGTAGCAACAGTCTCCCAAAATGAAATTCCCAGATGTGCAACTGCAAGACTGGAACTGTGCAGGGAATATGGGTTTTCTGAGAACTACTTTCCTGAGACACAGGCATGCCAAGAATTTAGCTTGACACCTCTATCTTGATTTCCAAATAACTGCTGTGAATTGCTTCCCTCCTCAGGTACAGGTTCATGTAGCAGTACTTAAAATTGTGACCTGAAGAAACTCAGAGTACTTCATAAAACTCCATGTACATGAAAAGCATCTCCTGCCAGCCCTTTTGTGGCCTCAGCAGAGTATGACAGCATTGAAATGAGTGGTGACATACAAGACCAGATCCTCAGGTGACATAAATCAGTCTGGTACCATGGTCTTCAAGCCATTAGTAGTTTAAAATCTACATCAGTAGGAGTAGTACACACAGGGAGGGAGTGTCAAAGTTCTATTTCTCTTTTTCCTGCCTATTTCCTCTGTTGTTTTATTGTCACTGTCATAGACCCATAGCACTCCTTTCTATCTCATTAAAAGGACAAAAAACTTGAGTCAATTTCTAGTACATGATACACTAACTCATGACTATGTATATGATACCAGCTGTAATGGTCCCATCCACAATGACAAGTAATCAGGTTAATACTGTTGGATAGAGGGTTTTTTTTTCCAAAATGATACATTTAGTTTTTACATCTGCAGAGAAGCAAGGGAAGAACCAACAAAGAAATTAAAAGATAATTTGTTGTTGTTGCATAATTTTAATAAGGTTTCAATTTTTACTTCCTCTAGAGTTGGGCCTAGACAAGTGACGTACTCATCCAAATGCTATGGGGATGAGAGCTATGTAGCAACTGAAATATTAAATCAGATACTGAAATGAACCTTATACAAGTGTCCAATCCATTTCATGTCAAAGTGAATGAAAGCATCTCAAAGCAGTGACAGAAGCACAGAAGTGACCACCAGACAGTTTCAAGACAAGAAAATTAGTCTGATTTTTTTTTTTAAGATATGATACTATTTTAAATTTATGTGGAAAATCAAATAAACCCCTGTAACAATGCTGCACTAGGTTCTGACATTTTCTGATTGTCAGTAAAGTGGAGTCACATGGATTTGTCAGATGATACACGAGAAAATGCAAAGTATGGTGGCAAACATGACATGAAGGTAGGGGTTAAGTCCTGATTTCATTTGTGTCATGCAGACTCTTGGTATAAACCACTTTGGGATGATCACTAAGGTATATGGGGTAAGAATTTTATGTTGCATCTTGTTTTTTAAGGCATGCCATTCCTATGACATTTTAAGGGCATCCATGAGGATATACACATTTCCATGATGATATAGAGGGAAACAGCTCCGCTGAAATCTGCACCCACTTACAGCAGTTAAATGTTCAGCTCTGATTCTGGATTTTGTTTCTTTCTTCCTTTATCTATTATCTTTCTAAGACATTCATTGCATATAATTGATGGAGTTCAGGTTTTTGTTTTCACCTCTGCAGTGTCCATTTTTAAAAGTCATCTTGTACCTTTCTCATTCATTGTTCTTGCCCTCCCTCTTCCTTCTTACTCTGTTAAACCAGACTCCTTTTTTCCTCCAATAGCTCTGCACAACCTTGCATTCTGCATATTGACCTTTCATATGCTGCCGTTTGGATCACCAGGTCTAGCCATTACATTAGCAACACACAATTACACCCTCAAGGTAGACTCAAGTGCAGATCCTACCTCTACATAAATACTTTAATGAATGGAAAGATGCTGATGTATGTTTCGAGTTTGTTTTCAGCTCACATGCTAGTGAAGAAGGATTCTGCAGAGACTTGAAATCATGGGTAGTGATGGGAGCATTTTCCAAATGTTTCTGTTCCACCAGAGTGCGCTATGTATGGTGCTGTCCTCTGAAGTGCCCATGCATTGTATTTTTTTCTAGAGGTTATTGCCAAAGCCTCACCCAGTTGTCACAGGAGGGCTGTCACATCTAGTGAGCTCAGATGGTTAGCTTGGGTGGTGTGAGGACATGGTACTTTAAAAAGAAGCGTTCTTAGTCACTTATTTGACCAATTTGCCTTTGGTATGAACCACCATCCTGATATGGTGTAGCTTGGTGATACCTGATGCTGTTTTGGGAGTGCGATGAAGCCATCAAAGTACCTATGCCTTTTTTTTAATTTTTCTTCTGTTTTTTTCTGGTTTTCTTTTCTTCTTTTTCCTTTCAAAATTCAACACATATTTTTAAGTGAACAAGCAACATCAGAACTGAAGCAACTCTAGCCTCCCTCACAACAAAAGCACAGTCTGACAATGAAAGATGTTAAATCTGACGTGTGAAAGAATTTTCCCTATGGTTATGTGGGCAATGAATACACAGCTATGTGGGGCATAATCTACTGTTTTCTTTATAGTCTTGCAGTTGTGATAAATTGGGCAATATGTGAAATGGTGGTTCTCAACCAGTTCAAGGTATTGATTGTCTGGATTATCATGAATAAAATTTGCTCACAGTCCCCAGACCACTGAGGATGAGCTATCTTTCTCCCTTCTAGGAGGAATTCTGTTGTGAGAGAATGGAATTGGAGAAAAGGAACAGTGTGAGGCTATCCCGTACTATCTCTGTGTAGAAAGAGATATCAGTCTCCACGGTGTCTCTCAAAGGCCCTTTTAGGAATGTGATACTAACTGTGACATTTGGCCTACATCAGAGACTCACCACAGGCTCCAATATAAATTCATGTCTCCATAATTCTCCAAAATAACCATTAGATATTATTTTACATAAAGGCACACAATATTGCTCTTCATATATTCTTTACGACATTGATTTTGCAAATGGGACCTCCTTCAATTAACAGAAGTTTTGCTCTAGCTTTGTGTGCAAAAACATCCTTCTAAAATCAGTAAGTGTAATAAAAATCTGTGGCAGGAGTTGTCAGTTCAGTCTGCCTGTTTAATTAACCAGTTCAAAAGAGGAGAGGAAAAGAGACCACTTCTGAAAGATCTCAGAACTTGCTACTAGTGAAGCTGTCTCCCTCCAGCATATTCTAGGTTATGCCAGTGTTTTATGTAAAGACTTCAGTAAAATCCAAAGTGAAGTGATGGAATGAGTAAGTGGGGCAGGAGGGGGGAGGAAGGGGGGGAATTTAGCCCCCTTTTGCACTCATTACAGCTAGGCTTATTCAAACCTTGTACCTAACAGAAAAGAGTTTCTTCACTGAGATGTTCCTAAGGAGGGGAGATGCTGAGTCAATCAATGACTGCCTCAGTGAATCTTCGATCAGCCTATGGCCCTGCTGGCAAACACACACAGCCTTCCAACCAAGGCAGGGTGGGCTCTTCCTCAGAGCTAACACTGCCTGATTAAAAGGCTCTCAAGAGAGAGGGAACTTCAAATATGCAATGCCTTTTTGCTGGGCTTGAAAGAATTAACTGTAGCAAAAATTAGACAAGCTCACAGCATGGGCTCTGCGAGGATAAACATGACTCTGAAACTCTGCAAGGCTTTAGGAAGTGGGAGAACATGGCATTTCTTTCTATATTGTGTGCAGAAAGGAGAGCTGTTTCATAGACAGTTGGAACCTTAGGTCAGTATTCATCATCCAAGGGTTTAAATTCCATTAATTCACCTACTTTTGCCTAATTAATTAGACAAACCTGCTTGCTTTACAAAAAGCTGGGCAACAGGGCAACCTGTAGCTGAGGGTTTCTAAGCAGTTTTATCCCACTGCTACCAGGATTCGACATTCCTTTTTTCCTTTGCCTGCAGGGTTGCAGTGCCACACAGGTAGCGACAGTGCTGCTAGTAGAGGATCTCCAGAGCTCCCATCCCTCCAGTCTGTGGTATACTGCTCTAGTGTCATCCTCTCAGCAAACCGTAACTCAACAGCTAAGCCACAAATCCAGGATGAAGAGTTTACTTGCAGAAAAACCCAGTGTCATGACATAACCTAGGCTGCTAGTGAAGTCTGAATGCACTCTCCCTGCAACATACAAGTGAAGCTCAAAACTAAAGCCTCTTGGTCAGGTTTTACTCTGGGTCAACTCAGCCAGATGCAATTTTTCCTGCTTTACCCATGCTGTTGCAGAACAGTTTGTATAGCTCAACAATAAGAACATGCTTCCATATTTAGTCTGATCAAGAAGCAGGTGCTGGTGGAAAGTACAGTGTTCACAACCAGCACACGTTCCCACTGACATACTTTGAATGGAGAACATAAAAATATACAATACAAATATTTATGCAAAAGTTGAAGAATGGGCTGTGAGCTCCCAGTGTATAATTCTGTTTTCAGTGGGACAAGCAATTTTTCATATGCTTTGGCAAATTTTAGCCTAATTAAAAGAACAACTAGGTAACCGCTGATAGTATATGTGGATAAATTAGAGCAATAATCTAGTCATCCATTCCAAACCTATCCAGAAATTTATGAGGACTTTGATGAGGTGCAGATGGCCTCCTTACAGCAAAGATCATAAGCAGTCCAGAGGACTCTGATAATTTACACGTTTTATGAAAATTTGCAACTCGGGGCCAGTTTTGTTCAGTTACAGTAACAGGCATGCAGAGCAGTAGAGAAAACCATCACCACACGCATCGTGCTCACAGTTACACACTAATGACTTGTTTAATCTGCTGTGGTCTGCTGTTACATTTTCTTTCACTTCCTGAAAACTGACTTCTCTTTGTCTGGGTCCACTCCTCATACTTCCAATATCATCTCTAGAAAAGGGTCTGGGAATGTCAACAGAAGTATCTTAATGTTAAGATTCCCCTTAATATCAGCAAAAGCTGTGAGCAAGGGGATCTGGTCATTGATGGTAGCAGATTTCTGAGATTCTGGTCTGACACCACAAGGCAACCTTGACTGTCCAACACTCACTCTGTATCTATGTGGAGAATCATGGCTCTTTGAAGGACACCTTCCTTGCTTTGTAGGACACCTTTGTTAGTGATGTCAGGGATTTTGGTTGGATTCAAATGCAAATCTATCCAAACAGACATTTCTGAACAATCATGTAATTCTGGTATTAAAAATAAAATCCCTTTTCACCCTGAATCTCAGGTAAGCATGTTGTCCAGTGAAAGCCTGCTCACTTCACTCCCATGGGTGTTCACTTTCTGTCATTCTTCATGCACAAGGTCTGGATGTACGCTTGCAGCCTGGAAAGCTAACAGTATCCTGGGCTGCATCAAAAGAAGCGTTACCAACAGATTGAGGGAGGTGATTCTCCCCCTCTACTCCGCTCTCATGGGACCCCACCTGCAGTACTGTGTCCAGTTCTGGAGCCCACAACTAAGAAGGACATGGATCTGTTGGAGCAAGTCCAGTGGAGGGTCACAAAAATGATCAGGGGGCTGGAGCACCTCTACTGTGAAGACAAGCTGAGAAAGTTGGGGTTGTTCAGCCTGGAGAAGAGAAGACTCTGAGGAGACCTTAGAGCAGCCTTCCAGTACCTACAGAAAAGCTGGAGAGGGACTTTTTACAAGGGTGTATAGCGATAAGACAAGGGGGAATGGGTTCAAATAGAAAGAGGATAGATTTAGACTGCATATTAGGAGGAAATTCTTTCCTGTGAGGGTGGTGCGACACTGGCACATGTTGCCCAGGGAAGCTGTGGCTGCCCCCTCCCTGGCAGTGTTCAAGGCCAGGATGGATGGGGCTTGGAGCAACCTGGTCTAGTGGGAGGTGTTCCTGCCCATGGCAGGGGGGTTGGAACTGGATGATCTTTAAGGTCCCTTCCAACCCAAACCATTCTGTGATTCTGTGATTCTGTGTTGCAGGGCTGTCAAACAAAAGAATGAGATTAACTGAAAAATCCATTCTCCTCTAACTAAAAGTCTGCACCTTTCTGACTCACATTCTAGCTTCCCCCTGCCCCTTAAGTGCACTTTAACTGCTGGAAGAGGAAAAATCCATGTTGGATCCCAAGAGCCAGGCACTGTCTGACATCTTCACATCAAGAAACTTTGGCAGTGACTGCTACTGCTCCCTGGTGATTGATCCCAGGCCTCCCACACATGGCAAGATACAGGAGGCTCAGTACCTTGAAGGCCAGAATGGTAAGAAATACTGATCCCTGATGAGAATGTAGGAGATGTGAGTCAGATATGAGCAAGACTCAGATTACTGTGAACAACACACCATCTGAGCAATATCTACTTAATGATGGTCAGAGAGTCAGTACAGCTATCATATTAAAACAACTAACATTTTCCAGGATCCATAATAATACTGTGCCATTCAATAATTTGCATTCCAGCCTACAAAAATCACCATTCTTTTTGCTGTCTCTATCCTGAAAAACTGGCATACTTCTCAAAAGAAAAGATAATCTTTCCATTCATTATTTCAATCAGTAAAACAATTCTATCTCCTGATTAACAGTCACTTTTCACTTCAAAATCTCATAGTTATCATCAATGAATAGCCTATATCTTGCCAAATGTATAGGAAAATTGAGGTAGCACCTGTGTTTTTCACACTCTAAACATTTGATCAAAACAGAGAGTCAAGATGAGGTCCACACACAACCTCTGCTTCATCCTCTGGAGAACACCACTTGCTTGCCTGTACACATTAAAGATGCAGAGGTCTTTGCACAGATTGAATTTAGCTGTTTATAACACCTGTTTTCTTCTTTAACGATGCTCATAGGTAGCTTCACACGTGACAGTAAGATGCACTGAGTCCCTTGTTTACAGCATAGTGGAACAGTTGCCTTTGCTCTTCCAGTAACTCCATTTGAGACGTGATTTGACTTCATGATATGTCAAAAAGAAACTCTGAAATGAAATCACCACAGTACCATATGCCACTTTGCCCAGCACAGCAAGAGTAAGTTAAAGTCACTATTGCAGCTGCCAGAAAGAATTTGTTCACTTTTATTGGTATATGACTCAGCTTTAATATTTTTCTAAGACAGTTCTTGATAATTCCATGGACAGATAAGTAACATTAATAACACAGAAGAGTTGGTCAGTTCCTTCCAACCAGCCTAGTACACCCATTCTGAGTATAAAGAGAGACAAAACAAGAGTCAGAGCATCCAAATTTTCTTCTTTTGAATGGAACACTCCTAACCTTTCTGCCCTGGACAGATTTTTTCATTAGTAAGAGAAAGCATTATTCAGGGAGTAGTGTAGAAATGCTAGAAGTTCCTATCCTAGGTCAAAATATTGCCTGTGGTCATCTGCAGCAGCTCCTCTCACAGCCTCAGTTTGTTGGATCATGAAATACAAATAACCATTTCCCTACAGCACGTGTGCAGTAAGACCTTATCAAACTTTCAATAAAGTACTTGATGATTCTGGGATGAGAATATAAATGCAGAAATAGATGCTGCCAATTTATACATGTTCCTGCTAATCAGATGTGGAATCACTCCCAGTCCCAAAATAATTAGTCTTGCACCAGTGGAATAAGTCTCCTGAAGTTTCTGAATGAAAGAGCAAGGAGGAAAGAGGAAAGAAAAAAAAAGGAAGGTGGAAGGTGGAAGGTGGAAGATGGAAGAGGGAAGGTGGAAGAGGGAAGGGAAGGGAAGGGAAGGGAAGGGAAGGGAAGGGAAGGGAAGGGAAGGGAAGGGAAGGGAAGGGAAGGGAAGGGAAGGGAAGGGAAGGGAAGGGAAGGGAAGGGAAGGGAAGGGAAGGGAAGGGAAGGGAAGGGAAGGGAAGGGAAGGGAAGGGAAGGGAAGGGAAGGGAAGGGAAGGGAAGGGAAGGGAAGGGAAGGGAAGGGAAGGGAAGGGAAGGGAAGGAGTTATCAGTTGCACAGATGACCTTAATTCTCACATTTCCTAACCTCACATTCATGTGACATTGCATATCAACAATACAAGTGGCTTCTTGTGAATAGCACCTTTGTTTATTGCTGCTGAATTCAGTTTCCTTTAAGAAATAAAGCTCTGTGACTACTGGCATTATTGGTGTGCTCTCTCAATTTTCTTACAGCTTTGAACTAAATCCAGTCACCACTTCTTTCTCATGAAGTAATACACAGCACTGTGCTTTGGTCCACAGGACTGCAAAGCGTCACTTGGTCTAACTGTAACCATACAAAACAAAAGGAGCTGGCTTTACTATGACTGCTGTGTTTTGTAGATGTCTCAAAACAGTTCACAAATTAAATACCTGTAACATTATGTATTTGTGATGCCATTTCAAACATCAGTGTTTCTGTTTCTGTAGGCTAACCTCTACTCCCTCCTCCCACAATTTCACATCAGTCCCCAAAGCTATCACTCCCATCCCAAGGTGCTGTGTGCAAGCTGGGTATGTCTATTACACGGAGTTAATTTCTTTCAAGCTCCTTCCATGCATGGCTGTGACTGACAGACGGGTGCTGTTTGCAAGTGTCAGTAGAGCATGACCTCGAGTTAATACACTGAATGATGAAAGAAAAAGATTCATTCAGCATGTGAGGTCTATGCTGAGATTAGACAGAAGTACTGAGCACATACAAATTGCTGTTTTGTCAGCACAGCGCTTGGCAGAGTTTTTAAATATTCCAGCTATTCTAAGCCATCATCCTGGAGCCTGGGGCAACTAAAAAAAGAGGAGAATCAAAATAGCATTTCCAATCCAAACAGCATTGTTTTAGATAAGAGGTTTGGACCTGGATGTTTAGAGCAATGCATGACCTCCTGGCAGCTGTAACCCTCAGTTTGATGTGAAAGGGCTTGCAGTAACATGCACAGAACTGTTTGCAAAACTCAGAGAAGGGATCATAAGCTATGTAGCCTTTCAGTGGTAGCCGTCAGTTTAACTCCAGCCTGGCTAGGAGCAATTGGAAGTTACAAGATTGTCTGCAGTCTGTCTGTCTGCTTGTGCTAATTGCTCTCATTTCAGTTGCCTGTGGACATAAGTTGGTCTTCCAGATGCCATCTTTACATCTGGTGTTAGCAGCACAGTCAGGGGCCACACAGGCCATATAAGTGACCTCTTCTCTCACCCAAGCAGTTCTGCCCAAAGCTGAGTCTCTGTCTGTCCGGGGGGCACTGCCTGCATTAGCGTTCAGAGCACAGATCTTATCTGTAGTTGGCTATAACTTTACAAGGTTGGGGAAAACCCCAGACGAATAACAGTGATATTTTTTGTGATTTCTCCCCGGCTATATAGTTGGTCCTTTCTCAGAATTTAAAAAACAATGGAACTATTAGCAGAGGGATTGGAAGAAATACTGTTTCCCCCCTCCTCTGACTAGTTCTAGCAGTAACTATTACCAGAGGCAGGGCTGTGGAGAAGATATCAAATCTCTTTCTATCCGTGCTCCCTATTGTTGACTTTGACAACTACATTCGTTTAGGGTCAGACTCTATTGCACACTGCTGCTTTGGAACCGGCAGGCATTCGGGGCAGTCAATAGATGCAGAATTTAGAGCACAATAACTTCAGTACTTTCATTGTGAAGACTCCCCTGTTCCCTCTCCTCACTGCTCGTCCCCCTCACACATGGAGTTCTCGCCTTTGGGTCTGACCCCGCGCTCAAACCCCTCTGCATCGCCTGTGCCTCTTCCAGCCCCAACTGAATGAGATCCCTCTATTTCCATTCTCATCTATCAGTTTCTCGAGTACTTTAAAATAGCAAGATCCAAAGTGTTCTTGTCTGTCCTGCTTTGGGAGCACCAGGTCAGGTGACCCCAGCGGGCCATGGCGCTCAGTACAAAATGGCCGCTCAGAGCTCACCCCTGGCTCTGGGGCTGCTGGGCTGGGAGTGCTGGGGTTGCTTCTTGTCATCCCTCCCTACGCTGCTGGTGTGCCCGCAGCCTGCTGGAGAAGAACATTGTGCACAGGGACAGGTTGCTTGCCCCTGCCTCCTCCAGCACGACCAGTGCAGCGGCTCCAAGGGCTTTTTGCGGGCTGTCAACCCCACCTGCCGCCCAGTCCAGCCTGGGGACTTCCTTGGTCTGGACACAATTGCCATCTGGGAATTGCAGGCTCCATAATTGCAGATTTATTTATATATCTGAATATGTTTACATTTTTATATGTCATTCACCATCTTTATTGTTGTTGTTACTTTCACTAAAATGGTTCCAGTTTTTTTTCCAGCCTCAAAGTCTTTCAAAGTCTCTCCTTTATTCCCCTGTTACCTTCCACTGGGAGGGTGTTGGGGGACAGCAGAGAGCATCTGGCACCTAGTTATTGGCCAGACCTGTGACACTGCCTTTTCTTAAAGGTGATCAAACCCTGAGGCAAAGCTTGCTGCCTTCTCCTCTTGCTTCTCTTCCACCTCCCCTTTTACAGCTGCCTCAGGGAAAGGGATGTACAAAAATCCACTTGAGAGGCAGAGGACAGTAAGCAGCAGTATCTATTCTGAGGCTGCTGCAGCCCATTAAACCTAACACACCGAGATCTTGGGGCTTCTTTTTGTTAATAAACTTTGCTTTTTTGTTAACAACTACCAGCAGTAGCTCTTCAGAAAAAGACAAGATTTTGCTGAAGCCTGCTGCTTATTTAATAAAGTAATTTCACAAGCACATACAGTTTAGACTATCAAATTATTGGCAATACTTCTGTGCAACATCTGTTTTTCCCCAGCAACACCCATCAAGTGCTGACCCAACCCAGAGCTGTTTAGTTTGAAAGATGTGGTCTGCAGCTCAAGCTGACACAAAACGTACCCCAGCTAATATTGGCCAGTTTGTCTATTTGCTATTAATCTCTGTTTGTTTATCTGCTCTGCCCTCTCAGGTGGTTTCTCTCTGCTTTCCACGTGGGTCACTTACAGTGCTAAAAAGTAACTAAGGGGAGAAAGGAGAGGGCATCTGTATTAACACTTAAGCAGAATTGTATACTACCACTTGTCAAGCACTTGCTCTGTGTGCTTTCATTCACTTGCTGTTACAGGCAAAAGACGATGTCATCTGTTTGCAAAGATGTGTGTACACAGCACACTCACACTTGCTGCTGAAAGGATCACAGAATCGTAAAATCATAGAATCACTCTGGTTGGAAAAGACCTTCAAGATCATCGAGTCCAACCATCAACCCAGGACTGCCAAATCCACCACTAAACCATGTCCCCGAGGTCCACTTCCAAATGTTCTTTGAATACCTCCAGGGACGGTATCTCTACCACTTCCTTGGGCAGCCTGTTCCAATGCCTGACCTCCCTTTCCGTAAAAATTTTTTTCCTAATGGGTTGGTCAAACTGCCAGTGAACAGCACAACTGAATCAGCATTACAAAATTATAGTTAAAATAGAAAAACTAAAAAGAAAAAAAGTCCAAGCAGCATTTCCTAGAGAGCTCTGCGAGCTTGCTGGAACCCTCTTAACAGCCTTGTGAATGTTGCGAGTGGCGTGCAGGCAGCTGCCACTAAACGGTGCAAATGGGAGAACTGCAGCAACTCACCATCCTTCCACGGCGTCAAGACTGGAAAACACCCAGAGCCTGCGATTCCAGCGTGGTAAACTAGGCTTGCTCTGCCACCTGCTGGCTATACCAGATACCGGGGAGAATTTAATACACTAAACAGACTACTTCATCTTTTATTCTGGCCTGATCTAAAGTTCGCTGAGATGAACAAGCTTCAACCTAGCCCTGGAAAGGATTCTGCATATGCAGAATGAATGGAGACACAGATGATGCCTTTTGGATCATAAATATCAAAGAAAAGCTTTGCTGACCTTATACTCCACTCTGTGCATACATTTTAAAATCATGAGAATTCTCTCTACGCCTGCTTCCCATAAAAATGTGGCTTTTTACAGTTTCTCACCTTAATGGAGAGGGAGAACACTACCTCTAGAGGTGTCCCTGATCTTGCAGTTGTCAGATTTGTCCTCCCAAATTTTTAGGAATCTCTACTGTATTGCTCTGTGGAAAGGAGGTTCTTAAGCATACAAAAAAGGACTATATACTTGTTTGTTTTGTAACATGGGACTATAATATGGAAAAAAGCCTCTCGTTAATATTCTCTGTCTTTCCTTCTTAGCTTGCAATGTCTAGCAATATTTCCTTCTAATGTTGGTGCAGGGATGGAGATAGATATTGACTTTCATCTCTCTGCACAATTCTGGCTTTACTGCTCCATAAACTGCTCCAAGAGAATAATAATAATACAATGTCATGATTTAGAAGCACAATATATTTTTTTACATTTTATACAGTTTCAAATAGTATTTTCTTTCACAGTTTCCTTTTATCTGAACTTCTACTTAACAGAAAGCCACAGAAAATCTCAAGGAGGTTGAAAGCCTAAGGACATACAACCTTTGGCAGTATGAGTCCACAGGTAAAGAGGGAATGTGGGCTTCAAGCTCTTGTTGCTCCAACTCTGCCCTTTAATCATCAGTTTATAGTCCCAAATTATTCCACGTTCATTAAGGACTCTGACAGTCTACTGAGTGATATCACCCTTTAGAAAGATTTTTCAGGAAATGTAAATCTAAGACAAAAGCAACACTGACTGCATTTTGAAACCCACATTATCTTTGCTCTGCAGCTGAGTAACACCAAATTCACCTGCTAGGAGAACATTCTTTCCTTGGTTTACGGTATCTCTACCACTTCCTTGGGCAGCCTGATTTGTTTTCGTGATGGGAACTGCATTGACAATTTGCATTAAAGATAAGCTAAATGAGCTTGTTTAAGAGTAGTACTAGATTTCTCACATTTGTTTCCTTTAATTAACCTATATAGTATGTTAATTTTGGATTAAGCCCTGCCTTATGCCATCTATGAGATCAAAGTCATCATTCTATAAAACCTTTGATCACCTCATTTTCTTCATGTCTGTTAACCCTGTGAAGACACAGCTCACAGAAGGGCATTTTGCTTTAATGTTCTACCACAAAAATATAGTAACTTTTTTTCTGTTTTGTCTCAGGTGAAATGGCAATTGTTAAAATTTTCAGCTGGACATAAATTTGTATTTCCAGCTGGGTTTACTTTAAGTACCTAGTAATTCATTGGAATTACCAAGTCACTTCCCATGTTAATCGAAAATAAATTATATTATACAAACCCCTAGTGACCTCCAAATGGAACTGAAACCTTTCAGGTCCCCAGTACAGTTCTTTACCACAGGAGGTAATAAGTAATTAGTAGCAGAAGGCATTTATCATCATCCACGGGGATCAGCTGCATGAGTAAGATATAAAATCAACAAACTTGAGGGATGTAGGATGCATCACCAGATAAAACAGATATTTGCCAACAAAGAAAGAAACATGGAGACTCAAGAAAGCTTTGGATTGTTTCAGTGCTGGATGAGAAAGAACGGGCATGGGGCTGCATAAATGTTGGTTCTGCTTTCTCCCTGTTTACTCCCTTCTCATAATTCCTTCCTTCCTATAATATCAAGTCCTAGCAGTCTCCAACTTTTGCACTTTTTATCTGCTTTACCTGCCTGCTGGCCCTGCTCCCCACTCTTCATCCAGCAGCGCTCCACTCCCCACAGGAGAAGTTGCTAGCTATGGGTTGCAGCATGGAGCTACACACAGGCAGATGAGCTGGCAGGTTGAAGCTGGAGGGCTGCAGTATGCTCGTTGCAGATGTCACCAGCCAGGAATTTAGCTGCCAAATTCTAACAAGCTTCTAGTGAGGGTGTCCAAATTAAAATTAGTCAGAGTTTATGATTTGGCCAATTCATGTGTTCCTGGAGAGAGCAAAAGGGGCTTACTTGATATCAAAAATACTTCTTTCTATAAAGCCTGGAAGAAGTAAGACTTCCATGTCAAAGTATTGTAAGATTTTTAACCACGTCAACATACTTGCCATACTCTCATTTTTATTTGTGGTTGAACAATTTTAGATTAAATTTTCTGAAGTCTGGCTGACGTGAGCTGTGGAGAAAGGGTGCCTAGAAACAGTGTTATAAAATATTTCAGATACTTCTGCAACATCTATCTTCTATCATGGTACCATAGAGCCTGATCATGTCTCGCTGCAGTAATAGAAACATTCCCCTTACTCTCAGACCCAGAGCATGAAGCACAGGAGAGACATCTTGAACTTCTTTCTTGACTTCAACAGTCACACCAGAAAAAAATTGAGGAACAAAGTACAATATACACCTTAACCAAAGGATGTAAAATCTAGGCATGGACACAGGCTTGAACAGGGAGTCTCTATGTTGTTAAACAGCTAGAATAGCCCCGGCACAGGTCTGGTCTGGGTCAGCTAGCACTTCCAGAGAATGCCTGTGCATGGTTCAGGGGCTGACAAAGGCTACAGTTCATTCCCAATAGGCAGACTGGATGCACCTACCTTGTTTTGGAGACTGTGTGAGTTTAGCTGTGCCTTGCCAGGAGCTTATACTAGTTTGTTTGCTACCTTTTTTGTTTCCTAGTGGTTTGTTTACTAACTTGCCAGTTTGTTTACTAGTAGAGAGCAATGCAAACAGGTTCATAACTCCAAAAAATGACTGTGATCAGCAGGGAGATGGTGTGACTGTAGCTCACTCTCCACTTGCTTCCCCTTCCATTTATTATCAAAGAAATAGGCCAGTAGTACTCATGTTGTTATACTTGCCAAGTAAGGCAGTTAAACTACCTATTTGGATCAAGAGTTTTGAAAATTACAGCAAAGGAATGAGGAGGAAAGTAATTTTTATACTCATCGCAAGAGACCAAAAAGAGCATATTAAGCACATTTTGGCCGGAGACGAGGCCAAGGATCATTACTTGGAGTCTTCAATAAATGTCATTAACATCTGTACTTTTTCTCACTTTGTTCTTATTATGACATCTTGGCAAAGTGCTAAGAAGTATTTATAAGGAAAAGGTTACGGATACTGGCAGACAGGATCACAAGAGCTTGAACTTGAGGAACATTACCTGCCAAATTAAAAAAAAAAAAAGCGCTTTTGGAGCTAGTGAGGAAAGATCAAAAAGAACTAACATGGCAAAGTAACAATTGCAAAGGTAAGAATGACAGAAGATGTTCTTAAATTGTGTGCAAGAGTCCAAATATCGTAACGGGAGCAACAGTTAGAAACAGGAGAATTCTAAAATGACCCAAAGGGAAGTGATAGGATAGTCAGAACATCAAGGAACCTTTACAAATAGGTAGAGAATCATTCATCTGGGGAGAAGAGTGAAGAAAACGCTTAAATCAGTGCCATCCGGAAATGAATTAAAATCAGTGAGTTCCAGTCCAGAGGGAAACTTTAAAGCTAGATTTTGGAAAACAAATATGGTTCAGTCTGTCACCCTTTTTCTTTGAATCCAGTGACATAGGTGGTGCTGAAGCCTGGTGAACCTGTAAAGAGGAAGATAAATAAACCTATCACTGATGATAATTGAAAGCAGGTGACTAAGGAAAAAGAAAAAAGAGAACCACCTCCCTGGCACCATCAGTCACAAATCAGCCAGGCCTAACTCAAGGCCGCAAAACTTGGGGAATCTGACAAGCACTTAGAAAAATACACCCAAAAATTCTGACAGATGCTGCAGCCCACTTCAATTATGAGAGTTTTAAGGCCTATTGCAGAAGCAACAGAATTCATAAAAGTAAAACAAAAAAAGTGGTCAAGAAAGAAAGATGCTGTTCTGAGAATAGAAGCAAAAGCATATTCCTGTGTTTAGATGATTCAATTAAGTTAGCCGTGTGGATTAACCTTGCAAGGTGATGTGATCTAGCAGCCAGCTCCAAGAACTAACACCATGTTGAAATGCAGATCTTGAGGAGCAATTATGCAAAAGCTCTTACTAGGCAAGTTTTTTGGGGGAAACTTAAAAATAAATTGTAAAGAACAGCCTGACTAGAAATGAGGCAGCACTGTGTGGAATATCAATTGCTATGCCAGAAGAAAGGAATGAAAGGAATGTGCTAAGAATGTCAACTACGACCCTACTGTGAAACACTGAAGTTCCCCAAAGCATGAAATGATAGTGGCTAGCACTGTAAGCCACCGGTATATGCATCCAACCCTTCCTACAGCAAAAGAGAAAAGCTGGGCAATAGAGATACAAACTCCAGGCCTGGGAGAACACCCTCACCTGCAGGAGAGAGCAGAGTCACTGCCAGGGAATATCTTGGAGTTTCAATCTCTCACAGCTACAGAACATACTACCAAACCCAAATGGGGCAGTCTGCACCCCTGATTTTGCTCAGGAATAAAGATAAAGCCCTGTCTTCAGTCCTTTTCAGCAAGTCGGGATTAGGTGAAATGGATTCCCGGATACAGGGAGAGAGCTTTTGTGGATTTCTGCACGTACAGAAAACTCTGAAACCCAAAGCCTCTTGTAACCTGTGAGCAGTCACTGATCAGCTTTCTGACATTTGCTTGGTCAGGACAAAAGGAGTGTGCTGCTTTGTTAACATTAAGTCTGACCGCAATGTGGCTTCTTGTAATGAACAAGCAATCTCGGGTTCTTTTCTGCACCTTGATCCACTCAGAGGAGAATTACAACCATTACAACTGGCTGATTTTCACAATTTCACAACAGAGACCAATTTTTGGCCCCAGAGTAGATTAGTCGACTCAAAAGACTGCTGAAATGTATGCCATTTGGCCACTATCCCTGAAAAGAAAGAAACAGAGTCCAGTGAGCCCCTTCCTTCTG
This sequence comes from Aegotheles bennettii, assembly GCA_013398125.1. Classification (NCBI taxonomy): domain Eukaryota; kingdom Metazoa; phylum Chordata; class Aves; order Caprimulgiformes; family Aegothelidae; genus Aegotheles; species Aegotheles bennettii. Next base: position 20,608 of record VZRW01004213.1, on the reverse strand, counting down.
CCTATTCCCTATGTGCTGCCTGTTCTAAGCTTGAGGAAGGGTGATCTGGTAAGCTCCCAGCACCAGTATGAACAGCAACCAGGACAATATCAGTCCAGCTGCTTTCTGGACTATAGCATCACAAAATCAAGAGAGGAGAGCAACAGACTTGTCTTTGATCAGTTGCTGCTGTCTGGTTTTGAAGGTGGTCCCTTCAGACAGGGTGATGTGACAGTTCTCTGACAGGCTGCCTGTGATCCCAGCCTGTGCTGTGTGTGTATTAAAGAAGCACTATCCAAACGTATCTTGAGTTTCAGCCGTGCAGCCTCTCTGCACTAGTAGGGAGACAGTGTAACTACATACTGTGTACAGAAGCAGGGACCAGGAAACACGGTTCCTTTCTACTGCATGTTTTGTTGTCTCAGGGTGTAAAGGACCTGCCTCTTCTTCAGCACCTCAGTTTTGCATTTGGGAAGCAGGGGAAACAGTGCTTATGTTCCTTTGAAGAGCATTTTGACTGTGGTGGTGTTAAGAGAGAATCAAAAGGAGACACCGCTGCTGTAGCTAGATGCAAACATCCTTCCCAGTGCTGGATTGATGTGACTTAAAATATACAGTGGTAAACTCTGTAACCTCATGAACTAGCAGAGTATAAGATTAGAGGCACCATCTTAACTCTTCTCCCTTGCATGTGTACATCACAACACGTCTCTGATGACATGATTATATATGGCTTCTAAAATAATACAATATTAGGCAGTTTTGTTCTACAGCCTTATTTATTACTTCTGAGTCTGTTGTCTCTATTTAATCTTTTCCTGCCTGGAAGAACATCACTCCATCAGTGAATCAGCATCTCCAGAGAGGAAATGAAATGGAGCCACGTTCATAATATACAGCAAATTGCTGTCTTAACACTCAGTTAATGTTCCACAGTGGATTAAGAATTATTGTCCTAGTATTTCAGCTTAGTCCAGATTTAGTGTCCCAGTGGAAGAATTAAGGGGTAGATGAAACAGTGCATGTAAAGCTAGTTTCCAGAGCAATAGAGGAGCATGTTGCTATCATAGTCACTAGATAAGGCAGGTACATAAAAAACAAGGAGATGTCACAAAGCGGCTCCCTTTTCACAGAAGCTTGACTAAGGGGAGAAAAATGCATTTCGATACCACAAGAGACTCCAGTGGTATTACTGGAAAGCAAACAGATAAGCTGTTTGAACAAAATTGTTTTAATGAGTGCAGACACAAATATGACTCGTGCCTCCATGGTCCATGTGTTGTTATGCATCATCCGGTTAGGTACTGCCTGGATTGGCTACAAAAGAGACTTTACAGCAGCTGACACATGTGTCCTAAGCCTTTACTCACAAAAGATTCCCCCAAGAGTCTTCAGTGAGGATCTAAACTTGAGAGGGATTTTCTCTCAAATTCCTACCTCTATCCAAGGAATATTCCTGCAGCTCCATATCTGGCCACTGCTCTCCCTTTCTCTTCTCTGCCTCTGACGTGCTCTTGCAGGTTTGTGATGACGAAGGGTTGCTGAACTGGTGTGTGTTCTGAACTGTAAAACCCAGGAAGAAATGCCCCCTTGGAGATTCATAGGATCCTCACTCTTTCTGCAGGTTCAAATATTAGCTGTGTAACTGTGAGCTCACACATCTGACTCACCACTTCTAATCTATTTCCCTCAACTCAGCTTTGCTTTGGCAATATTGCCACCCCCATGTCTCTTGCTGACTGAACACCAAACAAATTAAATCGTGATCCTTCTCTTTGACTGTCTCCTCTTGTTCTCTTTATTTTTTATAACCAAGATGCTGCCATGTCTCTCTTCCTTCAGGTAAGTAGCTCTGGTTGCTCTGCTATACCTAAATACCAATGATACTTCTGCAATATTTCTAAGACTCAGGACAGATCTTGTCCACTTCTACCTTGCCTTCTGCCCTCTTTCTGGCCTATGCCGACACTGCAGCCAACTCAAAGCACAGATTTCAGATCAACCTCTTGCCCTGCATAATGATAGTGTCAGTAACTTACTTTTCTCTCCTTATGCTTGATTTCCCACTCCAGCATTATTTTCTGCACATCTCTGCTTTCCACAGTGCCTTTATCAACCTGGTTATCTGACATTGACTTCACTGTTCTCCCCTCCATTCTCACAAAAATGCTGACTCTGAGCACCAAGTATGACTGTTTTGTCACTCTGTCCTCTTCCTTTCTCTCATGCTGTCATGACATAAGTGACTTTTTTTATTTATTTTTTTTTTTGACCTGGCAGATCAGTGACCCTCCATTTGTCAGTAAAGCTGTCTCTCTCCCAGGAGCCATGCACAATGACACACATTACCCCATCTTGCTTCAAATCTCTCATCGTAGCATATTTTCATCTAAGACAGAGACAGATATCATAAACCAGAATAACCAAAACAGACAATGCAATGGGGGTTGCTGAGGGAACTACAGCCATGCACTTCTTCCACGTGCTGCTAAAAAAAATTTCTCCCAGTAACAAAGGGAGATGATAAATGGTGTTACTGAGCATGGTATGATATACAGAGACTAAGAAAGGCACCTCAAGGTTTTAAGTTCATTCTGGACTCATCATCTCTTCCCTGAACTATACAATGTCTACATTGGACTACACAGTTGAACGCACCACTACTAGCTCCATTTCCATCAGCCATTTTAGATGCCCATTCATGGCAGAAACATGTGGAGCTGCTGGCTCTACTGAAATACTGAAATACATGACACACTTTCCACTATGTGCAAGCTAAGCATTGGCACGGGCTTACATGATGCAATGTGTTGGTCTCTTATCCAGTTCCATAGGTTAGCTCTTTACTAACTGTACTAATTAAATTTTCTGTTATCAGTTCTTCCATGTCTCTACACTTGTTACTGTAAACTGGTGCCAGATAACGAATCTTAAACATTCAGGAACTGTCTCCTTCTAATCTGGCTTAGAGAAAGATGAAGGGAATGCAGTTTACTTATTACACTAACATGGGTTTTCTTCCCAGGAATGCTCAAGGCTCATAAGGTTTTCCTATTACTACATCAGAAAGCTTTCTGATGAGTCAATTCTTAATGTGGGCCACCACTTCTAAGTTGGTCCCTCATGTTGTTGCTCAGTTCAACTCATCCTATTTTGTCATGGGTCTGACGTTGACCAGAAAGTATAAACAGTTGGACTTGGGGAGAAGAATAGGAATAGAGTGCTTGTCCTACTAGCTCAAGTCAATCATACATTGTTTCTGCTCTTCATTTCCATGCTAGTCCATGCCTCATGCCAGGAGACTTTGTTGTTTGAGAAAATGAAGGGACATTCTTCCCTGGTGGGGAGGTAGATAATGCTGCTAGTGTAAAAGAATGAAGTGGACTCTTATGAGCTCTCTAGCCTATGTTTTCCACCCTCAGTGTTCTGTGATTCATCTAATTAAGGTACGCAGCCAGGAAAACGAGGCAATTTGGAACTTCTACTCATTAACTGGGTATGAATGGGATATTTTTTTTCCTCTTGACTCTCTTCATTTTATTTGCGGCAGTTCTTCATGACTCAGACTCCAGAAGGGCTCATGATTGTGTGTGTTGCCTCTGGCAAAGGCAAGTAGCTTGAAAGTAAGTGTCTGTCTGTTTGACTTTTACATCTCCCTGAAAACAAACACTGAAAAGTCTATTCCCTGCGTGGCTGACCCAGCTGCCGTGTCTCGCCTGCTTGTTGGGATACAAGATGATTAATCTCCTTCTACATAGTTCAGTACTTAAACCATATGTGAAGGGGGAACAAGGGCTTTCAGATAAAGCAGGGATAAAAAAAGACTTGTTTTACACTTAATGAAGAAATAATTTCCTTAAGAACAAAAAGCTCCTTGCAGCCAGTGCTTATAAATTGCTTAATTGGAAATACACGTAACAGTCCTACGAGGATTATGTGAGTGCTTCTGGCTGGAATTAGAGTCAGGGAAGAAAAGTTATTTTAGAGATACTAATAAAACAGGAGGTTGTGAAGGCTTCTGGGATACATACAGATGTTTTATTTTAGGCTTTGCATATAAAGCTGAGTTTTAACAGATTTGTTATTGGTTTGCAAGCTCTGCTGATTCGCCTTGAGGCAGAGAGGAGTGAAAATAAAGGGACAGACACCCAGATCAGAGGGTGATAGCTCCAGAAAGCTGTACCAATTCCTGTCGGCTGAGACTTTAGGCTATCAGGTCCGCTACCACTGCCTAGGGAGCTATTTGAGATTTAATCAAATATGCCAGAAACACAGCCACAGACACTTTGGCAGTACCTTTCCTTGCTCCTGATAGGTATCAGCACCCCCAGCAGTGCTTTTCTTCCTATAGGAGCCCACCACGCTCACAGGCAGGCTCCTTTCCTGGCCGCAGTGGAAATGCCTTCCTCCATGTCCTGTCACAGTGTCTCACCAGCCAACTCTTCAGACGGAGGAGAAGGGTGGCTCTTGGCAGCTCCACCACCTGACTCCTCTGCCTAATGACCTGCTTTGTGCAGGACCGGTGCCCCGCAGGGCTGCCTCAGGTGCCTGGGTTTCACACGCTTTGCTAAACACAAACATGGAGCCCCTCCGTCACACACTGCCAGCTCCAGCCACCACAGCTTCTCCTGTCCCTCAGAGACAGCAAGGATGAGAGAACGGGGGAAACGGCTGCCTGCTTTTCAGAGCTGAAACTCATCTGTGCCCCGTGACCCCCACAAGACCCATGCAAAACAATTTGCTTCTGTTTATAGCTCTTTGTTTAGAGCCCAGCATCACGGCCAACTTCTAGGGTACTCGAGGCCGCTGCATCACCTTCCTGTAACTGGTTTTGCTTATGTGGATTTGCTTTGGGCACTGCCTCCAAACGCTGTGCTATCACCACCCACTGGGCCCGGTGAGGGGCGGCGGCGGCGGGGCCGCCTCCGGGCCCGGGTTCCCTCATGGCGGCCACCGCCCGCGCCATCGTCCCGCCGGAAGGGTCGCGGCGCCATCTTGCGGCCGGGAGCAGCTGCGGCGGGCACCCACCGGGCTGCTCGGCTTTGCTTTGGAAAGATTAAAAGAGTGTAAAAAAAAACCCCAAACAAGCCAATTGCGGGGTGTGGAAAGGATAATCGGCAGCAGCTGCACAGGTGTAAGGAGTTGTTTTCACTCCTTCACGTGCCGCAGCTCTGGCAGCCAACAAGCCAGGGCAAGCCTGGGGGAGGGAGGATTGTTCATAATCCTCTTTTATTATCATCCTGCCTTACCCAGCCGAGTTTCCTCCGGTTTATGAGTTACAATCTTTATTTTCACTCCTAGTAAGAGGTATGTCCGCATTCAAAAGCCCCACGGGGCTGTTGCGGTACTGATGATGAAGAGAGGTGGAAGCAAAGGTCTTGATGGATCCACCTCAAAGCTGTGGTGATTTGGGGACCCACGGTGAAAATGCAGGGAGCTGTGTAGCAAATGAGGCAATAGCCGGCCAAAACTGGCCTTTCGGGCAACGCTACAGGAACGAAAGAAGAAAAAACACTTAAAGCATTTGAAATTTAAAACTCAAATGCAAGGCTTTCATTTTAAAATACACTTTTTTTCCCTAGCTTTTAGCTTGTGAGACCATATTCATTAGCAATTCTCCCAGGTTCAACAGTCATTAGATTTTATTGAGGATGGTATAAAGGTCCACACAGAGAATGAAAGCCATAGCTACCACAAACTAAAGCTGCAGTTACCTATTTAAAGTCTGACCTGATCTTCCTAAAGGCAAGGAGTTGCCTTCCTGAATCTTGGACCAGTTGCACTGACAGGTCCAGCGTGGAAGCTTGGCAACTGTGCTAAAAGCTGGCAAGCTGACACCAGTTCCAGAGTGGACATTGTTTGTCCCCAGAGCTATTACAAGCTGACACCAGTTCCAGAGTGAGACATTGTTTGTCCCCAGAGTTACTAATCAAGTCCTGCCTCTGAGGTGTGGTCTTTTTACACAGAGAGCAAAAGAGAGAGTAAGAGAAAAAGAAGTACGACTCGTAGGGCCTCCTNCCAGAGTTACTAATCAAGTCCTGCCTAGCTGAGGTGTGGTCTTTTTACACAGAGAGCAAAAGAGAGAGTAAGAAAAAGAAGTACGACTCGTGCAGGTCCTCCTCTTTCACATCAGTCATGATACTTGCATGGACTTTCATGCTGTATGCTGTATATAATGTGCAGTAATTAGCAGAGTTTTAAATTTGGGTGTTCCCAATTCCCTAATTGTTCCCCCAAGGTAGTGGGAGGCAAAAGCTCAGAACATGATGGAAGGGGCTTCTCAGGTCTAAACATCTGCAAAAGGGAGCTAAGAATGGGTATGGAGAGGTCTAGGTTTGGACTTATCATTTAATTGATGTTTTATACTTGAAGGAATGATGATGATATGTGTTGGGATAAAACTGAGGCCTTTTGAAACCTGGTTCATGTTTTCCAAAGAACACAAAGCACAAATCTGCTTCTAGAATCTGTTAATGCTGCAAAAGGAGAGCTAGGTAATTCTGTGGGAAAGCTACCCTCAGCCTTCCTGATTCCAAATTTTGGTTACTTACACCTTCCTGGGCACCTTACACCTTCCTGAAGCTCACCAAGATCTGAGTGAGGTGGTCTAAGTAAGCATGTCGATTTCTTAGGGAACGCACCTTTAAGCAGAAACTTAATTTAGGCAGAGCTCTTCCTGTCATCTCTGCTTTCCTTTCATTAAATCCCAAACTACATAGAGAATGTAATTTTATCTCTGTCTGTCAGGGGTCTGCTAGCTGATCCAGACGTAAGCCAAAGCCTGTAGCTATCACTGAAGCTCAGTTCTACTCACAGAGGGAGTCCCATAAAAAACATTTGAACAAGCGATCAGCTGTATCAGTGAGAAGTTTGGTGCCTGAAAATATGTGCATCACAGCTGAAAATAGCACCTCTCTAACATCTGTAATCTCAGAAAAAGAAACTGCTTACATTGTCACCACCTAACACCTAACAGGCAGAAGAACTGAATTTTTTTGTCCTGTAGTTGCTCATTTTCTGCTTCAGTCAAAGCCTCAAAATCAGAAGAGACTTAAAAAATCTCATCTAGATTTCCCCTGCAACCTCAAGGCACTGTGCTTTATACTGTGATGGGAGTTGCTCCAGAGGGACAGGCATTCTCTGGTTGATAGATACCCTATAAGTACTTCTTTCATTAACTGGGCCTAATTATGTTTGGTATCATGTACACATGATACAATAATGTCCTTCAGAGAGTTTTGGGATGAGTAAAGAGACACAGAGGTATTTGTCCCAGTACCAGAGACAGATGTATACAGAATAAAGATTTCAGGTCTATACATACACTGCTATATTTTACAAGCCTGAAATCTGTCTTTTAAAGTCTTAATGGAAAGGACAAATAGACATGGAAGTACCACGGTGAGGTACTGAGCTGCTCTGCCAACTTCCATCCCACATGGGGCAACAATTCCACGCTGGAGGAGGTACTTCTGCAAGCAGACTTTTCACAGATTATAAAAATCTTTAGGTCTTTCTGATGGACAATGCTGTTTAATTCTGATGTCTTCTGTCAGAATTTTACTGCAAAATGTACCTTCATAAAAATTGAATTCTTTGTAAATGGCTTATATAACTTAAAAGGGTAGAGGATAAAGGAGAGAGCCAGCGAACATAATGTATTTGGATTCTCAAAAAGCTGTTGGCAAGGTTCCATACCAAAGGTTATTAAGGAAATGAAGCTGTCATGGGATCACAGGAATTATTTCATGGAGTAAAATCTGGTTATAGCATGGCAAAGGGTAGAGTGTAGTGCTTAGCATGGAGAAGAGCCAGCAGTGAGGTGCCTTAGGGATCAGTGCTGGAACCAGTTTTGTTTAATATACAACCAATGACTGGAGAAAAGTGTGAATAGTGAAATCTCTGCATTTGCAGTGATACTGGACTTCTTCAAGTATGCAAACACCACACAGGTAGCAAAAGACACCTGAAGGACCTCACTAAATTGAGTTGGCAAAAAAGTGGCAGACAAGTTTTGGTGTAGGTAAATGTAACTTGTTGCCATGGAGTGTTGTGGATGTGACTGCATCAACAGGCTCAAAAAGAGTGAGACAAATTTGAGACACCAGATCAGAAGATGAATTCTAAAGGCCTAGAAAGGGTGTACCTCTAACATCCCCAATCCAACAGTGGTGGGTACTAAGGCGAGTAAGCAGGGGATGTGCTGCAGAACATGGCTGGCCTCAGGTGCTCTCCTTACCTGGTCTCTCCTATTGCCAGTGCTGGAGACACAGCGTGTTACTGGGTGGACCCAGCAGTGTGGCTTTTATGTTCCTATTCTGAGGAATTTAAATGCATGCTATTTTCATTATTCTATAGTGCTTTAACACTACAATATATGATAAAATATTAAAAAGAAAAGCAAATATTATAACATTATCAAAATGTTGCTATTCTTTAAGAACTATTTTGATAGATCTGGATTGGTTTTCTTCTTGGTAAAACTGAGTCCATACCAATTTTTATATTTTGAATATTCAGAATATTAGTGTATCAGAATTGGATCACGTTTTGCAATATTGTCATTTTTGGTGGAATAGAAACATCAATTGCAAGTCAGCTCTGGTGATTATTTCCTTTTTTATTTCCTTGTCAGCCTCTTCTCCCATTTCATAAGCCTTCACTCTTATAAGCATAACAAGTCTGCTCTGTCTAAGGAGACAGAAGGTATTTCTTATGTGCACATAGTGTCAGCATGATAGAGGGGGGGGCTTGGTTCAGCATTACTAGACATCTCCCCTGTTTAATTTTGCATCAAAGAACAAGACCTTCTACTGCTGAAGTTAAAAGCAGCCTTGGAAAGGAGTGATGCCACCTGTCTGGTTGTTCATTCCTATTACCGGAGCCCCCATCCCCTTGGGTGTCACTGGCACTGGTGTGACAGCACCATGACCCAGCTTTGCTGGGGTTTGCTTGGTTGAGGGCAGGGGCAGGGAGCAGGTGGACCTGTGTCTCTGAGCTGCTTGTGCCAGTGCCTGCTTACAATAGCTGGAAGATTTAATGAAAATATCTCTCCATATGAGACAAAGAGCATTGGATCTAGGTGTCAGCCAGAAAGTGGACAGTGAGGGCATTATATTGCCTCAATTTTGAGACTGGTACCTGACGTTCTCTGTGGCCCTGAAGCCCAGATCCAGGAGAAGGTGGCAAGGGAGTGGTTTCTGTGCTTTTGTGCTTCCCGTAGCTTGTACTGCAGTTTGGGATTCTCCACACTATTTTCCCTATTTCTATTCAACTGTAAGAGCTGCTTCCCAGAATGGATCTTGCCTTACTGCCTCTCCCAATCTTTTCTTCTCTTTTTTTCTACCAGATTTTCTTTTGTGAGTCTGACAACTCTGTGATAATCATTCCTCCTCCTCACAGCTCTGCATGGGAATCTGCTCATCTGATGGCGTGGGTGGGCATAGCTGGCATTCAGAACACAGCTATCTTCTTCATGTGTGTATGCATGAAACTCACCAAAAGCCTTCCCACTAGCAATAACCCTCTGTTTCACAGGAGATCCGTAGCAAAATACAAACATACTTTACCAGAGCTGGAACTAGGACCTGGTCTGGAAAGTTATCATTGCTTTTCCAATTCAAGCAGCTTTTGGGAGCTGTCCCCGGAAAAACCTGACTGCTTAGCTTCAGAGTGGCTTCCCAAGTGCTATAGACAATAGTGGGTGTCTTGGAAGCTGGATCCTGGTGGCTGTACGTAGTCATCCACATGATCAGCTGAGTGTGGTGGTGCAGCAAAACACAGTGCATGCTCCCAGAATGTGTTACTGCTGTGCTGACCAAACAGACACAGGCTAGTATGGAACGTGCCAAACCTATCAGCTGCATTTGGGGTGACTCACTCAGGGAGATGCACTCAAGTAACTGAAGTGTGGGCAGGATTTCAGTCATTGCATCATCTGATTCTGACGGTGCTTCCCCCTGCACAGGGAATATATCCTTTAAATTTCTCTGTTTAAATATCTGTCTTGCTGCCTGCTGGTGTGTGGGCTACAACTAACTGCAGTTGTAAAAAACCTGATACTGAGATGAGACTGGCTCCAACGGGTGCATCAGCCCACGGCACCCTCAGCTGCTAGAGCCGCTTGCTAGTGCCCCGATGGTCATCTTCAGCAGAGCTGCCAGGGCACAAGAGAAATTGATTCAGCTTCTCATTCTCATATACAGGAAAGGTGGAAGCAAATACACCAGAAAACTTAGGTGTCTAGGGACCACATTCTTGGCCTTTGTTAAGTGGATCAGTGAAACAATTCCCATCTCTGCGTTATTCTATGAAACCAAGAACTTCCTATGCAAGCAGAGGCTAAAGTACTAACTCGTTAGGCTGTAACTTGTATGCATTAGTGTGCACTGAGGAGCTCTGTGGGGACAATGAGTGGTGGAGTGCAAGCCCTGTGATACCATAATCTGAAACACTTTGAGTAGTGGTTTTTGCCATGGCAGCAAAGGAGCTGGGTGGGTTGTGTTTGTGCACAGAAGTCGGTGGATTGTTACCCCAAGGGAGATGCCACAGTGGGTGGGAGGTCCACATCTGCCTGAGGACCTTCAGCAGCAGCTGAGCCTACAGAAGAAGTTGGAGTCGGTGCTGGAAGCCTTACCAGAGCAACTTTCCATTCAGAGAAAAACCTTAGTTGATGGCGCACAAACCAGACAGGGAAAGGAGGCTGCTGACGCTGTTATATTCACTGGAAACAGCTTTGTCATAAGCTGCCATGAGCTGAACTCAAACCTGAAAGATGAAAATCTCCAAAACCAATTACCACTTGCTCCTGTTGAGCCCTTTCTTCTGATTCATCGCCACCTGGCAGGAGATCTGTGAAATGTGGGTTCACCTCATCACTTGGGGTCATCCCCTGGCAGCACAGCCAGCTATTGCAAGCTTGTGAAGGAAAACATTATCTTCCTCAGATAAAATTTTTGGAGGTAATGGCTCAGCAGTCAGAATGAAATCATCAAACACCAAGATGAGTCAAAGCAAAAGCAATAGATACTGGTAGGTGGTTTTCACCAACTGGCTAATAAAAGACACATCAAGTTTATACCACAAGTTTATTACAGGAATACAACCAGATTAAATGATTTTCACAGCTAATATACCTAATTATATCAGGATATGTAGATATATTTTATTCCCAGCACGTTACAATCTCTTTCTCTTCAATCATGCAGTGGGTAATGTACAAACACAATTGTATGGAAGATTTTTCTTTTTCCCTAAAAAAGAGAAACCAAAATTACAGAAGTATGGCTTTATAAGAAAGTCATATCATACAATGAACATTCATTTGTACTTGGGCATGGTGACATTCAGTCTTAATCAGTGATCATGATGATCCCAAAAAAGCCAAAGGAACAACAGGGAAATGCCCATTGGTGTTAGGGAGATGGAAATATTTATCTGTATACATTCAAAGTATGAAAAATGTAAAAAACGTTTTCAGGGATTAAGCGTCACATTTATTGATGTGCTGATTTCAGAGTTATGGAGCCTTGAAGAATATAAGTGCACAAACAGTTTCTGTTTTCCTTTAGATGAACAAACATCAGGAGTGATGCAATTGACTTAAAAAGCGTTACTTCAGGTGTAAAGAGCTGTAACTGAGGTCAGAATCTGGCCTGTCCTTCCTGCTAATGGTGCTGCAGAAATAGACAGAAGCATAGGGTTAGGAAGTCATAGGTGGCTGAATTTTGCTGGCAGCCCAGAGAAAAGGTGGATTTGAGAATAAAATGTGGCCACTATCACAAACCCTTCGCTGGATGATTGTGGCTATTGGCAAGCAGAAGCCTTTGTGGTAGATGTTGGGGGGTAAAACACTCATTTCAAGAGCAAAGCTGCTGCCTCTTTACACGAGAAGAAGAAATGTCCTTACCTGTTAGCAGCACGGAGCTTGGGACACACACCTATCTTGTGAAAAGGCTGGTTTCTTAAGGCATTGATCTCTGATGTCTACGAGTTCTGTAAGTCAGTTATGAGTTTTACCAGGAGAGGGCAGACAGAGACACGGACATACATGTGCTCACATAGGCCCACACGTTTACACCTACCCATACACACACCTACACATACATACACACACACACACACATGCCAAGTCATGTGCTGTGCTCACTGAAGTGACACTCATCAAAACTGAAGTCACATACATACACACAGAGCTCAGACCCTTACAATGCTACTCCTTAAAACTGAAATAAAAAATGTAACTTGCATAGCCAACCTGTAACTCAAAGATTAGCCATGACTTCACCCTCTCACTTTTCCCATTTTCTCACACTTTTATTCTTTTTCCCAAGTTCAGGAATACAGACCTTAGCTACACTTAATCAGTATGTACATATGCAAATGCAAACATCACTACACAGTACCTAGCACCCTTTTTGATTAACAAAGTCACTAACATATTTGTCATGCAAGCATAGGGATTTTTCAAGACTACGGACTGTCAGGTTGTGGGAAGTGTGGAAAATAGTTTGTTTACTTTTCCTAATGACCAGGCTTGGAAAGAATGGGAGAAAAAATCAACACAGGTGGGGCTGAGGTAGATTGGGCTGTATCTGATGCAATGTCATGGTGCTGAGCAGGAAGACAAATGCGATCTCAAACTAACAGGCAGGTCACCACAAGATAAGCAAACCAGGTTTAGAGAGAATCCTCCACTCCAGCAGAAGGACGCTCCATCCTGCACTTGTATCGCTACAGGTGATAGGAATAGTCATTACCACAACGCTAAGGGCCCTAAACTCTGGCCCGGTGGGACTTCACATGGGGATCAGATGGTAGCTTACCAGCTGAGGGCCAGCTGGTGCTTGATCTCTTGTTAAAATAGTCAAGAAAAGGAGGAATGAGAGGGCTGTGGAGTGATCTTTCCAGTGCAGGTAGCTGCCTGTTGCACATTGGACTGAGCACACCAGAGTTTTTACATATTGGCCAACAATGGGCCAGCAGCTTTCTTCCAGACTGTGGCACCAGTTGCAGATATGCCCCAGAATTTGAGTTTCTGGAACAGTTGTTGAGAATCCATCTCTCATCCTCTCTCTGGCCAGTGGATAGACGGTAGCCTCCCACATGGACAAGTGCATGTACACAAAGCATCTTGCTGCCTGCTACAAATCCACCCATAAATCCTGAAGTGCCTGAACCCTGATGTTTGCAATGATCCGCAACTGCTACAGTCAACAAGAGGTCCTTGCACCGTTTTAGACCCACTTGCTCCCAGTGGGTTGCTCTGGCTCTCTGGGTACAGCCCCCTGCCCTATTAGAAAATGCTCTCTCATTAATGCCAAGAATTCCTACCTGCCTCCTTTGATTTGTAAGTCAAACAGCCTTCCCCTCCCTCCTGTCTTTTCTGAAACTCATTATAACACCGAAACTCTTATGGTTTTAAGCCAGTGCCATAACAGCTGATGATTTCCCTTCTCTGCTTCCCTGGGATCTCTGCTCCAGGGGCCTCATTACTATTCTAATAATATCCATCACCAGCCTCCTCCGCCTCTCGCCCACCGACATCCGGATAAGATACTGCATTGCTGCTGGGGACAAACCCAACCCTGCTCCTCTGGACTCCACGGGTGCCACAGGGGCCGTGCTTTTCTCATCAGCCTTGGGCAGCGAGTTCCTGCTTTGTCCTCTGTCTCCAGCTCAGTGTTTCTGGGGGCTGCCAGGGCTGGGGAGCCTGCAGGGCTTGGCAGAAACAGTTCTGCCACCATTTATAATGCAAATCTGCCTTGGGCTCTGCTTCACTTCCCAAGCTGTGACAGCCTCCGCCTGCTGCAGAGGCTGCTGAGTGAGCAGCCTCTCTGGAAAACCTTCTCCCGAGATTGACCCCAAATTTTTCCACCACCATTTGCGCTCTCCCCCATTGCACAAAGAGTAACAGATACAGATGGGGTAAGACACACAAGTCCCCAGGGGCAGGGGTGGAAGTACACTCCAGCAGCAGGAATGTGGGATTTCAGGAGAAGGGTTAACCCTTTTGTGGCCTGCTTGACACTTTTAGGGCTGGGCTGACATTTTCTGCATCTCACAAGCAAGCCTGCATCTTCATCCAGCACAGCACAGGCAGCACCGGCACCAAGGTGCTTCCACAGCACTCGGGAAGGGATGTCCAGGAGGAGTATCCTGGTGTTTCCAAAAGGATGTTCCAGCTGGCTGTGCTTGGCACATTGTACAGCCCTGCAGGAAATCTCCATCTGGCCATGGCTGGCATCGCCAGTGTCCCGGTACAAGGAGGTACCCCCCACACAGGGAAACCAGGCTGCTCCCTGTACTGATGGAAGTTGGTGAGTTAGATCTCTTGTAGAGATACATTCAACCCTAAAACACAAGTCAGGGTGAAATAATGTTACTTATGAAGGACAGGGCTTTCACTGGCCCTGCTCTGACTTCCATTTTTTTACTGGACAGCGGGGAAAATGGTTCCTTCCCCATTGCACAAGTCTGTAGAGGCATCAGGGCTGGGATTGCCTTTAACCCCCTCACTCCCAGCTGAGACAGAATGATTTCTGTTAGCAATTCTGCCGATCTTTATCCCCCCCACAAGAAATATGCACTTGCTGCCCCTCTCTGTACTCATGCCCTCCATGCTATCACCTGCTGCAAAGTAACTCAGTAAAATCAGGTACCCTGCAGAACTGCCTCTATGTCCCTGCAGCATCAGCCATGGACTTTTTTGTTGTTCCTAGATGATTCTGGATCATTGTTAGAAAGGAAACCTGATGTTTGAGCCCTATTGGTATGGGATGGTATTTCTCCCAGCTCTAGCAGAACACAGTCCCAGTTACACCATTTGAAAATCCCACTGGGCACGTAGTTCCTTTTTACCCAGGTACATTACACAGGATACAGTTATCATATTGGGAATTCAGATACACTGATACCAGCTGACAGCTAAGAAACCAAACATAACACAGTCTCGACTACAGTTAACCCTTCACATGCACAACAAAACATAAAACAAGGAAGGCTTTTGCCTTTAAAAGTGCCGTGCCTGCAATCAATTAGAAAAGATATTTAAAATCTTGTCACAAAATATTAGACTTTCCAGCATAGCCTAATAAGTTAAGTACTAAAATCACACTAAAATGCAGAGGGTGGTGGATGACCAGCTCCCCTGGTT
Source organism: Aegotheles bennettii (assembly GCA_013398125.1). Classification (NCBI taxonomy): domain Eukaryota; kingdom Metazoa; phylum Chordata; class Aves; order Caprimulgiformes; family Aegothelidae; genus Aegotheles; species Aegotheles bennettii. The sequence goes on along the minus strand of VZRW01004213.1, from coordinate 5,475 downwards.
GCCTTTGAAAATCCAAGACCCAGTGAATAAAGTCAAGGAAAAACATTTACCACGTTTTTTGTCGGTAGCTTTTTGCCATAGCATGGTAACGGCTTTAGTGCCTGAGGTATAGGTAGTTCCTGGATGCTTTTAGGGAAGTGGGAGGGGGGAAGAGTCTGGAGAATAGTTTGCATAGCTTGCAGATACAAAGAAGCAGGTGTGTTCCCCACCAGGCTGTTGAATTTGTCTTCCCCCAGCAAAGCTGTCCAGTGGTCTGGATGCTCCTGCAGAACTTTCCGCATTTTAAACTGTGGGTTGGGCATGAAGAGCAAGAGGTAGTCAAGGCAGAGCTTCTTTGATGCCACATTGACTTTGGAGTCCCACATCTGCTCCAGGATGACATCCAGTGGGGTAAGTCCTTTACTGTCCTCTATCCGGGGAGAAGCACCATTCCCGAGGAGGATGAGAACAGTCTCTGACCTCAGCAGTTCACAGGCAAGGTGCAGGGGGGTTTTCCCATCTTCCAGATGAAAGCAGCCAGTCCTGTTGATGTAGGAGTTCAAGCTGGGGAGCTTGTGTGCAATTTTGATGATCAGCCCCAAGATCTCTCTCCTGTCATATGTGACCGCCATGGCCAAGTGAGGAGCAGAGGATGGACAATAGCAGAAGTGTTCCCCAGGCACCTTGAGAGCCTCCTCTGGAAAATGAGACAGCAGATACTGAGCGTAAGGCAGGTGATTATGCACCACTGCATAGAGAAGGGCTTCTGAAGGTGAGTAGGTTCGTAGGCTGGCATTTTCCTCCCAGTAAAAATACTCCATAGTCCTCATGTCTTCCAGCATCCACACAGGTTTGTGATCTCTGACTGCCTGGTAGAACATATAGGATAAGAACTTGCAGTGCCTGCTCTGATCATCCTGCAGGCTGGCCTGGTTACTGGCCATGGCTCAGCAAATAAGAGCAGCTCCACGTAGAATCACTCCAGACTGTAAGATCTGTGCACTTGGAATGCAGATCCCGATGCTGCTGCAACCTTCAGACTGTCATTGCTGCCTGGACTGCACTAGCTGGAATGCATGGGCTGATCATCTCCACCCATTCATTGTTTTTCCCCTCACTGCAGTGGTTTTGTTTAGGTAAGCACAATCCCACAGGCTCAGTTAACCCATGCCATGCAAGCAGATGGTTGGTAAGTACATCCCGCTCTGTGCATGGCACAGGTTACTGGAATGCTGTCAGGCTGCCAATGATTTTATACACACAGCTAGAGAGAAGAGAGGAAGAGACTAAAATTAGCTTGAGAGGTGAGGCAGATTTCTGTCTGCATTTCGTGTCTAACCAGGTCAGCTCATACATTGCAGTAAGTACAATAGCAATATTTGTCTATTTTTTGTCACTCACACACACGCATCTCATTATATAGTAAAAAAAATGTAGCAGTGTAAAATGCTCCACAGTTGATTATATGCTCAGGAAATCAAGGGATTGGTAGCCGTAGCATCAGGAAGGGATCCCTATTTTATAAATAATGGTATGGCTAGCTACTTAGGAGACGTTGATGTTAATGGATTGTCTATAAGGCATTAGTCATGTTTAAAATCCTAACATTAATCTCCACAGAGAAAAGAGTTGAACAGCATGTAGAGTAACCATGCCCAGAGTCATAAAGCATATTGCTCAGTTTAAATGCATGCCTTTGTTTAGCAAGGAAATATCTGAAGTGCCTCTCTATGGCACAGCAGGTTGATAAACAAAAGGTTAGTGACCAAACCCCACTGGAGGATGGAGAGCTTTGATCTAAGCATTTCTCAGATGTCATGCTCCAGGACTGGGGTCAGAGCCAGTTGCAATGGGAGGAAGTTGGGTTAAGCGATCAGACTTGTGCGATGCCCTGGTAAGACACAGAGGACCAAGGCCTACAGGCTTGAGGGGGTAGTACCTGTTAAATGAGGCAGAAGGGCCTGACCAAAATTAAATTCACAGAAAAAAAATTAACTAACCACTCTTTACGGCAACTTGTATTTAAGGAAGGAGGGCTTCAATGCATCTTATAAATCAACAGATTGCAGTAAGATGATAACTCATCATCTTGATAGGAAGACAGGGAAAATACAGCAAATCAAGAGTTCTTTTTTCATTTAGCAAGGAAACAAATATATATTCAGTATATTCAAGCTAGGGACTACTCAAATATCAAATCTGAACATCTCCAATTGATGTCTGGGATCATCCAAAGAGAAAATCAAAGCTATGCACAAAACTGGATCTAGGTCTAGCACATCTTCCAAAGTTATGGATGTTCAAGTTCATAGCCCAAACATTTCTTTCTAGGGCCAGTTTTTGTACATTTGGGATAAACAAGTACATGTCCAGATCTTGCCCACCATTACTGTGGTTATGCATGGAAATGCTGCTACATAGTAATGTTCACATGGTATCACCTGTCTTGTACCCATGGTCATAATAAACCATGTGCATGTTCAGGGCCAGATCCAAAAGCTACTGAAATGCACAGGGAGATTTCCACTGACTCCAACATGCTCTGGATCAAGCCTTAGTCAAGCACTTGGAGGCACACATTTTGTTGCATAGAATCCTAGAATCGTATAATGGTTTGGGTTGAAAGGGACCTTAAAGATCATCCAGTTCCACCCCCCTGCCGTGGGCAGGGACACCTCCCACTAGACCAGGTTGCTCAAAGCCCCCTCCAACCTGGCCTCTCCAGTTGCTAACCCAGAGCATCTGAAACTTGGACTTATGTACTCAAAAGAGAGGTGAATTAGTATTTCAGTGACTAGGCTCTTTTGTCTAAAGCTCTCACAGAGGTTTTCCTACTAGCAAATCATGACTATACCCTAGGAATTATATGGATTTCATTATTTCCATGTTGGAGATACAGGAAAACACACACACAAGTGTACACTTTACATAGCCCAGTTTTACAGAGCAGCTAGCTCATGGATGGGTCTGGGCACTGAACCAGGAACTGATCTTTCATTGTCCAGAGTTTATAGCTATTAAGCAACCCTCAACTATGACAGGTGTTTAGGTAAGGTTCCCCAGGGAGGTGGTCACAGTACCAAGCCTGTTCAATGTTTAGCCATATGGTTTAGTTTTAGGCAGTCCTGTGAGGAGCAAGGGAGTTGAATCTGGTGATTCTTATGGGTCCCTTCCAACTCAAGATATTCTATGATTCTATGATGAATTGAGATGGAGAGCACATCTGTATAGGGAAGTCCGTGCTCTGTACATTGAGAGGGGACTTGCAGTGCATTGTCTGCTCCATAGGGGTTCAGCATGCAGACACAGGACATTATAGCTTAATGTTTTAGTATCATGTAGTCTCATGGTATCACTCCCAGCTTTATCCATGGCATATTAATCCCAGCACAGGCAGGGTTACAGTTGTCTTGTCTGATGTTAAATCCATCTTCAATGGCAATCATCTTGACTAAAATGGTTCTGCTACTACTATGGCAGGGTGATCACCAAGCAGAGCTACTTTTGTAGTGCCTCCTGTCCCTCTGCTGTTGGGCAGACTGTTGGGCAGTCATTTTGCAGTGAAATACAAATGAATTTCTGCATTTCACTTGCTGTAGGCTGTGGCACACAGCAGACCTGGATCTTTTTTGGTCATCCAGCCCCCAGGAGATTCAGCCTGGGCTACATGTTCCCCTTCCTTCTTTGCATCTGGCCTGGTGACTGCAAGCTCACAGGCTCAGTTGGACTAGGAAGCTGATCGTGGGTTTTCTGGAGATGAAGAAGGGATAATTTGGCACTGACTCTGCTTGCTGACCCAGCTGACCCAGAGGGCAGCTGATCTGGCACAAGGGATGATGCAGGAGTCTTCAGCCAGGTGACCAAAAATGAGGAAGCCAGACCCTTTCAGCCTTGAGACCAAAAATGAGGAAGCCAGACCCTTTCAGCCTTCAGTCACAGAAGGGTGGCTGCAATCTCAAACCTAATGTGTGCAGAGACATATAAAAGTCAAGTGAAAAATATTCAGCAAGTATCTCCAAGGAAGAGGGAAGCTGAAATCCCAGAATCAGGACTGGCCACTGGGCTTACGGCAATCACCTCTACACCACAGGTCCAGGGTGTCCAGGACGTGAAAACATCCGCAATTACAGATTACCTTGCAATTACAGGTTACACTGTAATTCTACCCAGCAAGCCCAGCACAAAACTAGGGGAGTCCTTCACATGGTTTGCTCACCTCTGTGTAGCGTGAAATGGCACAGGTCTCTGATGTGCCAGAGTACTGCCTGCTGCACTGGCTCCTCTCCTTGTTTTGTTTTTTCCCGGAGTTTAGAAAAGCTGGAGCTGAGGGTACATGTTTGATGGCAGTGCATCTCTTATGAATTTTATTACAAACATAAAGCATCTGTTAAACATTATAGATCCATTAGAAATTAAAGACATTAACATGGAAGGCTTTACTAAAGAAAAAGATTAGGAGTTTGTGAGTTTCTGTTTATTTCTTTGAATATTGATCTGTGGCTAAAAATAATGTATCCTAACTCATAAGGCATCTGTTGTGGCTTCTCTCTTGGCCAAAGTGCAGGCTAGAAGATGAGCAGCATCGGTTTTGACTCACAGAGGGAGCATTCAAGGGAGCAGGAACAGTTTTGAAGGATGAAACAAACAAACAAAAAAGTAAATTTTACCCAAAACACCATTTACCATTTCAGCTGAGACCAAGAGGCTCTCCTGGTGTGGTGGTGCAGGGTCCTCCCCTCTTCGGTCTACATTGTGATGTCAACACCAGCTAACATTGCTCTTGCTTTAGTTACAAAGGCGGAGGGTCCAACATTGGTTTTGTTTCAATTGCAAGTGCAGTAGGCTGAAACAATCTAGCATTTTCCAACCTTGCCTACTGGGGCAGTGAGTTGGAACAATTGGGTACCTTCTTGTCCTAGTGCAAATGCAGTGAGGTGGAACAATCAGGCAGTCCCAAAATGCACCCCGAACTCCTGTTGCCTGGGAAACGTACCCGAGACCCCTCCTGCTTGGATCACAAACCCTCTCTGAAAGTTACCAAAGGTCGCCTGACTTGAATTGTAGCCAGAGTGGAAAAATACTGACCGAAGTCAACCATCTTGTGACTCCATAGATAGCAATCCTAAAATGAGGCCCTTTGAAGCTCTCTGGGACCGTAGCAGGCTGCTACCCTGTGCCTCATGAATGAAGTTGGTCTATCTGAAGGAAAAGAGTGAGTAGTTCGCTACTTCTCATCTTGCATCAAAAAGATCAAATTATAGTAATCTACTATAATTCAGTCTTGGGAGATCAATTGAAAGGGTATTTCACTGCAACTTCTTTTCATGCAGTTTGAAGATCATTAGGTATCAAAATTTATTAACATCTTAACATAGCTTAACCTTTGTATGTGTGTGTGTGTGTGTATGAAAGAAATTTAGTTTAGGAACTTTTTTAAATCTTTAATTGAGCCACTGTTTTTGATTATAACCACTTGTTGATTATTAAGTGTTGCTA
>VZRW01004212.1:11463-34528 GCA_013398125.1 Aegotheles bennettii | reverse complement strand
CCTGCTGTTTGATGTGACATTTGCAGAGGGTGCATGCCTGTGACAGGCTTGCTTCCAGCTTATCTAAATACCTCGGTGACCAGGTCCTGTTGTCCTTTCAAACTGTTGCTGGTGGTGGAGTTCCTTCTGCTGGGGGAAAGGCAAAACATTTTTCTCCAGTGAGACATTGAAGTCTTGATGTGTGCAAAGCCAGCATAAATATCCTCTGCTGAAGCTGGTGGGTTTGGCTGGAGTTCAGCTACAACTGCTGAAGCACAATACTGGGAGAAAGCTGGGGCAGGACACAAAGTCATGAGCTTGCCATTTTCCATCCAGCCTCTGAAGTAGCCACCTCTTGCTTTGGTGTGGTCACTGTCAAATGCTTGGGGTCGTGACTCCCCCAGCGGTGGCAGCATTGGCTGCAGGCACTGTGGTAATGATTCAAGATTTAACAAACACAATTGCATTAATGCCTTGGGTTGGGACCCTTACAGGGTGTAGGTTTGCAGGCTGCAGGATCCTGCCAGATACACAGGGGAGTCATCCTGGGCAGGATGTGCACTCTCTGGCTCAACATTCACTCTGATGTGTGTTTAAACCTGCTTTTCTCACAGCACCGCTGAGCATAGCATGCACTCCAGATGGGTAGATTACTGAGGTAGGCTGTTGAGGAGGAAACTGCCAGCAAGAGACCTGTACCAAACTGGTTAAGGATTGCCCTGGGCAGCACAGGGGGCTGGGGATGCATCAGATGAGCACACAGTAACTCGCAGGGCGCTGCGGCTGCTGGCTCCAGCGTGACTGTGACTGCTATGGGCATCAGGAGAGCTGCCTGTGTCCTTGGAGTGGGCACACTGCAGCTGGAAGAGGGGAGACAAAGCAGGCAGGAATTTTCTCAAAGTGATGCCTCTGTAAGCATTTGGCATTTGTGTACATCTCCAGTCATGCTTCTGCAGTGATAGTAAGTAAAACAGCAACGGTAGAATACAATAAAGCATCCATTTGAAGCTCGAGGAAAAAGGAGATACCAAGTCTAGTCTGAAGTTACCCATTAATGCTGAGAAAAGAGCTGAACCTCATCACCAGCCACCATCCACTTCACTTTTTCCTAGTGTGTTACTTGCTTTTCAGCCTAGCCCCCTCTGGTACTGTTCTCACTGGTTTCTGGGCTCTGTATCAAAAAAAAAGATCTTTGGGGATGTGTGGACTCAGTCTCTGTCTCAGAGTAAAGATCATCCCAAAATTGTCTCCTGTGGAGTCTCATGGAAATTCTTGGGTTTCATTCACTTGCTCCATGAGTGCTCATAGCTCTCAGGAAGTCCTCTGGAGCTGTGGGACCACATTAGCACAGGGCTCTGCTGGAGATAAGCACTGCCTTATGTTTGGAGAATGAAACCTCTTGGAGAAACACCTACCACATGAGCTTCTTAGCTTGAGCCTGCTCAAAGTGGTCCAGAAACTCTTGATCAGCTCAAAACACAAGTGGGTGAGCTACTGTTTGCCTAGAGTGAGCTGGGCAGATGTACTCATCAAGAGACTGTGCTTCACTGGAGATCAATGTAGGGTTCTCATTTATGAATCTCCCTCCCAGCTGCTGAACCTCTCACTGCTCTGTCTTGTATTGTCAGTTCTCAGCAGTTGACCTGGAGCAGAGCTTGTTTCAGCCTTTCCCATCAGAGGTGGTGTTTCAGAGCTACGTCCCCTGCGAGGTCTATGAAGTGCCACTGACTCTGAGGAACAGTGACAAGGTAAGTGCTGGATCGCGGAGATTTGACACCGTGCTGGAACAGGAGAGCAGTGTAATTCATGTTCTGTACAGCACAGCAGGTTACCTGCTGCAGCACAGCCACAATAAAATGTCTCACCACGTTTAATTTGCAAGGTGGTGGAAATCTTCCTGTGCTGAGGATTTTCCCCCTGATTTTGGCCATGTGTTGGTGGTATCACGGGAGCTTTTCTAGTCAGCATCCTTCCACTTGGAACATTGGTGGGAATGTTGAGGGCTGTGCAGTTCTTACCAGCTCTCATGCTTTACCTGGAGTGTGTCCTGTGTCCTGGTGGCTGCTGGGTTAATCTTTGTTTCTGGCAGGGCATCTCTGCCTCTCCCAGCCTCTTTAGCTGCCTCTGTGCAGCTCACTGTCCAAGCACAGGGGTTGAGTCGTCTTCGCTTTATGCTGGAATAAATTCTGATGAGTGGCATTAGCACTCTGGGAAAGGTGTTTTGAAACAGCAGTGGCAGCAGACTGATTTAGCAGAAGCAGTGGGAGGCCTTTAGGTACCACTTTAGGCTCCTGCTAAGCTTAGTTCAGTTCTGCTCAGGTTTTCCTAAGCCAACATGGCTCCCTGCTTTCCCTTTGGAGCACCACCGCCCATCCAGTGTGCTCTTGAAGGTCTCCCCCTTTACCTGAAAAAATTGTGATCGTTTTGAGATTTCCCAAGAGAGCTGAGAAGGGAGAAGTTGAAAAATGTCAGCAATTTTGTTCCACTGTAGAGAGGAAAATTGAGACCTTTTGAATTTCAGCAGGGGAAACACGTGCTCAAATGAGGCATGTGCCAAGAGCAAGCTGGTGGGAAAAGGCAGGAGGGAGGAAAGGAGCTGAGTTAGAAGGTGCTCTGGGAGAGAACATTGTACACGCAAGGGTTTCTCATGACACGTGAATGTACTGGAAGCAGAGAAAGGTCGGAAAAAGAAAGGTGTAATTAAAGATACTGCTCTATAGTGAAGAGTGAGATGTATGTGTGAGAGGACGGCAGGATGGGGAGGTGGAAGTGTACACGAGAGCAGGTGAATTAACCCCCTCTCCAGATCTACCTGTTGGGGGAAACAAACAAGTGGACAAAAAAAGCACATTGCAGGCAGAGGAACAGCAAGAGAAGTCAAAGCATATCCTGAGCCAACAGGCTCTGACAGGGACATGGCTGAAAGTGGAAGACCCTTTGGTAAGGAAGGCTGCAGGTGTGATCCCTCAGTTATTCCTGGAGAGTACTGTGCTGTTCCTGCTCTGACATTTAGCTTGGGAATATTGGAAAGATGCAGCATGCATGCCCATGCCCAAGGGAAATCATTGGCATGGTCCACACTGATTCTGGGCCCTCTTTGCTGTAGGTATCCTCTTTCCTGGTTAAAATGTGCTTCAGCTCCTCTTTCCTATGGCTCTGCTCTGTTCCCACTGAGCTTCAGCTGCTCTGTTATCCATGTGACACTTCAAAATGTTTGTCTTTGCCAAGTACCAGTCAACAGGCACACAGTTAATTTGCTCATTCACACTTCCTCAAGTGGAAAAGAACATCTGCATCCACATTTCTGCCATTCCCAGTAAAAAGATAATAGACTTGTACAGCTGCACCTTGGGATTTGTATGCACCGTAAAGGAGAGGCAATGTGTGAACTGTTGAGTTTTTTTGGGTTTTTTTTCCCCAAATGAACTAATTTTGGAGCTAGTAAGACCTCAGTCATTAGATAGTGGTGTAAGAGTAAGATCAGCTCTAAGGAAAATCCTTGGTGTATTTATGTATGCAAAGATGGAGATGATAATCCCAAGAGAGGTTATTATGTTCTAATTTTGTTGGCTTTTGGTAATGTCCTGGAGAAATGCAACGTGCTCTGTTTTCTCACTGGTTTCCCAGATTCCTACTGCACAGTAGCCTGATGTTGTCTGCTCCAGAAAAATCCAGCTAACAGCAAAGCACACTGCACACAGAGGCTCTGTAATCATTCAAACACAGAAGTGCTTTGCTATGTACTTACTGCTCTTACTTGTGTGTTGTGAAATTGCATTTCCACCTTCAGGCTGTTCCTCACCACCCTCAGAGATGTTCTTGGTGGTTTTGCTGAAGGTCTTAGCCAAGTGTGCTCGTCTCCCAAGTGCCATGGTGACCAACACATTTGTCTGCAGTGCTCCTGGAACTTGCTGTCCCAGGGTATTGCTGGGAGCAAGGGGTGTTTGGAGAGTTCGGGGCTGTCTTGACCATGGGTTTTCAGGCTCTCGGAATGAATCTCCCTTTTTCCCAAGCCTTGTGTGTGTTCATTGTTTATCAGTGAAGCTGTCTGAGAGTCAAAATCGCCTGATTTAGACTTTCTGAGATCAGATTTGGTGCTCTAGGGTTGATATCTATGTGGCAGAAAATACCTGTTTGCTGTCTCTGTGCTTGTGGTGTCCCAGAGGGCAGAAACTTGCAGCAGGGTGCCTGCAGGGGCTCAGGAGTGTGAGGAAGAACACCCAGAAATCTGCCTTGCCTGCATGGCAGCTGCCTGGCTACAACCACCAGGCAGCGGCAGCCTCTGGAGAGCTGAGATTGGCTTTTAATAATGAAACCACACTGTGAGTCAGTGCTGGTCATGTATCTCAAGGCAGAAAATGCCTTTGAAGCTGGTAATTGATAGGCACAGCCTGGGGGGTCGTCTGGCTCTCCATTTTGGCAAGTTGACTGCTCTCATCTTCTTCATCAGCCTTTCTTTGTAGAGTGTTGTGCTTCTCCCTTGCTCCTTTACAGCCCCTTTAAATTCTCTTAGCCATCTCTTTGTTTCTGGGGTTGTCTCTGTCTTCCCAGGTTCCTCCTTTTGCTCTTCAAGTTTGCTTTTCTTCCCAGTAAGGCCACAATATCCATGGTCTCCTCTTACTGGTCTGTAGCACTGCAGCTTGAGTGCCCCACTCAAACCAGTATGTTAGAAGTGAATTTCTTCCTTGCCCCAGTATAGCAAATACTGTTTTCCCTCCACATTATATATCCTCCCTCTAGAGCCATGACTGTGTGGATGTGTGCAGGCAGGAGCAGTTCTTTGGGCTTGTTGAATATGGAGATGACTTGGTTCAGGTATTGTATCTGCCTGCTGCTGGTGTCTTACCTGCTTTTGGTGGTTCCTTCACAGCAGGGCATTGCCCTTCTGCCTCTGGCCTGGAGCTGCTTTGCTCAGGCAGGATGGATTTACATCTGTCCTTGTGTATTATGTGCGTGTGCTTTAAGAGCTAAAAGTGCTGTGGAAAGGTGGTTAAGGAAGGATGTCACCAGGGCACGGCCAGGTCTTTTCTCCTCATGTTTCCATACGAGTGGCAAAATCATACTTTTGTGTCTTCACTACAGGTACCTCGGATGGTGAAGGTTGTCATGGAGAGCTCACCTTACTTCAAGGTGATCAGCCCCAGCGACATGTGCCGTAAGGTAGCACCTGGCATGCATGCAACCTTCCATGTCCTGTTCACCCCTGAGGAGAAAAAGGTGAGTTTGGACGTCCTAAGATATTGGTGTCTTCAGTGGAAGCTGAACCTACAGGGCTGGATTCAGAACAGGACATCTGGTGTGGGTTTTGAGGAACTGTCCTGGTTTCAGTGAGGTTGCACTGGATCTAGAACTCGGGGAAACTCTTTCCCCATGGTGCTCTCACAGGCTGGAGGCTTTTCTGTTTCAAACTGTTTTTATCCTTCCGTGCTGGAATATGTAATGTAATGTCTGTTGGCTTCAGGGATGAGTTTACTGTCTGTGGTGGGGTGGCCTCTCAAGGTGTTGGTTTCTGCTATCTGTCCATTACTGCATAATTATGAGTTTGCTCCACTAATTATAAATACAGAGGTCTGTCTAAAAGTGTCCCATTATTTGGAGGAGCCAAAGTGTGCCTGATCAGGGTGAGGGCCACCACCTCTGAAAACTGGAGTCACCTCAGTGTATATCCTGTTGGACACAGCAGTGAGACAGCTGAACACTATGTCTGGAGCAGTCCCTTTCTTTGCACATTGGTTGTAGCCCACCCCCTGCTGTGAGGTCTGCCCCAGGCTGTGGTCAGGCAGCCTGCAGCTGGTCACACCTTGGCATTGCCTGGTGCTGTCACCCACTGCAGTGGGCACTGACGGGCTGTGCTGTGCCTCCCTGTGCTTTCTTGAGCATTGGCAAGGGAAGATGCTGGTGGAACAGTAGGGAAGGGGCAGGGAGGGGTGTTGGGAAGTTGTTTAGCCATCTGACTACTCAATGGTAGGGGTTTAATTATTATGGAAAATACTAGAGGAACAAATAGATCCAGAGAACTTTTCTCTTTCCTGCCTGGCAGCCACTTCCCTGCCTCACCCTGGGCTGGGGCAGAAATGGTACTTTTCCATACCCTCTGCTGTCAAGCCTTGCAGCTGTGCTATCCCTGGGGACACTTGCCTGCCCGTGATCCAGCTGCAAGGCTGGGGGAGAGGGAGTGCTGTGCGAGTGGCAGGGAGCCAGCCTGGCACAGAGGCACCGAGCTCTGGGTGTCCTTAACTCATCAGGAGGTTGGTGTGCTGCAAGGTAACAGAGACATCTACCTGGAAAAGAATATCAGCATGAACAGGTACAATCTGCAGGAGACACATCACCCCAGAGCCTGTGGGGTGGTGGGGTCTTCCTGCACGTTATTGGGGTTCCTCTGTCAGCTGGCACCTACTCCATGCTGAACGTGCCATGCTTCTGCTCGGAGGTTTGAACATCAGTGCTGTGGCCCCAGCAAGTCCAGTCCTCAGTGCTGGGATGTGGAGCATCCACGCTGTTCTCTAGAGGGTTGTCAATTCAGAAGGATTCAGTAGGTGACATGGAAGGGAGGAAGCATTGCAGGGAAGCAAAGGCAGGCAGGGCAACCCTTTCCACCAGCATCCTGCTACCACCTCTCAGCACTGCTCTTGGCGTGGCTGTGTTGGAGAGGCAAGGTTAAGGGACAGATCTGAGCCAGCTGATAGAATCATAGAATCATTATGGTTGGAAGGGACCTCCAGGGTCATCAAGTCCAACCTTTATCCCATCATATCCCTGACCATCAGACCATGGCCTCAAGTGCCTCATCAACCCGTTTGTTGAACACCCCCAGGGATGGTGACTCCACCACCTCCCTGGGCAGCCCATTCCAGTGCCTGAGCACCCTCCCAGTAAAGAACTTCTTCCTAAGCTCCAACCTAAACTTCCCCTGATGGAACTTGAGGCCATTTCCTCTTGTCCTGTCATTAGCAACTGGGGAGAAGAGACCAACACCAGCCTCACTACAACCTCCTTTTAGGTGGTTGTAGAGGGCTCCTGCACCTGATGCTCCTGCACCAGGCCAGAGGTGCAAGGTCTCTGGGTGCTTAGCTGCTTTCTCATCTTCCATTCACTGCTTCAATTTAGCTGAACACTTTGTCCTATCCTCAAACAGCATGGGTATAGAAAACTAAGGAGGAAATGCCCTGTGGTCCCTGGCTTCCCATGCCTGTGACATAATCTGTTCCTTTGGAGGGACTGAGGAATTATTTAACATCATTAATATTTAGGCTAAAAATTATGTTGGCCTAGGGCGGTTCTCCATACTACCCAAGTGACACAAGAGCTTAATCTCACTGAGGCAGGCTTTGCAAAGTACACTGGTGCCTTTAAGATGTGATTTATTAGTATTAATTAGTGTTCATTTTTGGGGTGGAAGAAGGAAATGGGTGCCCACAAAGGGCAAAGTGCTGTTCTTCACATTTAGGGAGACAGCAGAGCTGTGTGTGAACATCACCACAAATAGAAGTAGGGTGAGATAACCCCCATGAGCACTGATGTCCAGTACTGTGTCCCTTGTCTTGCCCTTGAACTGGTGAGTGTCTGGCCTAGGAAGCTCTGCCAGCGAGAGCTCCTCTGCACAGCTTCAGCAACCCCCTGGTGCTTTCTGCTGAACGGGTTCTGTGCTCCTTGCAAGGGTTGTGCAGGGCACTGGGAGAGAGATGGATCCTGCTTGGTGAGGATCATGGAGGGATTTATACAGCAGAAATGTATAAATTGTACAAATGGAATGTTTTGTCTTGTGTTTGATGGAGCACGAGTCAGCCAAGTGCCAGAGTGCTGTAGCTCAGCTGATAAAGCATCGGCAGCGCGATCGGGAGGTGCACAGCACCTTGGAACCCCTGAGCAGAGAGGGCAGGCTCTGGGATGTGGTTCTGTGAAGCCATCTGCATTGGGCTTGGGATCTGTGTGTTAGTGGTGAGAGGCTCATGAGTGCCACCTCTTCAACCTCTTCATCTCTGCTGCTCCATGATCCACAGGGACTGTGGATAACACAGGGAGCGGGGATGCAGGTACCAACCCCTCTGCCAAGCTTGGAGAGTCCTCCTGTTGTGGAGTTGGCTTATGTGGTTCTCTTGCTTTGGAACTCTTCTCCCTGGGGTAGAAGTCACTCCTGATTCAAGGGACTGAAATTGGAGCTGGGCCCTAAATGAAAGGGCTGTGTGAGCTGCTGGTGGCTGAAGTGCCATGTGCCAGGTAGCCCTCTCTTGAAAAACGAGCGGTCTCTGTTGTCTCTCGATCACCTGGGAATGTGCCACACGATTGGACTGTCAGAAAGTAAATAAATGGCTGCCATGTCTCTGGGTTTATTGGCACTTGTGTTGTAAATATGGAATGGTGATTTTTCTGCTGGGTAACATTCCCAGTTAGCCCCTCGCTGCTCCTGGGTTACACATTGCAGCTGTACGGCCCCGTGGTGCTGTGTGGGTGTTCTCGTGCCACCCTGTGTTCCCGGGTGTCCTTGCATTGTGGTCTGACAGGCTCTGCCTAATTGGAAACCACCGTGGAACTGACTGGCAAATGAACAACACGCAGGAAAACTTACATTTGTGTGGCTTTCAGGCTTATTAATAGGTAATCTTGAAGGAAGAAGGAAGCAAGAAGCACATAAAACCAGAGCCGAGCTTGTTCTGCTTTATCCTGTCGCTCTTCTCACTGTAGCAACACAACCTTTTCAGGCAACACAAGTTCAGTCTGTAAGGTTTGCAAAATTCATTACTGATGCTCAGAGGAGACTGAATTAATGCTCATTGATTAATATGGAATATGACAGGATGATGAGTTATTGCACTACTGAAATGAACTCCTTTAAAATTCTGCCCAGCCCTGTTAGATGTTTTGTGGTACACAGGAGCTATTCCGAGTATACTTTAAGAAGGCTCCTGGGAGATAGGAAGGGACAGAAGATCAAGGCCAGTGGCCCTGTGCAAAATGAACCTGGAGCAAAGGGACTGATGGCAAAGCATCCTGTGAGCTGGTGGCTGAAGGAGGGAGGAGGAGGGGGAGCCCTTCTTGTGTGAAGCCATCTTCATCCTCCAGACTCTCCTGGCTTTTAATGGCCCTGATTTTCCAGGCTTTATGTTGTTGTGATTTCAGCAGGGAGCTTTCCCTGCTTGACTTGCTGCGTTACCACATGCTGCAGGGATCTTTTCTTTGCAAGTTGTCTGCTGCAAAGAATTCAGTGAATAATTCAGGATCGGTTACGCAGCAAAACTGCACCCGAGTTTGGTGTCCTGGGCAGTGAAGGTTGGTATTGCTGTGGCAGTGATTTATGTTGACCTGAGTTTGCAAAGAGCCTGAAATGCCATCTGAGACCAGCAGCTGCTGGTCACAGTGGGTGTGAATTCAAATGCCAGTGGTGAGGCTTGGAAGGCCAGAGCTTATAACTTGCTGCTTCTCAAAGGGGGACAGGCGAAGAGGAACCAGTGTACAGTCATCTGCATTTTCCTTGGAACTGAGAGGAGTTACGTGGAGGATGAAGTTGTATTTTCATTAAAACCTATAGCCTTGAAGCTGCATCTAAACACAGCAGTCTTTGAAGCAGAGAAGTGATGCAGCCCCTCTCACACAGGCGTGTTTATTTAGAAACCTGGTGTGAAACAGTCTGCTGAGGGTTAATGGTTGCGAAGTAAAACAAGGCTGGTTCCAGCTGTACCTGCAGGCTGTGAGCAAGAGCACAGCAGGGTTGATAGCACAGGGCAGTGCATTAGCAGCCAGCTGCCACCCAGCACCCTTCTTTCCTTGAGTGTTCCCCCATTTGGCCTGATGCTGGGTTCAGCTTTGGTACAAGGTCCCACTTCGGGGCCCTGGAGTGTGGTTGAGGGGTCAGCACGTGCTGAAGGGCTTTGAGCTGAGCTGTGTGGGGGAAGTGATGTCCCTGGAGAAAGGGACTCGGCACACAAGGCACTCATGAATGAATGCCAGGAGGCAGCTTTCTCAAGGCCATGGTTATGTCTGTGTGGCCAAATCCTTGCTGCTTTAGCCTTGCCTTTGCAAACCTGGAGAAGTCTCTCTCCGCAGGCACTGCTGTGCAGGTGGTCCCAGTGCCCCTCACCAGTAACCGAGCTGGGAAGGCTTCCTGTGCTTGGTTTTGGGAGGGATTTATTCCTTGGGCTCTTACTGACATTGCTGTTGATCCACTTACTCCTTACCAATGACAGTGACTTCAAAATTGTTTCCTTTTACTTCCCTCAAATACCTCCAATTGTTGAAGTTTTGTTTTTTCTTTTCTTTATCCTCTGGCTGATCTGAACTCCTTGCATCCTCCTCTGTCTACCTGGCATCTGAAAGGGAGAGATAAGTAAATGTGGCATGCCAAGACTTAAAAAGGCACACAGCTTTCAATTGGATTTACAATGCCTTTGTTACAGTAGTGTGGCCAAAATAACAACAACAAAAAGTAAATAGCATTGTTCATTTGCCAATGCAGATTCTGAGGATCTAAACAGCCCAGATAATAGGTGTTTTAAATTCACATGGGCTGCCCGTAGCTTTTATTCTAGAGGGCTTAGGCTGCAAGAATGAGCACAAAATTGCTAATTCAGAAAGACTTGCTGAAGATGAAACTCCCTCCTGAAATGTGATATCCAGTTCTGTAGGTCGATTGCTGCAGTTCCCTTCCTGGTATTTTACCATCTGAATATGAGAATCTAAAGCCCTTCTGCAATTTCCAGTGTGAATATTTGAGATGTCTCAAAAAAGAAGATCCTTCTTTATTCTTTCTCACATCTGGAATGTGACAGCATCTGTTATGGCAACCTTAAACCCTGGCAGAGCGGGTGGTTGGTGTGCTGAGATAGTGGTTGGTAGGCACCAGGTGTTGGCTGTCATATTAAAGCCATAGCTATAGGTCTGTGCCCTTGGCTGGCTGCCTCAGCAACCTTCCAGGCTTGGAGAGGATGGGTGTGGGGTCAGGAAATCCCAAGCACAGAGGAATCTGAATTGGTTCTGGTTAAGGGAGCTGTGTGCTGTGTGCAATCCCTAAATCATTTTTTTATGTAATTGTTGAAGCAGCAAGCAGACAATCTCAAACGAGTTAAAAGCACCAAGGAAAAAAAAGATCAGGACAGCAAGTGAGTGATAAGAGGCAGAGCTTTTATCAACTCATCGATAAGAGCTGCTGGAGGTGATGGCTCCTGGCCCTGCTGCAGCAGCTTTGCTGCTGATTTCAGGAGGGGCACAGCGATCCTTGCAGCACAGCGATGCCACGCCACGCATCTGGAGATGGATCTGCTCAACCCTGCAGTAAAATGATTTGGGTGGCTTAATTTGCCTTCCTACTGCTAAATGCCAGACAGCTGGGAGGGGACTGTCTGGCTCTTCCCTGACCAAGCTGATGGCTGGGAATGGCACAGCTGAGCTTGCTCTGGTAGGGATGCTGGAGTGTCTCCCATCTGCAGCTCCTGATGCCACCTGCCTCAGGTGGGCATGTGAACAGGGCACCAAGGCACTCACCCCAGAGCCCTTACAAGAGAGATGTGATAAAGCCATCAGCCATGCCAGAGCATGCAGCAGAAGGAAGCAGATCTCTTGCTTGTGTGCCCCGAGGCTAGGAGGAGATGGAAAGGGAGATTTGAGATTAGGCACAGGAAGAACTCTCAGTCTAGGGCAGAGCTGGAATAGGCTGCCCAGGGCAGGGGTGGATTTGTTAGTGATTTTATAAGTACCTGTCAAACATCTTACAAGAACAGTTTGGGTACAGAGCTGAGCCCCTTCTGGGGTGGGGAGGTGTCTCTGGTGGCTTTTTAAGAGGGTGCATGTCCCCAGCCTTGTCCCTCTAATGCTGTGGGAAGAGCTGGGAAGTACAAATATGCCCTATGCTCACCTGACACTAAAGCAATTTCCATGCCCAGCTGGTTAAGTTCATCCTATTTCACCAAGGCTTGGCTGTCGAGCTGGCACGTGGAGAAGTCCTTTTGAAAATGGACCTGAGCATCCCCAGCCAGGCTTCACTGCAGCTGCTGGGGCTGGAGTTGGTGCTGTGGCACAACCGGGTTCTTAGTGGTGCCGTTAACAGTCTGTGGGTTGATGGCAGCAGGTTCTCTCACTGCTGTAATCCCTTACATGACTTCACTCTGTTTTGGTGCCTCAGAATCAAAGTCTCAGATAATTTTGTCTTGTTCTGCCAGCTTGCTATGAAAGCAGCTTTATCAGTGGGGTTGTTTCTTTGCGTGTTAACAGCCCTGTCCAAGTCATGCTGCTGGCATGGAAGGTCATTCAGGTAAAAAGTGCTGTTACATTATTGAATACTACTGCTTGAGTCATAGAAAACATCAGGTTTTCTTCTGCCGTGGAGATGGTACTGAAAGCACTGTGCTGAGATTGTTTCTTTCCCTGCAGGATTACTTCCACCAGCTCCTCTGCATCACAGAAAGGGAAAAGTTCATTGTGCCGATCCGAGCTATCGGTGCCCGAGCGATCCTGGACTTCCCTGACCAGCTGAACTTCTCTGCCTGCCCAGTCAAGTGCAGCACCCAGAGAACTCTGCTGGTTCGCAACGTGGGCGATCGGGAGGCCCGCTACCGCATCAGCACTCGGAGGTGAGGGAGCTCAGGATCATGCAGGGGGCAAACAGGAACACACAGGAGCACCTGAGCTGCTGTGTCACAGCCCTGGCTGGCAGTGGGCAGGACGTGTGTTCTGAAGTTGCTCACAGTGTCTGAAGCACAATGCAACCTCTGACAAAACTCTGCAAGCTGCAGCCAAGTTGCGTGCTGCAATGATGTGTCTGCACCACAGCATCCAGCAAGGCTAATTCCCAGAGATTGGAAGGAAAATGTAGGAAGGCAGCTTGAGCAAGGCTAATTCCCAGAGACTGGAAGGAAAATGTAGGAAGGCAGCTTGAGCAAGACTAATTCCAAGAGATTGGAAGGAAAATGTAGGAAGGCAGCTGGGCTGCCCTTGGGCTGTGCAGGACACCACATGGCAGATGACAGCTCTGGGAGCTCAGTTCGAGGAGGCCAAATGCAGTGCTAGGAAATGGCCAGCTCTGAGCTGGTGGAAGAGACACTGGAGATTTTATCAGTCACTGTGTCTGTATTAGCAAGTGCAATCAGAGATTGTAGATCAAAGCAATTAGTACTGAGGCCCTGACAGTAACGCTGTGTGGTCCAGGAACTTTTATTTTGCAGGAGGTTTGATCTGGTCCCTGGGACCAAATATTTTAGGGGGGAATGAACTCCTAAATAGAAGCTTCAAAACCACTACAGCCCCAAACCAGAATGCTGTTGAGGGCACAGGCAAAAAGATGCAGCACATATCTGGGGCGTGGACTGGTGGCCTTTTCTTCTAGAGCTTTCTCTCCCAGATTTCCTGGAGAATGCTAGAATCTGGTAGTAGCTAGCTTGCAACCTCCTGATCCTAAGTACCTTCTGAAATGGTTACACACTGCTGTCAAGAATAAAAATACACCCATTCTCTGGGGGGCCACAAGCACGTGGTATTCCAGTGATCCCCTAATCAAATGCCTGACGTGAATTGTGTTGCAGACAGCCTGTGCTTCTCCTTGTGGTCTCAGAAGACAGTCACTGGTTTTCCAGTTTGCTGAACTGGAGAGGGTAATGCTTTTCTGACATGGCATCTGCAAGGAAACTGATTCAGTTGGCTGGTAATTAGTTGAGAGATGCTTGGTCCCAGAGCTCTCGGCATAGGAGCTGAAGTCAGGAATGCAGCAAAGACCTGCTGTCTGGCTTGGTGCACCTGAGCTGCCTCAATTTCCTTCCCAGGAAAACAGGGCTCAAAGCAAGATATTCTAACTCTTCTCCTGTGAAATGTGAGGGTCCAAGAGAAGCTTCTACCAAAGCCTGGCAAGGCTCTTTAAGCAGGCTTCTAGGATGCTATTTAAGCAGGCTGCTTCTCTTTTACTGTGAAAAATACGTAGGCAGGAACTTGTAAATTACTGTACAGTTTTCTCTTGGGATTTCCAGACCTGGTTGTCACCACCAAAACAAATACCCAATAAATTCTAGTATCTTTTTGCAATGTACTTGCCAACTGTCCTATTGAGTGATACAGCTTATGTTGAATCCTGCTTGGTATGGATTTTAAGAGTTTCTGAACTTCAGCAGTCAAATATTTCAGTCCTGATTTGCAGTAAAGAAATGGGGACCATTACAAAAGTTTTATTTCAAGCTACACAGGCAAGTAGAATTCTGAGTAACTGGATTGCATGTGACCAGAGATCAAAACTGATACAATTGCCTTTGTCAGCTGAGGGCATCTGTCACCTCTCCCATTTCATTATGAACTTTGGAAAGCCAGTCTGAAGTTTCAAACGGATGATTTAAATCTTTGAATATAAGCAGTATTTTGTTCAATTTAGGTTTCCCCCCTTTCATTCAGATTTCTTTTTAAGCACTCTGAAGTTCCTGTGTTTCTGCTCTATTTTTTTTCCTTTTTCTTTGCTTTAAGTGTTTAGTGAAATGTCACAGTGAATCCTTCGCTGGGAACTTTCTTAAGGTTGAGTTACTCTCATGCCTGTCCATCTGCCATCTGCCTATTCATATATGCACAGATGTATGGGAAATAGGAGAAATTTGGGGAATGTCTGAAATGGGATTGGGCTGATTTAGAAGATAAAATCACAGAATAATTTGGGAGGGACTGCTGGAGATCATCAGAGCAAGCACCCTGCTCAAAGCAAGACCAGTGTCAAAGTTTGATCAGGTTTGCAAGTAACACAACAAGAAAGTAAGATCACGTAAGATCACCCTTGCTCTTTCCTTCTCAAGGCTGTTCAAGCCTGCTTCTCTCAGCATCTCCCTGTATGTCCCGAGTTCCATCCCCTAAAGTCCTCCTCTATAAAAATGCTTTCTGTGCAATCAGTGCCCGGCCTGTACTGCCAGGGGTTATTCTGTCCCAAATCCAGGATTTTGGGTTTTCCATCCCTGAACTGCATGAAGTTCACATCAGCTTATTTCTCCAGCCCATTGTGGTCCCACCCAGAAGCAGCCCAGCCTTCCAGCGTGTTGACTCCCTGTTCCCCTGTCCCTCCTGTTTGGTGTCCTCCACCACGTTTTGGGTGTTGCCTCCTGTTGACCAGGTCAGGATGTTCCCTTGCAGCCCAAGACCTGAACATCCACGTTCTCCCCATGCAAGGAGGCCGTGGTGTGCCAGGAGTGGTTATTCCAGCCAGTGCTGGGGACCATACTGTGGGGCACATCATCACTGCATTGCACCAACTTTTTCCTTGCTGCCTGAGTGCCTCTGGACCCTCTACCATACCTGTAAACTTCCACATTAAGGACTGAATCTCTTAATAGCAGGGTCAGTGGTTGGTTCCTTGCTTGTTGTGCTGTGGGAAGTTGCTCGGGTACCTACCAGTGAGCTCCTGGGTGAGCCCTGGAGTTCTAGCAACCCCAGCAGAAAAGAATTGGCTTCTCAGCTGCCGTGACAAGTTGGCATGAGAGTCGGACCAATTCATGCTCCACAGGCCTAGTAGATCATTAGCTGGCAATTGTCTTTGTACAAACATATTTAGGGAGGCTCTCACGAGAGAGGTCATGCTCCTGCTAATGTTAGGGGATTAATTTCCCTGCTATACAGGCTATAACAATAGCTGCATCATTATTAACAGAGGTAGTGAGGCTTTAGTTTAATGCCACTAATTCTTTTAAATGACTTCCATAATCACTTGATGATTAATTATTATCACAGAACACTTAAACCTGTGCTTTGGAAATGAATGAATTGTGATCCCTGTCCTGGAGAGCCTGAAGTGTAAACATGAGACGCAGTGATTGAGAGTTAGGGCATGGGTGGTAGGGGAAGGGAGTGCCAGCCTTCAACCTAAATTCAGGACTGGTTTAGTCCAGTCTTTAGTGGAGAATTTAAGCACCTGAAGGTGACTGTGTGCTTACATTTGCTGAGTAAGGCTGTGGTGTTCTGCTAAAGCCGTTTTAATATCACATCATAGCTTTGATGTGTGTGGATGTACAAGCACGCGTGCCGATGAGAGGAGGAGGATGGTCAGTGGAGCAGAAGGGAATGAGGAATCCATCTAAGCTTGCAGACCCATCAGCTGACCTCTGTGTTCTTTTTCCTCTATCTATATAATTTAGACTTCTGTTTAAGTTGATGCAACTTCTGTTTTCTGGCCCGAGCAAATTCAGGCTCTTGCCCATTTGCAGGTGCCACCATTTCCTGGTCTGTTGTGCTGCTCATATAATTTTTCTTTGCCCCCTGTCTCTGGATTCCCTTCTCTATACCATCAGGCATAACCTATCTGCTTTCACCTTCAGTGCATTTTTCAGCCTATCTCCAATCTTAACCTTTCCTCTCAGTCAGTACTGAGAGCTCAGCTCTTACATGTGATCACTTCATGGTGACGTCCCCTGCCTCTTACTCATTTATCCAAGGACTTTGATGTTTTCTGTTGTGCATTTCACTGCAGGGAGGAGCTCTTAAGTGAATCTATGGGGCCAATTCAGCCTCCTTCTGCTGTTCTTTTTTCAGAGCTCTCCCTTGCCGTGGTATCTACCAGAAAACATGGCCACGTTTTGACCACTTTTTCATAGAGGAAAGACAAAAACAGCACCAAAGCACTCCCCATTACACAGTCTGGCTTTGTGCCTGTCCTCCCTCTGCATGTCCATACCCAGCTCTTAACTGCATAGCTTGGTAATAAAAAATAACAATAGTATAAGTATAGCCAGGCTCTTCCTGTTGTTCTCATATTAAGGTGGGATAATGAGTTTCTTTTCCATGACATTCATGGAGATAAATGTCATTCCAGTATGTTTGTGTTGAAATCAGTGTCTGGAAGCAGATTTCAGTGCAGCAGTGCCTTTTTCTGACATTACAGATGTGCTGTGCCATGCTGCAGGGCTAGAAAGGATCCGTTTGAGGTCAGATCCATTTAGGAATGTCCCCACCAAGCTCTGAAAGCTCAGGAAATTTTCCTACAAGGCACAGTGCCTGGAGCCCCCTTGCATCCCTCCTTTTATAGTACCCAGAAACTACATGGAGGCGCAGGGTTGGAGACATCCTGGGGTACAAAGACCATCCAAGGATATGAACATAGAGCCTGGGGGGGAGAGAGAGAGAGGTGGGAGAGGCTGATGCTACACAGGATTTTTCAGTGCAGAGATGGAATCTTGGATGCTTTGAAGTAGCTTTTAGTGAAATCGATTCTCCCAAACTCAAATGATTTTATAATGCAAATTAAGGCACCAGTAGATGAAAGTTTTGATTCTAGAAGATAAACATAGTGTGAGACTGGGGGAAGGGTGGTGCAGCCTCCTGGCACGCTGCCTTTACGAAATGCACGGGTGCAAGGGAAAAGGTGGCGTGGTGGTTTGAGAGCCTGAGTCACAGGATCACCAGCTGTGTTCACTTGTGTTTCTAGGTTATGTCAGGAGTATTTGGCCCTTGGCATCCTCATGGGATGTAACTTTTACCCAGCTCTGTCAAGGTGGGGAGCTGATGCCTGGTGAAAGTGAGCAAGGTGTAAATGCCAAAATATATCACTACAAAATTGCATACAAATCTAGTGTTGCTCTCCTTCTGAAGGGCAATGGTAGGCAAGATCTCAGCAGGTAGTGGTGGGAAGGTCTCTTCTAAACTGGTGTGGCTAGATGAGTTTATACAAACTGGGGAGTGCAAGGTACCACTCGGAGGTCTGGACCTGTGAAAGTTTTGATGTTGTACAACAAAGCAAAGATCCAAATGGACAGAGTTAAAAAACCTGTCAGAAGAAAACAAGCTACTAAAAAAGCCTCCAAAGCTTATCTTTTCTGTCCTTCAGGAGCAGTAGTGATTCATTAAAAGGGTAGATCTAACAGGATGAGAATTATCTTAAAAAACAGCTCACAATTAATGGATAAAAGGGCAAAGTTTAGCCTGGCTTCATTTCCTGGCAGTGGTTTCATGTTGCTATTACCATGTGTTAGGAATGCCTCCTTAGCATCTCTTCTTATCTGTGGGCTGCAGGGAGCAGCTTAGTGATGTTGACTGAAATTCAGAGGAGTGAAGTTTAACCATGGAGTGTGCATCTTTGGGTCTGGGGAACCAGGTCTGTGTGAGGGATACTGAGCCTCTGCTTACAGCAGCAACGGACTTTTCTAGTGGGTACAGCATGGGGTGGGGTGTAGGAGATGCAGTGTCTGATTTGTGCTCAGTTTCTCAATCCTGAGAACTGAGTCCTGAACTTGCTTGGATTTTCTTCTTCAAACAATTTGAAAATATGAAGGTATCTTCTTTCTTAGGTGTCCCCTGGAGTGTTATTCCCATCCCAGCCATGTGAGTATGTATACAAACATGGGGAAGGAGTAGAAAAGTGATGGAGTGGGAGGTAACGCTGAAGTATTGCCAGGGATTCCCCTTCTGTTCTGGCAACATTTCTGGCAAAAGAAAAGGGGAAAAAAAATTCTGTGCCTTTCCTGCAGCAGGCAATGATCCCACCCGAGCAGCAGCAGAGACCTGCAGCAGTCCTGGCACCACCATCAGCGCAGAGGCAGGAGCAATGCAGCTCTGAGGCTGGTGATGCCTTGTCTGTCCTTCTCTCTCAAAAGTCTCAGGTTCAGCACATAAACATTGCAGGCCCAGAGCTTCTCCATTAGTCATCAGCAACGTTCTCTCTAGTTGTAATGTGAACAGGTCAGGCCCCTAATTGCAGCAATATCTCCTTAATGAGCAGAAACTCCAGCTATTTCCTCAGCTGTCACTACTCAGGTGAGCAAAGTTCAGCAGGCGCATGGCTCCAGTTGTTCTCATTATTTTTATGTGTGTGTTGCATTCTATAATCATGGTAAAACTCTCCAGAACACGTTTTTAAGGTGACAAATTGACCACAAGCAAAGCACTAAAACCCAGTAACGAACAGTTGAAGTTATAGGTGTTTAAGCAGGCTCGGAGCCCCATCAATGGTGGTGCTGTGGAAGAGGTTTCAATGGAAGATGAGGGCCAGCAAGAGCTTTCAGGCCTCACTCCTCTTGTTGTGAGGTAGGACTGGACGTTCAGAATTTTTGAGTTCACTGTTTTGGGTAGAGTGGGCGAAGGTCGTGATGGACCGTTGGAGTTTGAGGTGTCTAAGCAAGCTGGGAGCCCCATCAATGGTTGTTTCTTGGAAGCAGTTTCAATGGAAGATGAGGGCCAGCAAGAGCTTTCAGGCCTCACTCCTTTTGCTTGGGAGGTAGGGCCGGATGTTCAGAATTTCTGAGGTCATGTATTTGGATAGGGTGGGTGAAGGTGTGGACGGACCATTGAATGGGTTGTACAAGAGCCACGTAGCCCAGCTGCTGTTGTGCAGATGCATGTTTCACCTCACTTATCCCTAAGCATTAAAGCACCAAGCTTTCTGTCTAGCAGCCAAGAGCTGTTTACCTGGCGATACATCATAATTGCTCATATTAAATCCAAAGTACACCAACATGTTCTCATAATTATTTCCAACACATTGCACAGAATTAGTCTGGTGGGCCAAGCAAAGAGCTACCCAGCTTGAACGACAACCCAGAGTCCTAGATTGCTGTGAATACATTGAAAGCCTCCTGTTCAACTCATGTTGTTGTGTTCCTGTTGATGGCACTTCATTTAGCTGGGGATGTAATTGTTGGGGCTGTAAATGGGATCCTCTTGTGTCTTGTTTCCATGCCATGGTATTGCTCTGATCTGCATTTGCACTCCTTCAGATTTTTCTCATTGCTCCTTTTCTTAGAGCAGCTTGCAGTGAAGTGCTGCTGAAATGTGCCCTTTCTTAGGCTATACCAGGGTGCTTTCAAGGTGAAAAAGTGAATTCTACGAATTAAACCATAGTTATTCTCTGCTCTGAAAGGAAGACTTTTCTTCTCCCTGTCTGGTGTCGAGGCTGTAATCTCACTGAACAGATATTGCCTTGGTATTTGCCTCTCTCAAGGTGAGGTTTATAGATGGCAGGGAGAAGACAGATTCCTGAGGAAGGCAGTGTCAAGTTGTGCATGCAATAGCTCTTACTGTCTCTGTGCTCTTCAGAAGCCTTTCTCTGGTCCTATTGCTCACAGTCAGACGCGAGCCTCACTGCACAGACCTGGATGCAGAGTATGGGGGAGATAAGGTCATTTTACACCATAGGATCATCTGGGGCTGGATCCTTCAGAAGTGAGAGTCTGTAGCTCTGTTTCTGATCCTGTACATTCTGTTTTTCTTCTGCTGACTGTGTTTTGTTTGCTCCTTGCTGGCACAAATGAGCTGAAGTAGACTGCAAAAGGAACATAGCCACCAATCTCCCCCCACAGTCCTGATGTGTCTCTTTGTGTTGCAGCCCCTTCTCTGTTGATCCCTCTCTGGGGACTCTGGGGATTGGTGACACCGTGCAAGTAACAGTGGAGTTTCACCCGCTGAAGGCTGGGGACCATTCCGGATCCCTGACAGTTCACTATGACACAGGTGAGTGCTGGGCACAGCGTGGTGCACACTCTGTGTCCTTCAAAACAGAGCCCTTTCTCAGCAGAGTAACGTGCTTTGCAAACTACTTCTAGAACCTTCTCTTTCAAAACCTCTGCATGTCCCAGTGCTTAGAAGTGAGCAGATAAGGGACAAAGGCTGAGTCTGTCCTTGTTCTCTGTACGTCCTTTGTCAATGTGTGCTGGTCCATCCCCAGGTGTCAGCACAGTGTTTTCCACCCAGCTCCCCCTGGGACAGTCATCTGCCATCATTCCCCATTGTCCCAGCACCCTTAATTCCCTCTCCAGATGTGCCACCTCTGTCCCAGCTTTACCTCAAAGAAAAGTGTAGATGTGATGCTGAGGGACGTGGTTTAGTGGTGGAGTTGGCAATGCTGGGTTAATGCTTGGACCTGATGATCTTAAAGGTCTTTTCCAAACAAGATGATTCTAAGTGGAAAATAGTTGGTGTTTAGGGGGTTGTTAAAGTGGATCCTCTCAAAAAGGAATGAGATTTTTGGAATCCTGTTTTGCTGGGAGTTGCTGAGTGGAGGAAGGAGAAACCTTGGTTCTCTGTTGCAGCGTGCATATGCACAGATGAAGTTTTATTCCTAGACAATGCTGTGTTTGAAGTGTGACGTGGGGAATTCATGTCTCTATCAGACTCTGTCCAATGCCTGCTGTCTCTTACACACCTCTGTCCCCATACTGCTTCTCCATTGTCTTGCCACAGACCCTTTTTCCATGTTGCCCTCTATCCATCTACATCATGCACTTGACAACATCAGGACTAAAGCAGCCAGGACTCGAGGGCTCTTGGGATTTGGCAGGAGGTGCTCGCTGCCTCCCAAGATAGGTGTGGAATTTATACTGGAGAATGAGAAGCCAGGATCAGGCCACAGAAATACTGTCAGCTTTGTAAGTCACTGTAAGTGGGAAAAACTGAAGAAAAAGATGCAATGTTAAAATGCTTCTGTTGGTCTTAGATCAGCAGAGATCTCTCGAGGTGCTGAATGAGGCACCTTCTCAGCTGAAAGCATTTGGTGTGCATTTCTCTTGCCTGAAAGAGAGGTTCAGTCCTGGGAAGCATGATGTCCTATCCTAGGTAATACCATGATGCTTCAGCCCAGCAACGAGCATTTCAGTTGTCTTGAGATTGTAGAAGTTATAAAAATGCTCTTATGTCTTCCAAATGTTCTTTGTAGCCTTATGAGTTACCACCACTTTGTTTAATATTTGCTAGTTGATGACATGCTTGCAGGGATGGCTCATGCTCACGCTGAGAGGTTTGGATAACTCTTGGGAGAATACTGAAATTTCAGATAGAGAAGCACACAAAGTGCCTCAATTCCATGCCTATAGAGAACCTGTGGGATAAAATTCAGAGGGCTAGATCTTTCTCTGGTGTAGATCAGGGCTGATTCCACTAGAGGTCAGGGCTGTGGGGTTTATACCATGTAAATGAAAAAGCCAAGTGAAGAATCAAGACCAGAATCTTCATGGCTTGCTTTGAAAACCTGAGTCTTGTTCTTACCAAAACACCTGGTTCCTCCATGGTTAATCTTTGCAAAATCAATTTGCATGGGTAGGTCATGGAGCTCAAAGTGTCTGCTGGCTCTGAGATGAGCGACCTCCCAGGAACATGTGCAGCTACCTGGGAGCTGAACCCAGGATTCATTCCTGCCCGTCAATACAGCGCTGCAGTTAGTTTTAAATAAACCGTGGGTTGAGAAGCAGAACAAGGGAATAATTAAGGGATTTTCTCTCTAGCTTTGAAGCATAGAAATCAGTAAAAGGCTGCTGAGATTAATTGCTAAAGTGAAACTGAAACATTTAATCAATCAGTCTTAAAAGCTGCTTATTGCAGGTGTAGTGCAGAGCACCAGATGATATTACCAGGCTTGCGTGGCGAGCCCTGGCTAAGCTGTCCTGCACTAAACCAGACTCCCTGTGACTCGCATACAAAAAGCAGCTGGGTTCCTCTGTCAGAGCCAACAGACTGTTTATTATGAAACAGAAGTGCTAAGAGCAAAATAGCAGTTTTGGATGTTGGGAGTTGTTTTCCCTGCCCTGCTGTATCCGGGTTGCCTTGCTCACGAGCGGCAGCGCTCCTGGGGAATCACACTGTTGGTAGTGTGACTTATGCAGGGTCAGTTGCATGTTGCATTGCTTTATTTCTTGCTGAAGTTGGATCAAATCTGTCCCTAGCGTTGCTTAAAGATGAAGCTCTTCAACATGAATAAGTTACAGTTTTCCCTTTGCCTGTTTTTGGTTGATCTAAACTGTGCATAGAATCATGGAATCATTATGGTTGGAAGGGACCTCCAGGGTCATCAAGTCCAACCTTTATCCCATCATATTCCTGACCATTAGACCATGGTCTCAAGTGCCTCATCAACCCGTTTTTTTGAACACCCCCAGAGACGGTGACTCTACCACCTCCCTGGGCAGCCTATTCCAGGCAGCCTATTCCAGGCAGCCTATTACAGAATCACAGAATCACAGAATTCTAGGGTTGGAAGGGACCTCGAAAGCTCATCCAGGCCAACCCCCCTGCCAGAGCAGGGTCACCTAGAGTCCATCACACAGGAACGCATCCAGGTGGGGTTTGAATGTCTCCAGTGAAGGAGACTCCACAACCTCTCTGGGCAGCCTGGTCCAGTGCTCTGGCACTCTCACAGTGAAAAAGTTCTTCCTGATATTCA
>VZRW01004211.1:145681-174576 GCA_013398125.1 Aegotheles bennettii | reverse complement strand
AGTGTTCCCCAGGGCTTGGTGTTTGGGTCAGTTCTGTTTAATGTCTTTCTTGATGATCTAGATGAGAGGATCAAGTGCACCCTCAGTAAGTTTGCAGATGACACTAAATTAGGTGGAAGTGTTGATCTGCTTGAGGGAAGGAAGGCTCTAAAGAGGGACCTGAGCAAGCTGTATTGATGGACTGAGGCCAACTGTATGAGGTTCAACAAGGCCAAGTGCCGGGTCCTGCACTTGGGCCACAACAACCCCAGGCACCAATACTGACTTGGAGAAGTGTGGCTGCAAAACTGCCTGGCAGAAAAAGACCTGGGCTGTTGGTTGACAGCTGGCTGAATATGAGCCAGAAGTGTGCCCAGGTGGCCAAGAAGGCCAGTGACATTCCGGCTTGTATCAGAAATAGTGTGGCCAGCAGGACTAGGAAAGTGATTGTCCTCCTGTATTCGGCACTGGTGAGGCTGCACCTTGAGTGCTGTGTTCAGTTTTGGGCTCTTCACTGCAAGAAAGACATTGAGGGGCTGGAATGGGTCCAGAGAAGGGCAACAAAGCTGGTGAAAGGTCTGGAAAACGTGTCTTATGGGGAACAACTGAAGGTACTGGTGTTGCTCAGTCTGAAGAAAAGGAGGCTGAGGAGAGACTTCATCTCTACAACTACTTGGAAGGAGGTTGTAATGAGGTCGGTGTTGGTCTCTTCTTCCAAGTTACAAGTATTGGGATGAGAGGAAATGGCCTCAAATTGAGCCAAAAAGTGTTTAGATTGATTATTAGAAGAAACTTCTTCACTGAAAAACTTACCAAACACTGAACAGGCTGCTCAGGGAGGTGGTTGATTCACCAAACCTAAAGGAGTTTAAAAGATGTGTAAATGTGGTACTTAGGGATATGGTTTAGCACCAGACTCAGTAGAGTCAGGTTAATGGTTGGACTTGATGATCTTAAAGGTCTTTTTCAATCAAAACAATTCTTTGATACTATGATTCAAAGAGATGAAATTTAAAGAATTGGAGTGTAGCTATTTTGATGTAAGATTTATGTATCATCAAAAGTGACCATGTCATGATTTTAAAAACTTTCTGCATATTTTGCCTTATCTGGGCTTTTATAAATCTGAAAGATCTTAATTTATTTAGTTTCTTGTCAGACTAACCATCCCATAACTTTTATTATCCTCATTGTCTTGATTTTGTTTTTCCAGTTTACCTGTTCAAGATGTGTTTTATACACTTTATTTATTTATTTATTTTGCAGTTTATTCAGTGACATAAGGATGTTGTCTGATATTCTTTTCCTATTAAGTTGTAGCATTTGACTTGCATATCTATAGCTGCTGATAGTCCAACAGTCATACACTGAGG
Source organism: Aegotheles bennettii (assembly GCA_013398125.1). Lineage (NCBI taxonomy): Eukaryota > Metazoa > Chordata > Aves > Caprimulgiformes > Aegothelidae > Aegotheles > Aegotheles bennettii. The sequence goes on along the minus strand of VZRW01004211.1, from coordinate 173,224 downwards.
GAAGGAAATGAAAGAAAAATGCAGCGGTTGAACTGATAATTTATGTTTTTGTGTGTTGCAACAGCATCTTCAGGATTCCACTTTGCTACCTTCTAAATAGAAAAGCTCTGAAATTTTTTCTTTTCCTCTTTCCAGTGGCAAGAGTAGCAGAAAAAAATGGATGAAACTTGTGAAGTCCAAGGTGAAGAAAGTGGCTGTAATAAATTTACAGGAAACAAAAGAAATAAGACAAGATCTGTTGGACTGTTTTGTGTGGAAAAGATTCTTTGTCTGACCTGGTCAAGTGAATGCTTTGAAGAATATTGTTCAGGGATCTGAATGCTATCCAGCTAATAGAAGAATAGAATACAAAATCGGTGCTTTGAAAGGTGCAAATATGTAAGTGTCCTAAATTAAAGTGTTGCACATCAATACTGTAAGATTAACAGCAAAGAAAATGAATTGTTATACCCATCTGCCTGCTGGTCATTGAATACTACTGAAAACCGGGTATGATTTATTTCCAAAATTAAATTCAGTTCAGGAAGTCCCATAGCCTTTTTAATCTACCCTGCAAGATTCTAATCACCTTTCTGGTTTAGAGACAAGTTAGATAAAAATCAGAATTTAGACAAGAAGTAATTACATATTTTTTTTGGCTATATCAGTTGATTGGTTTCATCAGCTCATTCTCTGGTTCATCAAATAATTGGTGAATTCCATGAGTAACTTCACTAATTTCCTAATATAAGTAGGCTATAAACATGATTCTAAAATAAACCCATAACCCCAAATAAATATGCCGGTCTAAGACCATGTTGTTCTTCTGCAGCATTTCATACGTAGTGTAACTTATCATCCAAACAAGTCTACCTGGAGTCATGACTGGAAGAAATGTGAGAGAGGACAACTAATGCTTTTAGTCATCTGCTACTGCAGATAACCATAAGTTAAATGTCCTTTTTTTCAAAATTAATTACAATATTATTCATTATTGCAGCAAAATGGTGAGTGCTTTCTCCAAAACTAACTATCTGAAAGAGAGAAAAGGTGCATTTTCAAAAGTCTTTTGCTAATGTCAAATATAAATCAGTATTTAATGTTTTGTTGGCTAAGTCATTTTCTTTGAAGAGTGAAGCACGCTACTTACACCATGATGGGTTCACAAAATCCACTAATTTACTTGACGTAATTTGTAGTGCTGTTCAATCAACAGGAGAAACCAGAGATTGGTAATTGAGAATGAAGGTCAAGTAGTGTCAAGACCCCTCAGTTCATAAAGCTGATACCTTTTTGTATGATTGCATTTATTTCTTTACAGTTTATATGGTCTTCCTCTTTAGCAAGTTTTGACAGAAGAACATGTATTATTCACCTCCTGGCACAGCTACACTAGTGCTGTGGTATTTGTTTCTGAGGACGAGCAACTCTGCAGAATCATAAAAATGAAAAAATAAAAATTAGACCTTTACTTTGAAAGCATATTGCCTCTAACAAAAAAATAAATAAATCATACAGTAAGTGCAAATCAGTGAAGCATGGGAACATCTGGATTGGTTTCTTGACTATATGAGTGATAAATTCTTATGTCTAGTAATGTTTCATATTTTTTGTCTCTTCTATTTTTGGTTTACCTTATCTATCATTACCACTAGTACTCTTTTACATAGTCTTTCCTAATTCCATTCAAATAAATTTCTTAGTACACAGTGTAATGTAAAGCCTCTTGAGAGCGTCTCACGGTTGTAATATCACGATTTCTTGCTGGATTGCTTAATTGGTAGGGGAATAATGATATGAACCAATGCACCGCAGCTCTGAATTGTTCCGTTATTCAAAGACATCTACACAGTAAACTGGTTTTACCACAGCCTGAGAAAACTATACTTTCGAATATAATTTTTAAATATGTTTTAAGGTGTTGATGTTCCATTAAATGTATGTCAGTCACATTGAAATAAATTTATCATCTCCAGCAGCACTATTAAAAAAGACTGTACAAAATTTGTGTCTTCACATGGCCTAAAGAAGTGCCAAAAATTAGAGAGTCCCTTTGTCCAATATTAAAAATCTTTGTTATTTTCTTGATATTAAATTTATCTCAGCAAGAAGGTACATTTTAAGAAAGAGTACTATTTTATATACATTCACACTTCTAGCTTATGATTTTTTCCTGGCATGCCAAGTGCAAGAGGAAGTCTCAGGTTTGTAGTTCACATGTGTTTTAAAGCCTAGCCTTATTTTTGTCAGCTTTTTTTAATTTTAAATATATTTCAGTTGTCCACATCTCAACAAGTCTCTGTTGTAAGCCAGCAGACAATTACACTCACTGTCTCAAAATTCATGTCCTCACAGAGAGACATCCTTCCTCAGTTACCAGCTGCCCAAGATCTGCAATATTTCTGCTTTTCTCCTTTGCTCTCTTTGTCTACAAGTATCTTCATTTACCTTGTTGGGGCTCTTTCCTCTTGGTGTGCTATTAAACATTCAATGGTTTAAAAGCATGAGTGGAGTTCTCCTCTGTAAATCTATTCATTTATCTGCATCTTCAGTCTCCTTCCATGGAGGCAGCTACAACACCAGTGCACAGCTTACAAATTGCAGTAACTGATCTTCAGATAGATGCGAGACAGTTAAAAATAATGTTATAACTCTTCTTGCTCTTCAAAACAAAGTTCTTTTGACTGTTTTATTTTGTTCATTTTCATTTATTTTTAGAAAGGAAGCAGAAGTGGAAGTTTCAACTACTGATTTTATAGGAGGATGACGGTGTGATCAAATTACTGAATGACACCACAAGAGAAGTTATGCTAATGGGAAATTCTTAATGAAAAATGGTGAGGGCCTGGTTCTTTTCAAATTCCTTCTATTTCACAACACTTATTTTTTTCAGACTTATCAGTGTTATTATCCCAGCAGTTATTAGATGTTTGGTGGGTTTTTGATTGATGCAGTGAAATAATTGGCATTTGCTAGCTCCCTTAGCTACCTTTATTAGACCTTCTTTGTAATAACTTTCAACCCCCATTCTGTGTTTGCATGCAAAAGAACTTTGTCTAGTTCTATATTCAATTACAACCTCTAGTCAACCAAACTTGCACCAGTCAGTGCTGAAATACATTCACTTGTATGGACTGCAGAATGTATTCTTCCCTAGCAGTGAAACCACACAAATTAGTATGCAATGATAAGCATGCCATAAATTTAACATGACGTAATTTAATATATAAGGATATTTATTACCCCTTCAGTTTTCCAATGTTTCAGCTTTTGTGTTACTATATAATCCAATCTGAGAGAGGAAAAAAAGTGTTTTAGATTGGTGTACAGTCTTCCACGTGACATACATTTAAATACGATCATTTGGCTTATGAAGTTTATGTAGTCTCTACTGCTTTTATGTATCTATCAAATCATATCACCGAGAGTCAAATTGCAGATTTTTCTGGCAATAGATAGAACAGCCAGACATGACAGTGTAGAGAGACATGATCATTGTCTGACACAAATCTTGCCTGTCTTAAGTTCTTAAACAAATATGTAGCTCAATAAGAAACTTGAATTTGTACTTTTTTGGGTTTTTTTACCTGACATGACTTCACACTGCTAAATACATGCGTTGTTGTGTATTTACTTTGGAAGTATTTAAGTATGAAATTTCTCTGTCTGGATTCTAGCTGTTTCAAATGCAAGAATGTATTTTGTTACATCTCCAGTAAAAAAAACCCCTCTGGAAATTCAGGAATTTTGTTTTCAGAAATGGATTCTAAATTAATTTATTTAAAATTCGAATTTGCTTAAATCCTTTTTCCTAAGGACAGAAAGAAAGATTTTCTCTTCATAAATTCCAAACATATACCTGTATCTTCTAGCCTGAGAATAATGGCAATCCTCTACCTTCCTTCCCACAGCAGACACAACCATTACATAAATTAGTGCTGAAATTGACAATATGAGCCCACAATTGTCGAGAAACATTTTTGGAACTTCAGGAATGATAAAATCAGTATGTGGTGGGTTGGCCTTGGCTGGACATCAGGAGGCCACCAAGCTGCTTTCACACTCCCTGTCCTTAGCTGGACAGGGGGAGAAAAATATCCAAAAGGCTCATAGGTTGAGATAAGGACAGGGAGATCAATCATCAGTTATCATAATGAGCAAAAGAGGCTCAAGTCAGGAAAATTAATTTACTTTATTGCCAATCAATAGTCAGAGTAGGGTAATCAGAAATAAACCCAAATCTTAAAACACCTTTCCCCCACCTCTCCCTTCTTCCTGGGCTCAACTTGACTCCTGATTTCTCTATGTCCTTCCCCACAGCAGTGCAGAGGAACAGGGAATGGGGATTGCAGTCAGTTCATCACGTGTTGTCTCTGCCACTCCTTCTTCCTCATGCTGTTCTCCTGCTTCAACGTGGAGTCCCTCCCACGGGATACAGTCCTCCACAAACGTCTCTAATGTGGGTGTAATGAGTTGACCCTAGCTGGAGTTCAGGTGCTCACCAAGACACTGCATCACTCCCATCCTCAGAAGAACAGGTAGAGAGAAAATAATATGGAAAAAAGCTCATGGGTCAAGATAAAAGCAGTTTATTAAAGCAGAAGCAAGGGAACACAAAATATTTGTTCTCTGCTTCCCATCAGCAGCTGGTGTCCAGCCACTTCTCAGGAAGTGAGGCTTCAGTGTGCATAACACTTGCTCCAGAAGACAAATGTAATGAAGAATGCCCCTCTCCCTCCTCCTTTCTCTTAGCTTTTATTTCTGAGCAGATGTCTTATGGTATGAAATATCCTTTTGATCAGTTTGGGTCGACTGTCCTGGCTATGTCCCCTCCCAACATCTTACCCACCCCCAGCCTGATGGGTGAGGAAGGGAATGTTGGAGAGACAGCTTTTATGCTGTGTGAGCACTGCTCAGCAGTAGCCAAAACACTGTTATGTTAATACCTTTCTGCCTACTGATACAAAGCACAGCACTAAGAGGGCTGCTATGGGGAAAATTAACTCCATTCCAGCCAGACACAGTACAGAGGGTCCTTCCCACAAGCTGCAGTTCTTCACGAACTGCTACAGAGTGGGTCCTTTCCNACTTCTCAGGAAGTGAGGCTTCAGTGTGCATAACACTTGCTCCAGAAGACAAATGTAATGAAGAATGCCCCTCTCCCTCCTCCTTTCTCTTAGCTTTTATTTCTGAGCAGATGTCTTATGGTATGAAATATCCTTTTGATCAGTTTGGGTCGACTGTCCTGGCTATGTCCCCTCCCAACATCTTACCCACCCCCAGCCTGATGGGTGAGGAAGGGAATGTTGGAGAGACAGCTTTTATGCTGTGTGAGCACTGCTCAGCAGTAGCCAAAACACTGTTATGTTAATACCTTTCTGCCTACTGATACAAAGCACAGCACTAAGAGGGCTGCTATGGGGAAAATTAACTCCATTCCAGCCAGACACAGTACAGAGGGTCCTTCCCACAAGCTGCAGTTCTTCCCGACCTGCTACAGAGTGGGTCCTTTCCACAGTCCTTCAGGAACAGAATGCTCCAGTGTGGGACCCCCGCAGTGTTACAAATCCTGCCAGCAAACCTGCTCCAATGTGGGCTCCTCTCTCCATGGATCCACAGGTCCTGTCAGGAGCCTGCTCCAGCATGGAGTTCCCATGGGATCACAGACTCCATTGGGCACATCCATCTGCTCTGGTGTGGGGTCCTCCATGAACTGCAGGTGGATACCTGCTCTGCCATGGACCTCCAGAAGCTGTACGGGCACTATCTGTCTCACCATGGTCTTCACCAGGGTCTGCAGGGGAATCTCTGCTCCAGTGCCTGGAGCACCTCTTCCCCCTCCCTCTTCACTGACCTTGGTGTCTGCAGAGTTGTTTCTTTCACGTATTTTCACTCTTCTCCTCAGGCTGTTGTTCCATAGCAGTTTTTTCCCCTTTTTGAATACGTTATCACAGAGGTGCTACCACTGTCACAGGTGGGCTTAGCCTTGGCCAGCAGAGTGTCCATCTTGGAGCTGGCTGGCACTGGCTCTGTCGGATGTGGGGGAAGCTTCTGGCATCTTCTTACAGAAGCCATCTCTGTGGCTCCCCTGATACCAAAACTTTACCACACAAACCCAATACACAGTAATACAGATACCTTTGGCATCCTTAGATTGAAATGTGTCCTGTTAATGTTTCAGGAATACATGATCTGATACATTATTCTGTGGATTTTTAAGTACTCTTACATATTAATAAATTATAAATATATGCAAATAAAACTTAATGTGTTCAGAATTTTATGTTGATACTTTGTTCATCTTTGTACATAAAATAAATCCTTATAAAATAAAGTATTATGTATTTTATTATTGTAAGACAATAATAATTTCATGAGAGTCCAAGGGTGCATCACACAGCTTTTGAATTAACAACTGTTATTCATATGTGAAAGTGAATGTAACGATGCTTAAATGGAAACCCACCATGTATATTGGCTAATTCCAAGTTGAACATTCACAGTGCCATATAAATAAGAAACACTGAACTATAGCATTAATGACATTAATTCACCATAGCAATTTGAACAACTTTCAATTTTTATTACAAAGTGAGAGTAAGTCAAAACTGAAGAAGACTTAGCTATTACGAGTTGTTTGAAGCCCATTGAGCATGAACCAGGCTGCTGAATAGTGCAGACAAGATAATGAACTGGACATAAATGATCCCAAGTGGGCTCCTGCTGAGTGCCAGGAGAATATATTTATTCAGTAGATTTGTTATCTTAACATCTTTTTGCAGTGACCTCCAATTTAGAGAAAATACCTGAAACATTTATAATACGTGCATTTTTATTTGTAACCGCAGGACAATGTTCTTATTATTTATCTGCAGCAGCTGTGAGTAGTTGTCTGTTGAAGATACAAAATCAGGTTGCCTGGTGAGTTACATCTAGAGTGCTGGGTCCAGTGCTGGGCTCCTCAGTAAAAGAGAGATATGGACATACTGGAGCAAGTCCAGTGCAGGGACACAAAGGTTTTAAAGGGACTGGAGCTTCTTTCACGTGAGGAGAGGCTGAGAGACCTGGGACTATCCAGCCTGGAGAGAAGATGGCTCAGGGAGATCTCATCCATGTGTGTAAACGCCAGATGGGAGGCAATGAAAAAGAGGAAGCCAGACTCTTTTTACTGGTTCCCATTGACAGGACAAGAGGCAGTTGGCACAAATTTAAAAACCTGAAATTTCTTCTGCACACAATAAAATATTTTTTTACTGTGGAGGTGGCCAAACACTGGCAGAGGTTGCCTGGAGAGGTTGTGGAGTTTTCCTCTGTGGAGATACTCAAAAGTCAACTGGATGCAATCCTGGGCAACCTGCTCTAGGTGACATGACGGGAGCAGAGGGTTGCATGAGACGGTCTCAAAAAGTCCTTTCCTCTCTCAGTAGTTTCTGGGAAAAGCAGGAACAATATGCATTTTTCCTTTCTTATCTGCAGTGTGTGTCTGTACTGCTACTGTTTTGGAAAACAGAAGGTTAGCTACTAACTTCTCTGTGTAGTAATGATACAGGAATGAAGGTTCTGGTTTGGTGATGAGGAGGGAAGAGGAGAAAAAGTAGGAAAAGGAAGATGTATTTTTAGTTCATTTTTTATTTATTCTTCACAAGACCATCACCAGTTTTTACCAATATGACACACATTTCAGTAAATTAATAGTATTCAACAAGTTCATATGAACCTGTACATACTGAGCAATTAATACATTTTAATATTGAAATGAGAAAGCGTTATTTAATGTGGCACTTAACATGTATTCATAAATAATCATGCATGCAAACATATTAAGTCACTTAGAACTGTAATTAGCAATTTTCAAGTCCTGGCAAGCAGCAGGATACAATTGGAATATACTGTTTGGCCTACTTGGCCTTAATAAAACTTTCAACGAAGGGGCAGCATGTCCTTTTTAATCTGCTTCTCAATGGCTAGTAGTAAATAAATGAACGTGAGATTGGTGGGTATGACAAATTAATATGCACACTGACAACTTATAAACACAGGATCGCTTAGGGAATTACTATATGAATATATACAAGCAATTATATGTTTTAAATGATTTATTTCATTTTCCAAATAATATACCACTGAAGTGGAAATTGATAAAAAAGAGAATACAAATACAATATTTATCAACTTTTTACTGAACTTATTAAGCGGAAGCCCTCTTAATGAGGAAATTAATGAATGAAGCAGTTCATTATGGCTAAGCATTCCTTGTGGTTGTTAACAATTTGTCAGCATAGACCTGTCATAGTCAGTTTAATCATGATTAATATCTTATCTTGAATTCCATCTCCATTCATATCTGAGAAACAAATGCAAACCCTATTACATGATCAAAGTTCATAAAATGGGGTGAGTTGCTGATGACCTTATATTTTATTCATTTTCACATTCATATTTATCAGGGTTTTTTCAAAAACTACAGTCAATCTTACAATATTTTAATAAATAAAGACATTTCATCATGGTATGATATACAACCTCCTGTTCTTCTTAGAAGCAGGATTCTATGATTAAGATGAAATATCTCAATAGCTTTATTACCCTTTTTCAAATGCAGTTACCACTTTTATGGCAATTTCAATAAGGAGAATGACTATCTCAGTCTCCAAGATTTACTGTAAGACTCACTAGACTGTGTAGTTTAAACTGATTTTATTTAGTCAGAGCTCTCATAAACATCAGTGAAAATTGTACTTTGGCTGTTATCAAGGTTTAGTCTTGTTAGTTGCATGTTTTTTTCTCTGTATGTGTCCATGAATTGATGTATGTGGAGTATGTTATAATTAGTTTGTGTTTCCAAGGGTCTGTCAGTCATCAATGGCCCATAATTCCCAGTATTTGACCTTATATTGAATCAGTTCGGTCTTATTGACACTAATAGTCCGGTCTGAAATAGTCCACACACTGTCTTTGGCTGTGTTGTACTGGTTACACTAATATTATGATTTTATTCTCCTATTTTCTTCACAAAATAGCTAAAAAATTTATGTGATCACACTCTTAATCTGTAATTCCTCTTTCCTTCTTTAAATACCTTCACTAATTTCAGCCAAGCTTTCACCCTTCCAAAGAATTACAGGTCTCAAAAATAAGAACTTTCTTCAACTTTCATGAAGACAGATGACTGAACGAAAAACTGAGTGAATACATGGGAGTGAGGGGCTCTAGGGAATATAGGATGCAACTCTGTAGTGCCCCAGTGCTTACATAAAACTTTGCTTAGTCTTGCAGAGTTTCAACACAGATTATTTTGCCATTTCTAAGGAAGGGATCAGGGCAAAATTTGATCTCTGTTAAGGAATATAATATTTGTTGAAGTAGAGGTGATTCTTGATTAAGGTTTCTGAAAATGCCAATGTTGTCACGTGATAGTGTGCTTTTAAAAATGTATTTATTTTCATCCATTGTACTAGTAGCATGCCCCATAAATTAATCAGGGTTATATGGTAGCAGTTTGGGCTTGTTAAATATCATCCTCATTAGATGTAGAAGTTAGGCAGGAGTTATACCTCCTCTCAAGAGGAAAAGAGGTGTTTGCTAAGTGAGGAAAGGAGATTTCCAGGGCAGAGGAATAAATTCCATGCTGTCTGAAGTCTCTGAGATGACACTGGACAAAACCACTAAGCCAGCATCTTCATTGATGGCCATTCATTAAGGGTTCCTCACACTTGAGATGCTTAGGGAAAATTTTGTTGAAATTGAGTCAGCTGAGAACATATGGGATGATTTGGAAATACTAAAATAAAATTTTCTCATCTAATTCTCATATGTATTAGCATAAGTCAACAGTAATATGTGTATAAAAATAGACTATTCTGGATCCATCCCTTGAAAGAGCCAGACTCTAACTGTAAGGAGAAGTGGGATGTGGAACTTCATTTTCCTGTAACTTCCAGTCACTCTTAAATTGTTACCAAAATGAAAATAATGAATGGATACTATCGCGTCACTCTTTTTAACCAGTACAACCTTTTGACACTGGTATTTGAGAAAAGAGACTTAATTTATCTAAGTGAAAACTGCTTAACCTAAATTTGCCTACATCAGGAGAATTTTTTTTGGTGACAAGCATTTACGCTGTTCTGTGTTACGTTATGTTCCTCAACACCAAAATCCAGTGAGTTCAGTTCAACTTGAAGCAACTTTATGAGTTGGGGAGGTGAGGGGGGAAGAAGCCCAAAATCTTGTGAAATCCAGCAAATCATTCTTTCTTGTGCACATTTTTTTCCATAAAAGTGAAGAATTTTCATTTTCCTGACCATTTGAAGACCATCTCATTTCACTTCAGATAGCCAGTATAACCAGAGACAAGTGTACCTCATCAATGTATAAGTCTGTGAAATCAAAATAAATAGTCTGTGAGTGAAATATTTGAAAGACCACATTTTAATTATGATTTCCCATAGGTGTTTGGGGTCATATGTTTAAGAGCATATGATGTATTTAAAAGTTATGTCTTTCAGCAGGCTCCACTACTGACTTCATGAGTCTGCCCTTTTGAAAAGCACCTTCTATCATGTTTATGGTGTTGTCTTACTTAAACTGGTTACTAATGTAGGTCTGCTAAAGACTTGATTGTATTGCTGTGACTGTCACAGCAGTGAATCCCATGGGGACAGCATGGTTTTGCACAATTATTTCTGTGTTGTATTGCTGACTTGTAACACAATTCAAGGTCATATCTAAGTCTTGTCACTCTCTCTCCCCAGGTATTTCCAAAGTGTTTTCTTTCTACAGCTGTCTCTCTTTCTTTCTTCTCATTCATATTGATTATCACAAGATCATCCTCCTACTTTATCTTTCTTTAATTTCTGCACAACATTCTTGCTCACTTCCGCTTCAAGAAGTTTAAAATCTCTTCTTAAATTCTCTATGCTTGCTTTCCACTCATTATATCAAATCTCAAACCTCTCTTTGCTTACTCTTTTCCAGTATTACTCCCATTTGCTTCCAGTCTGTGAATGCTCACAAACACTTATATTCATCAGATTTTGATATAACAATTCATGGTAGTCACAAATGTGTCTCCTTGTATACATGATTTAAGCTCCCCATTGTGACTTGTGAGAACCCTACCTTCTCCATATTCAGGTTACCTCTAAAATTCACTTTGGCTATTTGGTTTATAGTGATTTTTAATAAATTTTAATTTTATATTTTTATAATTATACATATATTCTTTTATTTGTATAAATGGTATGCAACTTGTCTATTATTACTCCCCTTCTCATCTCTGTCTGTAGGTAACAGGTTCTTCAGATCAAGGCTGCCTCAGGTATCCAGTTGGCATTATTCATCCTATTGGTAGAATCATTTTAATGACAAAGTAACCTAACTATCTAATCACACCATCACAACTCTACTTTTATGGAAATATGAAAAACATTATGCTAAGAAGCATGTTCAAAAGATAAACAAAAATAATTAGGACATGCACCTTTTTTCTCTGTTTGTTCATGTGAGATCTCTAATTTATACTAGCTTGTATTAAAAAATTCTATCTCTAATGTTAGTCATGGACAAGTTCAAAAAATATACAGGCCTAAAGGTGGTTGCAAGTTAGAAAATAAGCACAAACTGGCACCTAAGTATAGCTCTGCATTCACTTTCATTGAAGACGATTTGTACTGTATTTTATCCTGGAATAAATAGCTTTAAAAGATCATGAATCGACACCCTGAAAAGTCTATATTACCCTCAGTGATCTAGTACTGACTTGTTTATGTTGTCAGTGTTCACATTCTGAAGTCCTTTTCTGTGTAACTGGATAGAACAGAGATAACTGAGTCTAAAGGGAGGCTCCACAGCTACAGCTGCAAGGTTAAGATTTACTGTATTGGCAGAGCTAGTGAAAGTGGCAATTCCTGTATGCTTCACTAGTGTGGTGATACTTGGGTGCAAGTGATTTTTTTACCTCATAAATAAGTAGTACAAAGTGAGGATGGTAACATGGCTGGATAACTACAGCCTAACTTTTCAGTCCTCATTCAAGTAGGGTCCCTGTTTTTCTGCATAGTATTTACAGAGATTACGACTTTGCATTGCTCTGGGTTTAGCACCTCTTTATTGATTTCTGTGTACACTGAAAGAAAAGAAGCAAGGAATTGAGTATAACAAGGTACAAGTATTTCATTATTATTTAAATACACATAGGTAGGAATAGTTCCACATAAGAATGTGTATGCCTGGGTCAGGTAGCAGAATCCAGAACCCTGAATTTAGATGTCCAGCAACCCCACAGAAAATATTTGCTTCAAAATGGAATATATCAAAGTCCCTTCAAGAAGATGCCTAATATAGCCAGTGATGACTGAGTGTTAAGTTCCATTCCTTTATTCTGTGGCTGAAGGTGATGTGTGTCCTGGTTTCCAGCATGTGATACAGCATTCACTCAGGCTGCATGAGGCTTGGTTTGATTCCTCTTATCTTCCTGGGGCATGCTGTTAATTATCTGTTCAATGCCACATACAGCATTAAGGTGTTCCCTTGGTGGCTGAAATTGTGTTGGCTAGGAATTAGACCAGCCAGATGCAGGGACATGGCAAAATACTCAGTCCTAGCCCTTGATGCCTCCAGGACTTTGCTTCTTTTTTATTATGTGTATAGAGAGTGAAAGCCAAAACCCCCACTAGGCAAAAGATTCCCACACTCAGTCATATTGTTAACAACAACATCTATCAGCCAGGGCATGTGAAAGAAGCAGAAGACCTTGTTGAAGCTGGGAAAAAACTGACAGATTCACCCATAAAATGGAAAAGGAGGCAATCCCATGGAGGCGCTAACAGTTCCCAGTTATGCTGTTCTGCTCAGCTGGGCAGCTTTCTGCCACCCCCTTTCCCATTCCCTGGGCTGCCACCCCATGTGTGAGAGAGATCAGCCTCTGGGCCACTCTGAGGTGGTCCCTAACCACTAGATAGTCTAATGAACTGGTATAATGGCGATGTTAATGTTTTCCTGTACCTATTAAGAAGGGGTAGTTCTGTGTGCTCTGAGTGTCAGAATTGCAGAATATATTATCAATTCTGCATTTAGAACTGGCAGATCTACAATTTTTCACCAAAACAGGAGACTGATCCCTCTCGTGGTGAAGTCAGTGGGACTTTTGCTTTTGATCAGTAGAAACAACAGCATAGCTATGACGTTTCCTTGCCTAGGGCTTTATTCATTCTGACTACTACAAGGAATTTTTTGAAACTTCTGTTTCAAAACACATGGACTCAGTGCTATAGACGGGCACAGATGGGCCAATTCTCCAGTCTTAACTTTTTTACATTTAAAAGTCACAGCAGTAAAAACACTACAGATAGTCACACAGCACAGAATCTAGGTTGCATTTAGGCAGCCATTCCTCCATTTTAGACAGTTTTTTTTCAAGCTTCCTTCATTGTTCAATATTTGTTTTATGATCATCAGGAAGATAGCTGTGGAAGCCAGTAATGTTTCTCATGGGGATGCAGTCAGAACCATAACCCACTAATAAACATAAATTAGGATATCCCTCATGTTAACCTCACACTACAAGGCAGAAAAAAAACCCTAGAGAATGTGTCTCTTGAAATAAACTTTAATAGCCATAAAAAGGACTGTAAGAAGGGAAATAATGTGTAATTGAAAGAGCCTGTGGATAACATTTATTTGTGCTGGTAATATAAAATATATGTCAAGCACTGGAGAGAAAATTTTGTGTGAAAAAATGAGATATTCTGCTTCAAACTCATTAACTGTCAATGTGGAGCCTTAGTCTGCATAGTATTTAAACACATGATAAAAACAAAGTTTTGGTACTGAAATGGTGAGAAGTGGTAGTAGGAGCAGGGCTATAAAAATTTCAATAATGGGCACTTTTTTGAAGTCTCTTCTCTCAAGTTTTAATGAGATTTTAAATATGATGCGTATCAGATTGCATTTTAAAGAGAAACAAGTTTTAGAGTTCTGATTATAAAGAAGAATTTTGGCAGTTCATACTTTCCAAAGGCAAAGAAAAAGATCCATGGGTTGTGGGGAAGGCAGAGTTCAGGAATTCTGAATGGCTTGAGTTAGCAGTACTTTGTCTTGGAGCAAGCATATTTTGTGCACTGTTAAGGCAACAGATAAAATGGAAGATTTATTCTGTCTATTGTGTCTTGATGAAAGTGAAAGAGCAAATTGCTCTGCTTTTGGTTCATGGCAATGATTAGAAAGTGTAAAGATTCCTGAACTGGAAAGGTTTTTATGTTTTACTTTTAGATACTCGCATTTTCTTTTAGTGAATCTATTCCATTATGAGACAAAAAAGATCTATTTAGCTTTTGCCTTGGCAGGATGTTTTATGTCATGTTTTGTGTTTCTGCAGCACACCTCCATTCTCCACACACACACAGTTTTTCTTTGTTTACGAGTGGCACTAAATTTTTATATTACAAAAATCACTAGAAAATAATGTGAATAATTTGTTTGTGGATAATTTGGAGTTAGTTGTTTTGTGAAAAACAAAATTATTGTCTCTGCAGGGTAAACTAAGCAGAAATTGTATCTCACAATCCCTCAATAAGGTGTTTTGTTTCAACACCTTTTTTTTTTATTGTTACATTAAAGGAAAGATAATTCATTACAGACCTGTTAATCCACCACTAGCTTGGTGGAATTTATCAACAGAGGTGTTTGCACGCAGGGTCTATGCTCATTTTTATAGCTGTGTCCTTACTGCAACTGCAAGGGAAGATTTGCAAATATTGTGTATCTTTACCTATTTATTTATCATCAGGCAGTCTCCACGTTGCAAAGCAATCTTCCATACCACCTTCAAAAGGTTTGTTATTTTAGCTGCAAGACTACTATTCTGGATTGAAAACAAATGAAAAATATCGTGTTCATGTTTGCTGTTTGTCTTACGCCACTCACCTGATTAGTTACTGTTAAAGTGAGTGTATTAGAAACACACATACTTCAAGGCAAATGAAATGGGTAGCCTGTAGCTTCAATAGTGCCAGTGGGAATACATTTGACCTTGCACCTCCAATCCTGACATTGTTTAACCATATCCCACAACTAGTGAATTTCAATTATTTGTTCAGAGGAGCCATTCATAATTGCCTGGGGTAAGCCTGCCTTTAGGATGCAAAGCAGAAAACAATGGAAATGCTACACTGGTGAATTAGAACAGCAGCACTTAAATGTATAAATTAAATGGGCCTCTTTTCACAGCTTTCTCTTTCTATTCTGAGAGGCCTCAGCCTGGTGACATCAAAGACAGGATTATGTGAGAAGATAAAAACTTGATCTAATGTCCATGTTTGAAGTCATGAAAGTCCTCTTCTCTCCAAGCCAAAATAAGCCTCCTTATAACACAATGAGTTAGGGTCCAGGTGCAGGAGAGGGGGGAAGGTTACAACAAGGCACAGGGTATATCTCAGAGAAGCCAAAGAGTTGGACATTAAGCCATAATCTTCCCAAATGTGCTAAAAGATTGCATGTAGGTTTTGAAAGCTTTTCCCTGTCAATCAGTCCATTAAGTCTTTCTATTAATTGAAGAAAGCTATTATGCATGTGGCTGGATTGGCCTTAAATTAGAGTTTAACCTGTTCCATCTACTTTAAGGTAAATCTACAGCACGATATATGAGGAAGAAATAAGGAATGCTAAAACAATGATGTCATCTCAGAGTACACTGTGCTTGTATGTTACTAGCTTCTATTCATGTTACATTCCATTTCTGATGTATCTGATACACTGCCTATGGATTACAAAAGGATTTAGAACGTAAGGCTCTACAGTGAGCTTTTTATGCTTGGAAACTTGTTCCTCTTAGTGAGGGAGTCTTCTTACACTCAAATATTCTGTCACGTGGTGAAATGATCTGCTCTGAGTCTTGAAAAATTGTCTGAAATCAATGCAAATTTTCACCTTGTAAAGATGTGCAGCTTCAGTGCTTCATAAAGAGGACTTTGGTTTTAATGTGAGCATCTCCAAAACACGTGCCCTTAAAAGTTACTGTTCTTGAAACAGTGAAACAACAATTATGGGCTTGGACAGTCTCTCAACAAGCCAAACCAAGTGTTTCTGTCTGGCTTAAAATGCATGTCAATTGCTGCAAGATTTTATGAACATCAGAGAAAGTTTGCCATTTGTAGAATCCGTGATCCTGCTATATGGTCCTCTCTTTGTCCTGCATTTTCAGCCTACAACGCATAGTCACTAACAGAAGAGATACAGAGGGAGCAGTCTTTCAGATCATAGCTATGGACTATCAGATGCAACAATCCACTTGAAAAACAGGATATTAATATACATTATATCTAATATTACCCACAGCCATTGTATCTAATATTTTCTAATATCTAATATATCTAATATTACCCACATTCCAGCGTTGAACAATTTGCAATAATTTTATCATATTCAATTCTACTTCAATGGTGGGAGAAGATTTCTCAATGGTGTATTTGCAATAAATTTAAAATAATGTTTCTATTATAAGTATTATTAATGTTTATTTACCTTAGGTAAATACTTCCAGACAAGTATCTATGTTTTTGGAAGGATTGGAATAAATGTCTTTCATGCAATTCGAATTATGATGGCAAATTGAATACTATTCTTCAACAATCTGGTTTTACTCTGGTTTTATATGGATGATCCATGTAGCCATATATTTTGATGACTATAATGTAGCTTGATTTCTAGCTTTTATAGTTGTATCCCAGTACGCACAATTTCTAACTGCCAATTCCCAAACTCCCTGCCTAGCTATATCTATTACTGGTAAGGTCACTTCTCCTTTCTCCTACTGAGTTAAAGTCATTAGATGCATCCTGCCCTTTTCACTTGTGAAAGGTTTAGAATTGGATACTCTGTTGAACGGAAAGCTTTATTAGTGGAAGATTCATGGAAGAGCCATCAGTAGCATCTTTGTTAAATTAGTTCGTTGACAGACAGGGTAGTGTTGAATACAGGACACAAAAATCAGTGCTAATTCTATAGGCAGGTAGCATATTAATTAGATTTCACCACGATACATAAACCATTAGAATATACTTTTTGTTGAGGTATATTTAGAGGACAATGGCATGTAATGAATCAGCCATTTGATAGCCTTTTTGATTAAGCACACAGCCACATACCAAAGGTCATCTCGAGGAGCAGGAAACAGGAAGAACATTGATTGTTTCCAGGTCGGGACACAGGAAGGGACATCGGAAGGGACACCAGCAAATGAGGTGGCACAGCTTCTGGATGACATGGAAGGGGCATTACCAGGAAGTAAATGGACCAATGGGAGTGTTGCTAATTGGACCAATGGGAGTGTTGCTAATGCGCATGACTGCCCTGTGCATAAGGGACTTTAACCAATCAGAGATCGCAGAATAGGCACGTGGTCTGAATGTATGTAAGGGGTAGTTAAGTAAATAAAAGGGCTTTTGCTTGATTCACATTGAATGTGCAAAGTCCATCATTGATTCCCCGCAACTTTTTCCAATGATGTTACACATTATGCTAGGACATAACACATGAAGTCAACCTGAAGTCGGTCTTACAGATGGGTATTTTCTCTGGTCTAGTTTTCAGGCAGCACAGTGATGCTTAAGTGGTTGGGTAAGTACAAAGAAAGGTTTTCATTACTTGATGATGGTGAGAAGGCCCTCATAGAATATTTTCAAGATGTTAAAGGGGAAGCAACTTTAATCCTGCAAGAGGTCCTTGAGGTTTCTTTTAACATTTACAACTCTGGGTGGTCCAGCTGAATCCTTTGTGGTCATTAGAGTCCCCCTAAGCATTTTGATGACAATGCAGTTTGTGGAAATTCTTGGGACAAGGGCCTGCTAGAATGTTTAACAAGCTCTCAACATCCTTTACTGCTTCTATGCAGCTTTCATCCCTCCATCTTCCTGTATGTTGTCTCTGCTAGATATAGAAGCAGGAAAGGTTTGATAAGCAAAATAATTGAGAATAAATAATTGCATAACCAAGAAGAACTGGGTAGTGTTCATGCTAGAAGTGAAAACAGTTGCCTAATTGGATAGGTGCAAAACAACAAAAAGCTGACATACATCCATCTATCCATACACGCAGCTGGACAGTATCATCTGTCAGCACCAGGACCACAAGGCACAGTGATGCAATTCTTCCAAGGAGCCAAAGCTCCATGGCCCTTGTAAAAGAGATAATGCTAATTATAAACCACCAAGCTCAAAGGGATGAGGAAACCGGATTAGCTAGTTTAGCTCAGTAAGAAAATTAAAACATTTGGCTCAGACAAGGCTGAAAGGAAACAGGAAAGTTATCTGAATTCAGACTCTCTCAGGCAATGCTGGGACACAAAGCTTATTTTCACGAGAGTGCAAGTGAATTTTACTGCTTTCTTCTGCATAAGACAGCTACCAGCAACTACTCCAGAGCTTTATCAATGCAATGTGTTATTTCATAAGGTTTTAGTTGCATGCATTTCTGGGAATTGAATTAAAAGGAAACTATCAAAATTAAAAGCAAAGAAAGAGAAGAGAAGAGAAGAGAAGCTTGCATGTGAGGCTTGAACCAGTATTTGTGAGGTTTAGATACAACCTTTGCCTCTCCTACCAACTACCTAAGCAAAGTTAGATTTTCTTTCTGTTTTCCACCTATAAAATAAGACAATGGTGCCTTTTTTTCTTCTACATCTATCCCTGCTTAACATCCACCATGAAAAAACTTGATCTTGACTGGACGCCTTGATTTCCTGAGTGTGTAGACTGAAAAAATGTACTTAATTTCTCATCTGACTTGCAAGTTCCCAAGAAATGAAAATGTTACAACTTTGATATTTATTTATTTATTACCTATTCATTTGTTATGGCAGTGCCTTTCACGAAGGAAATCCTGCAGTGTTTTCATCATTTGGCTTGTTGGTTAGAAAGTAGTGTTCCTACAAGCATAGCAGCAGCATTGAAAATTTGGAAACCCTTAGGTCTCTTAGTATGAACATTCTGGCTATCTTGGGTCAAAGTGGTTGA
Organism: Aegotheles bennettii; assembly: GCA_013398125.1. Lineage (NCBI taxonomy): Eukaryota > Metazoa > Chordata > Aves > Caprimulgiformes > Aegothelidae > Aegotheles > Aegotheles bennettii. The sequence goes on along the minus strand of VZRW01004211.1, from coordinate 154,235 downwards.
ATTTTTTCCTTCCATTATATCCACCAGAAAGATTTTAATAGAAATCATGTGAATCTACCCTTCCTCTTAGCCTTCTGTGGCTACTCAGGAAATTATTACCTGGATGTCGGTATCCTGATTAAATATTTCATTAGAAATTTTAAAATCAAAGACATATGAAAAGTAAAAACATCTTCATCAGCAGCAAACGAAATTAATTTTTTAAGTAATCTTCAGTATATGCTGGTTAATGTGGATTGAGTAAAAGCCATTAAAAATCCCTTTCCTATTTAAGAGCCCAAAATTTATGCCTGTACATAAACATCTTTTTCCTTTAATAAGCCAATTCATGTACAATTCTAATTCCTTTTACATGTCATCCATAAGTATTACGTAGAACTTTAAAAATGACCTTCCAAATTTTAAGACTGATTTTTTCATCAAGCATTGGCAATCTTGGGAACTTTCTCCATAAATTTTCATCATTCTTGCATTAGATTCTCAGTGTAATATTTGGTGGTCTAGACTGATACTTTTCTTTCAACAACATTGACATCATTGTTGGAAAAAAATATAAGTGAAGGAAAACTAATAATTTAAAGCAAATCCTCTTTACCAACTCTGTAATATTTTTAGTAATACTTATCAATAAGAAACAGTATCTCATAGGCAACTGGGATATTCCCATCTGTAAGATGAAATTGATTTATTTCAGGCTGCATTGGTACAGGTTCTTGACTTTAATATTTCCTTCTTAAGTGATTAAAAAGTGTCAGAGATTTTGTTTTCCCTGACTGAATCATATGACAATAAATGAAGCTATAATACTATGAATTAAAGAAAAAGCACACAACAATCTCAAGGCAAGGATTGTTGACACCAGGATGAAAAAGTCCAGTCTGAAAGGGTATGTGAAAGCTTTCCTGTTGTTCAAAAAAGTCAGATCTGCCCCAGCAGAAGTGAATGAAACCTCAGTAGAGGTCTTGCAACTACACCAAATCCACACCCAAATTTTGTTCTAGAAAGATATGCCCTTAGCAGACAGCAGTGATCAATCCCTTCCTGCCTTCTCTTGTCATGAATTAAAAAAAAAAAATCTCCGCTCCCCTCTTCTGAGACTTCTAGAAAACTTCTGATAGTCACAAGATGCCTCTCTGATGGCAGCAAATCACTGGTCATTTGTGTGGTCCCACTCTTCTTCATGGCCATCTAAATAGTTACAGGCGTCAATTTTAGTTCTCAGCAAATCAGATGAATGTTCAGCAGTTTTCTGATTCCTATCTGGGAGAAAAGTGTATTTGTGATGCTTGTCAGACATGATTAGGAAAAATAAATATGTTGGCAGCAGGCTTAACTCCTCTATAAAAATTATTCTTACTGAAGAATTGTAGAGTGTCGGTAGCTGAAAAAATGGCATAACATCATAACATTTGCTAAGCTAGTATTTCTTCACAATGAACAGTACAAAATGTCATACTCCAGAAGAATTTAGGAGGAATTCACTGTCAAACTGGGAGAACATGGATTATATGGTAGACACTTCACAGTTTGTTACCATGGATCTGGAGACACAACCAGAAATTAATAAAACTCAATGTAGTAAATAAAATAATACTATGCAAGAAAGGAAGTGACAATAATAATACCATATGTATTCTGAAGGTAATAGAAATCTGCGATAATTTCAATTTCTTTCTTGGCCTTCACCCATATTCCTGCATATTCAGTTAGTTTTCTACTCATTTGTTAGAAGAGAATCCTCTGAGTTGCTTGTATCTGGCAAGCTTTCTCAGATACCTTTGTTACAAAACCTAAAACACATATATTTACATGTCATGTTGCCTAATTTCACGTTGTTTCAGTTCACATTGTTCAGCCCTTGTGTGAGGTTCTACTTTTCCTCTAATTAAACTGATGATCTGCCAGGCACTGTGATACCAAACCCTTTACTTAAGCTCTGTTCAATATTAAGTCTATTGCACTACTTTTATTTTCATTAAAAATAGGTCACTAGAAAAAAGCATCAAGCTATTCTGTCATAGCTTGCATTTGATGCATGCAAGTTGCATTTACCCCAGTTTTATGCTTATATTTGTTATTCTTTCCTCCACAATTCCTTGTCCTTCAAAATAAAGTCAGACAAATAGGCTTATATTTTTTCCTATATATTCCCTTCATTTCTGTCTGGAGGTTTGCGGATGAAATATGCTGGTGACACAGAGGTGAGTTTTCAAAGCACAGAATATATTGAAATGTGAAACCTGGAGTAATATGCGTTTTGAGTCCCAATTTAAGCCCATGCATTTAACCTGTTGATTTGTTTGCTTTCAGTACTGGAATTGGTGAGTGAATTGGGATATTTGCAGTTTATAAAAAAGCCTATAAACAGATCTAATGTAGAGATACCAGAGGTTCAGTGTGGATCTCAATTCACCTGTTATCAGTTCCGCTGGTGTAACTGATGTAACTTCATTTTGAAGATGTATCATATTCAACCTTTTCTGGCTTTTTCTTTATGTCTGTTGGAAATACTTGAAGAAGAAGCAATACACTGAGTCTCTTTCTAGGTCCTACTCAGATTTAAAAGTTTTATATTGTAATAATGTACCATGTTACGTTACAGTTTCTTCCAAGCTCACGTGTACAAGAAAAGATTCTCTTAAGCAGTCAGTAATAATCAGTGAAACAAGATGTAAACACTTAATTGTTACAGCCATATATTTTATTAAGCATTTGAAGTATCACAATAATTTGCATATTTACTAATCTGCTATGGTTCAAATTCATATCAACCCCAGTTAGAAGACCACATGCGGATTAAGAAAACTCGAATTTCAAGCCTTATGAGAGGATAAATCCAAATCACATATCCCACATAAAACAGCAGGTTAATAAAACACAACTGACTACTACAATCACATTACTAAGTTCTCTTATACTTTTCCCAGCAAATGATCATTTCCCAGTAGCAGTTCTACAGCGCAAGCAGTACATGAAAATATATATTTCTCTTTTTTTTCTGCATCTTTATCCAGAATTAATAATTGATTGAGCTTCAGAATATTCAGGTCATTGTGAAAGGAAAACCTGATCCACACTAGGAGTTTGTTGTGTAGTACACAGTGTTAAAACCCTTTTTTTTTTTAGATTGAAGACTGATAATAAATAAAAATTGGTAGCCCTTACCAGTAAAAGAACCCTTTGCCTAATAATTTATTCACAGCGTAACTCTGGTGTTCAGCCAAAACCCTACCTTCTGACAATAAGGGGCAGTGATTAGTTGATAAAGAACATCAAGTTGCTTTTACTTTTTTAAATGTCTGCTATCAGATGACTCTCTGCCTTAAAAAGCAGGGCATCCTTGGTCCCTATGGTTGTTCAAATGGCTGTTAATATCTATTGTGTGATTATTATTTTAATGAATGATATGTAATAAAAGTGTTCCATGCAGTATAGGCTTGCAACTTCTTCCCAGGTCTTTTGCCTTAAAAACAGATTTTTGTATCTTGTTAAAAATTAGTTCCTCTCCCAGTGTAGATTAGGCATCCATGTGAAGTCTAAAGAAGTATTACAAGATTCTGTAGTGTATTGTGGATGTCAAATGCATTAAAACTTATCTTTTAGAGCTCTGTGAAGCTCAGCATTAGGGTTGTTTTTTCATGTGTCAGAACTGGATTATTTTCTCCCTCAAAAAGTAAACAGTTTCTTTCCACTGGTCCAGTAACCAGAGAAGGAGGCATAGACAAAAGTAATGCACTGGCACCTCTGCCACTGCTTAGAGCAGCATGGATGCCTCAGACATGCATGGCATAGACATGCCCCATATTGTTGCACCAGGACATGGACATTTGGATTTGTTTCTACATCTTAGAGGGGATTAAAATCCTTACCTATACTCAGTCTACTGTATCAGTTATGCTGGCATAATACAAAAAGGGGTCTCAGTCTTTTATGCTGAAATATTCTAATTGTTAAAATTGATTTCACCTTTCAGAAAATAAGCAAATTCATCCGGTCAGTGGAGTACTCTCCTTGGAAAGAGGAACTTGTATGTTCCTTGGAAATTTTCAAGTATTTTTCAAATAAAACATACATAGCCTTTGGGGTTTGGATTCTTTGCATCTGCATCTCTGCATGCATCCATGATGTCTACTCTCATGCATCATATACTGAAATAGCTGTAAAGAATTACTTTCAGTTAGGATGCTTGTCTAGGAATGTGGTCCCCTCTCTGTTTAACAGTAGTTGTTGTAAGTCAGACCAAACATTCATCTAGCCCAGAGCCCTGTCTCCAACAGTAACCAAAAAAAGTACTTACTCTAGAAGCAAGTAAGCTCTAGAAACAGAAGGAGAGGACAAGTGCGTAACGATACTTTCAGAAATACATTACTAGCATAACAAATCTGAGCAAGAGGTAGCAACTTTTTATAGAAAAACTCTCAGTGGATTTATCTTATATGAATTCTCCAGTTCCTCAAACCCATGTAAAATTTCGACACCCGGTGACAATGAATTGCATTATTTAATTATGTTCTGGGTGAAGTATCCCCTCTTTATGTTTGCTTTGAACCCTTTTGATGACTCCCAGTTCTGATATTAGGAGAAAGAATGAGCAAGCATGCCTTAGTCACCTCTCCAGGTCTCTCATGATTTGTAAATTTGTGTCATACATCTCTGTATATCCTTGCTTTCCGTGCTAGAAGGATTTTAGGCTGTTAAATTACTGCTTGTAAAGAAGGTGTAGTTTAGATTGTCCCATCTGATTCTCTCTGTATCCTTCCAGTTTTAATATATCTGTTTTCAGGTCTGAAGAACTCGCAGAACTTCCTGGTGCATTCCAATTTACTTAGGATTTAAACAGAGACATGGTATTTTCTGTTGTGTTCCTAGTAATTTTGCTTTTTTTCACAGCTAATGATTATTAAGTCAACATTTTCATAGAGCTGTCTACCTTAACCTGAAAAGAATCTTAAATTCAGGACCTATTGTTACACATATAAAATTAGGATTATTTTCCCCATGCATATCAGTTTGCATGTATCAACAATGAATTTTATTTTCCATTTTATTTTCCTGTAACTTACTGTGGATATCTTTTGGTATCTCCCAATTTGTTAGCTATTCTTTTTTTTATTAGTCTGAATGACTTAATATTAGTAAACATTTGTCAGTTCCCTGTCCATGACTCACATAACACAATTATAAATTTCTGAGACACCCAACACCAGTCTGTGTGCCACTCTGCTGTGAAAAATTGCCATTTATTCCTATCCTTCCTTCCTTCTCTTCAACCATTGTGTGTTTTCTCCAATGGCTGTTGGTCTCTGCCTTTGTAGAAAAGCACCTGGGCCTTGTGTCTTATTTGCCACTTCATGAAACCTACATTTGTTGTTGCTGTGTAATGGCATAACTTCACCAAAAAGTGTAGCTCTTCTCCGTGTGCCCTTTTGCAGTTGGCCAGTTTTGGTACATGGACATGGATTTGAATCCTTTTGAGCAGAAGTGGCCTTGAACTTACACCTCCTACAGAAGTTCTGAGAAAAGCACTCTAACCATGAGGCTTTCCTACATGGGCAGTGCCAGTGACTACTCTGTATGTGCAAAGAGAGAGAATCACCAATTCTTTAAACAAATGAGTAGCATACTTAAATATGTCGAGGATATGGGCCTGTAAGCAGTATGTTTTGGTATTTAGCATACAGATGTCTAAAGTTATAGCTGGTTTATCTAACTAAAACTGGTTAATCTAACCGTATGTTCAGCCAGACTCTAGAAACAGAGATGGAACTTTTAAAAACTGAGACTATTGCAGATTTTGAGCACTTGCAGGGTGACCAGATCTTAAAATAGTCTTTATGGATAATGATTATGTGATGAAATCTTAGAATAAAAGGGAAAATCTGATCCCACTAGCGGCAGCAACAAAATGGCAAGCAATTTCTAGGTGGAGGGTCTTCAGGACTGAATCAATGGAGCCCAGATATTCAGTTGTAACAGTGGTAGCTACATTGTAGCAGGTATCACAGTGATCAGACTATATTCACTGAAACACTGCTATCATATTTCAGACCATAAAGCACATTAATTCTAGAAGTCTTACTGTATTTGCTTTTCTTTCTTAGCTTGCATGCCCTATGGACTCATAATACACAAAGCGATGCCTTGGTTATGAATAGTTTCCCACAGGTAGAAATAATAATCACTACTTTAGCTAGCCACAATAAATCAAAAGCATACTGGGGTGGGATCAGAGCCTTCTCCTAGGCCTTCATTCTTCCAACACTCACTTTTAGTTCGCTACCTTTGACAGTGTAATGATACGAAGATTAAGCTTGTTTTTCCTTCCTGCATCTGCTTCCTCTGTTTACAACCACCCTGCCTACATCCACTCAGTAAAGGCTCAGCTACTTTTCTGTGCAGGACACATATGTGCTTTAATATATGAAGGCAAGTGATTGCTGCATGAAGCGTACTGGTATAGTAGACAGACAAAATCTTATAGTTGGCACAAGACTCTTTTCCTCGTTTATTTGTCAAGTGAAAATATTTCCTTTACCAGTTTACACCTGTTTTTCTGCTTGGAGGAAAGGGTACTATTTAATTTCTCTACATCTTGTACCATCATGTGTTTTCAAGCAGCACTGGGACTGGTTTGATTTACGTATTGGGACTATTGGTTGTTGAAGCAAAATTTGTGTAACATTGTAAAGACTATGTTTAGAGATTAAGTCCTTAAAAATATGGGGGGAAAAATGTACAAACGGGTTAGAAAGTATTTCTCAATTAGTTAATTTTCCCTTTCCCTCTGACAGTCTGAAATTATCGAGTCCTAACCCTCTGTAGTTTTCATGGTACAAGCTACGAAGAACTGCACCTTCTTTTGGTCATACAAAGTGTAGGCAACTCCCTTGGGAGTTATGCTATCCCCTCTGGGCGAGTGGCCCGCGGCCTAACCTCGCCGGTCGCCTCCGCTGCAGCTGGCGAGAAAGGCGACCTGCGGTCAGCCAGTACCTGCCCCGCAAACCGCTGGTCGAGCGGCCGTCCCGGCAGCAACCCCCCAGGACACCTTCTCCCGTCGCGACAGGCCCTGCTGCGGCAGTCGGGCTCTGTCGCGACAGCTGCTCAGGCAGCCGGCCGCCCCGATGCTTCCCCGACCGGCCTCCTCACGCCAAATAAGGCTTCCTCGCGATAGAATTTAGAAGGTTATCCAGAAACCTGGAATCCTCTGAATAATTCCCAGGAGGATTACCTCTTCTCCTGCTCCCGATTCCCCACCCCTCTCACCCCTTAGACAGATGTGAGAGGAGAACTCGGCTTCCCGAGGCTCTCTGGAGCCCCAGGCAGCAGCCGCGCCGAGAGCGGCAGGACACATTCAAGCACACGGAACCGTATGTCACCAGTGCTGCTCGCGGTTTGTCTGGGGGACTGTCTTCTTTGCAAGAATACAAGCAACTAGTTTTTAGAAGCAGAAATATCGGCTCGGCTCCCTGCCCAAAATGGAAGACAGCGGAGTAAAGAAATTGTGGAGCACTTTTTTTTTCTTTTTTTCTTTTTTTCTTTTTTTCTTTTTTTCCTTTTTTTCTTTTTTTTTTTCACTTCTCGGTTTCTCTGCCTGCAAAACTTTCGAGGCAATTCCTCTTGCAGTCCAGTTTCCCAAGCTTGTTACCGCTCCGTGCCTAATTAGCGTAACGTTACTTGTGATAATTTTTCAGCGCTAGGAATGTTATAATTTTGGAAGTTAAGGTGTAAGCGAAGAGGAAATAACCGGAAATCCAGCAGTTCCGCTTGAATTTCAGGTGGTCGAACAAACCCCACCAGAGTGCGAGGGGAAGACTTCGAACAGCCGGCACCCAGCCCAAACAGGCTTGCTGTCCCTAGAGCAAGGAGGTCCACCGGGAAGGACCAGCGGGACACAGATAACCTCCTGTGCGGACTGGCAGCGCAACCCGGAGCCTGGCGGCACGGCGGACCCTCCGGCATGCGACGGGTACGCCCCGGAGAGCGGCTGGGACCCCTCATCCACCGACACCAGAGGCAAAACTCCCGCTGCCGTCGGTGGGATCGGGATCCGAGCCGGTGCCCCCTTCTCAGACCCCGCTGCCAGCGCTTCGCTCTGGAGCTGCTGTCGCGGCGCTTCAACCCGCCTCTGCAGCAGCCACCGATCCACCTGTGAGAGCTTTCCTTCCCACCCCTCCCCTCGCTTTGCCGCCAAGAAAACTTTCGGGTGCTCCTGTCTGCTCCGGGGAGCGGAGCGCCAGCCCATACTGCGAGCATGTGTTTCTTAACCGGGGCGAAAGACGAGAGTTTTAGGCAGCAGCAGCAGTAAATGAGTAGATGTGTTTTAGTGAGCGTTGGTGTACAGCAGGGCAGGCAGGGTACGGCAGCGACCACTCACCAACCAGACAGGACTCATCGGCCAGAGCGTCGCTCCCTGACTTCCGATCCCGCTGCTTTACACAGACCTCTCGTCCGTTGGAAGGTTGCATTCAGTAAAGTGCTTTTCCCAAATATTTGTTTTACCGTTTTTATGTTGGTTACCCCCATTCCTCCCCCCTGCCCCCCCTCCACACGCACA
>VZRW01004211.1:141586-143288 GCA_013398125.1 Aegotheles bennettii | reverse complement strand
GCCGCCGTGGCTGGGGCGGGGCTGCGCGCTCCGGCGCGGTTTTGTAATGCTGCCCGAGCCGGGAGACCCCCGCAGCTCCTGATCTCTTGCTATCACATGACAGCGGCTCGGGGACTTGGCGTCTGGTGGGAAAGTAGCGAGAAGCGGCTCCCCGGCTCCCTTTTCACTCACGCCTCCCTAGCAGGGCGAGGTGGAGCCAGGTGGCTGAGGAAACGCCATGTGAGAGCGAGATCCGCTTTCAAAACACAGGGCAGGAAGGAGCAGCCCGAGCAGGGAAGCTTCCTCCTCCCCCCTTCTCTCCCCAGCCCTGTCGCACTGTCCGTATCCACTTTCCTCCCCCTTGGCCCCTTACTCCCGGCACAGCCCGGCTCCAAGCAGCCAGCGCGGAGGGCACCGCAGCCGCGGGAGGTGGGGAACGGGCGAGGTCTCTCCTCGTGTCAGGGGCGACTCGTGCCAAGCATCCCGGGGAAACGGGAGTCAAGCCAGCCCCGGGAGCCAGCAAGCGGGAAACACAGGCCCTTTGAAGCAATTTCTTGACACCTCTTTCATTAAGTTTAAAAAGCTACGCGAAGCCTAGCCCAGAAACAAGAGAGGTGCAAAAAATCCTACACTCCTCTCTCCAAATCGTTACGGTCCACTCTTGTTATTGGCCTCGATGCGGCTCGTAGGGAACAGTGGAAGGACCAGCCAGAGCATCCTCCGCACGCTTCGAGACCAGCTACTTAGCGGCAGTGTTGATATAGACTGGCTCGTTAGTAGGAATCAATGAGCAGTGCAACAACTCACATCGATCCTCCAAACTGTGTGCTACCCGGCAGGCTGCGGATTAGTGCGGGGAGCAGGAGCCTGCTCTCCTCCTGCCGCGGGAGTGGAAGAAACACTGCCCAGCGCAAGCACCTACCGAGGCTCAATTAGCGAGATGCTATAGGAGGGGTCAGCGCTGAAATGATTAGTATGTCTTGTGCTGGCTCAATAAACAAATATGTTGGGGGAAAAAAGAACCCAGCCCTTTCGAGCCCACCCTTCCACAGTGGAGGTATCGTGGGTCAGCTGCGGGTTCCGGCAGGCGCAGCAGCGCTGGGGCTGGGGTGCAAACAGGACCTGAGATGGGGTGCCAGCGCGACTCGACCCGCCGTGCCGCCCGCGCTCCCCCCGCCGTCGGTGGGGGCGATTTGAGCGTTGAAGCTGGTTATTTCCAGCTGGCTGTCCCTCTACTAGTCAGTAGTTGCGGGTGGAAATGACAAACAGGAGGGGGGAAAGGGGGAAAAGTTTTAAATGCCTACCCGTAATCTGTGGTAAGGGGGTAAAGAAAATGACTGATTTAAATCCCTCCCATAAGGGTATTTAATAGATATTATGCCTGACCAAGGGCAGTAAAACGGACAGCGTAATCAGAGTTAAATAAACAGAGTAAGTAGCAAAAAATTTGGAAAGCCGAGTTTCGCACGGAAGGGCGTGCTTTACAAAAGTTTCAGTTTATTGCCCAAAGCGTTCACTTCGCCCCTGGGAAACCACGAGAGAGACATTCACGGTGGCAGCAAAATTTACACCTGTACCCTGGGGAGCTTTTCCCCGTATCGCCAGCACGACAAGAGCCAACACTCGAGTATCTTTCCTGATGTGTCTCTGCGGTTTCCCAAAAAAACTCATTTCATTATTTCATTAGGATTTTACTGATTAATCCCATCTTAACCGACCAAAA
>VZRW01004211.1:114086-136586 GCA_013398125.1 Aegotheles bennettii | reverse complement strand
TTCTTTCTACGGAGTTTTGCACCAAATGCTAACATATTCATAATAGGGTTTTTATTATGTAAGGGTGAGGGCAGTTTTCAAAATAATTTTACTAATCGTTTTTTACAACAAAATCTTTTTCTTATTGTGTTATTTTATCCTGGAATGAAACTTCATACATGTACAAAAATGAAGAAAGTTGACAGATTTTGTAACAAGTAGGGGTGTCTGGAAAAGCTGCCCTCTTTTAGGATGAGATCTCTGCTATTCACGGAATAATATTACACTTCTGCATGTTGATAGTGTGTGGTGGTTTTGTATGTTAAGGACTACCATGTGTAGCATTGTTATTGTAGAAGACTGGAAAATTATGAGTGTACCTTTTTAGCTCTAGGTACTGTTAATCAGTGACATTTGCTCAGGTATATGTACCTAAGTTTGTCTTGTGCATGTGCCCTTTTTTTTTTTTTTTCCCACAAATAATAGGGGAGGAAGACAGGATCAGTAAGGAAAGATACCTTGGCCTGCCTTAAGTCACTCATTTAGGACACTCAGCTACTGCCTGGTTGCAGTTGTGTGTTCTTCTTTTATTAACAAGAACAAAAGTGAATCTGAGAAATACAGAACTAGAGAAGGCTGACTTTCCTTTCTTATTTCAGAAGAAATACTGAAATAAGAAGTAGTTCTCATGTAGTGCTGTCACAGATGCGTCTGTGATGCTGTGGAGGTCTTGAAGGCTTCTTTTCTTTAAAAACACAGTGTGGTCAGTATTTTAATACAAAGAACATGGATGCAACCTCTGGACAGGAAGTCTTGTTAGTTTTTTCCATTGTGCCTCCATAGGTCTGCTTGCAGCCAGTTCGAAGACTGGTTCTGACAGTGATGGAAACATGGAGAAGGTTTTGAAGTGTTCAATACACAAAGAAGGTCTTGAAGTGATGCTGCCATCCTGCAAGAATCCTTGATTCTGCCAGTATATCCTACCTTAAATTTATTTTATATCCAGTGTTTCTGTATGGTGGTTTGGGGTTTTTTTGGCAAAAAATATTGATGGGAATACCTGCCTCTCCATAACTTAACATTAGCCTTACATCAGTTCATCTGCTTGCCTTCATTGAACCATATGGTACTCATTGCTGTCAAAAACAACAGTTACATGAACTCTTGACTTGAGTTCCCATGTGTTTTATGTCCGAATCCAAGAAATCATACAAAGTATAGCTGGGAAGTCGTACTAGCTTTATTGCCAAACCAGTGCAGAGCTTTCCCTCCAGGGCATTTCCGTGTGCTCTCTGCATTCTAATTTAAATGGCTGAGCAACAGATCTCCCAGTTAAGAAAGCTGTTTCAGTTTTGTTAAAATCTCATGGTCAAGAAGCTTTTCCCACTCCACTTAGGGTAATCCCACTATTCTTAAGTATACTCTATGTGTAATACTGAGTAATTATTTGAGTTTTAGAGTTTATGGCCTTCAAATATTTGGAGATATTTATTATAGCTCATTCCTTAAGCTACGATAGCAAAATGTACAATCATGCAGTATCTTTTTATGTCACTTCCATTATCCTGCTGATTAGTTTGACTGCCAGTCTTCTCCTATTTTCTGTTGAATTGTAATTCTGCTAATAAAAAAAATGAATAAACAGCCTTGCATATCTGAATGGTTTCTACAGAAATAATTTACCCCTTTTTTAGGGTAGGAAAATTCCATATTTATGGATCATATTAGGTTCTATCTCGTTACCCTAAATCACTCTTAATGGCTTTGATGTTTTGTTCAGAACAGGTTTAGGAGAGACTAGCTTGTCATTACTGCTGACATTGTTTTTGTGGAAACACAGCAATTAATTTGTGGTGGAGGCTGTGCTTAAAAGGAAACTTTAAATAAAAAGTAAAATAGTGAAAAAAACCCTGAAAAATATCCTGTAATGAAAATATTTCTCACTAATTTAAGAAAAGATGCTTTCAAAGATCTAATATTTTGTATGAAGAGAGAAGAATCTTGCCTCTTTAAAGTGTTTCATTATTTTGATTTATTGTCCTTTCTGGGGCAGTTGATATTCTTGATATAGCCAGCAGAGGAAACAGAGGTTGGGTAGCAATTTGTGTAGATTTGCTCTTGGCAGCAATGAATGATAACACTGTTGTCATTGCAATCTTGTTTCAAAGTTCAGTGCTACATAAGATACTGTTAAATCTGTGATTCTTGATGTGGAAGTAAGTCATACATATATACACATATAGGTATTTGGATGTAATGAACAGTATTTGTGGGGAAATGCACACAGAACTTCTACATACTCTCAGAAAGCAAAAGGTGTTTGATACTGTATTCTGTTTGGGAGGTGCTGTGTTTTATCTGGGACAGCATTTTTATGATGTTTTGATTTATTGCTGGTGAAAATTGAACATTCAGCTTTTCTCTACAGAAAGATGAAAATGCAAAAAGATGTCAGGTTTGTAAAATCTTGGGAGTGTTTCTTGTTTTGAAAATTTGCACAATGTGACATGTACATTATTATTACTATGAAAGCTATCTGAAACATCTATCTAGTCATGTTATACATGTGTTCATGTGTGTAATGGGAAAAGCTGAAGAACAACAAACAATCTTCTGCCATTCTTGCTGTAGTTATTCTTACTATAGTTCTTTCTGCTATGCAAGCTCAGAGAAGTGTTTCCCTTGAAATCATCAGGTCAGTTCCTATCCAGAATATCAGAACAACTACAGAAAATATTTATGAACATCTATGAATAGCCCTGATGATAGCACCATATGCTATCGCTGGTTGAAAACTAAGAATAATGCAGAATTAGTCTGAAATGAAATGTTAATACTTTTCTATATGCACTATAATGATCCCAGTCAAATACATTATGGAGGACTCGTGTAGCTAAAAATTCTTTCTAGAAAGAAAGTAATTTTGTAACCAGGGAGTCTGGGGAATTCCCAAGACCACTTTAGATAGATTGTCCTTTTTTGATGTTCTCCATGTGTTTGGCACGTAACTGTGAGCTTTTCTGTTTTCACATGAAATGGAATAAACTTCTGTGTACCAGATTATACGTGTCTGTCATTCTTTCTTAAAAAAAAAAAAGTTCCTTTTTATATTTGAATTGCTGAAACATGTAGTTTCTTTTCCTAAAAATCATGTCTTCATTGGTAAAGACCTGAAACTGTTTGGAGACTGCTGGCTCATGACATAGCCAATACAATGAAATTCTCTTTTCCATATTTTCTCTTACAGCATATCTTGCCAGTTTCTCTCAACTAATACAAGTCTATCTGATTTAATATTCTGGTTTTTAGCCTGACTTTCTGTATGTTTCTCCAGATGACAAAATAGCATCTTCCCTGCAGACTTTATGTTTCTCCAAATACTGATAGTGTGACATTGGGAAAGGAGTATAATTCAAATTAATATCTGGCAGAAAAAGAATTATTTCAAGGTTAGAATTCTGTTTGCTTTTCCGTAGCTAGGGTGAGGTGAGGCAAGACTATTTGATGGGGGATGACCACTTTTTTTTTAGCATTAGCTTCTTGTTTTCCCACAGTGCCTAGTAACTTGTACTACAAGACAGGACAATGTTAAGTGCTGACAAGAACAAAACAGGAAGGATAATGTATTCCAGATGTTCCTCATTTATGTGCTTTTAAACAGTCATTGAGTTTGAGTGAAATTATCTTTGAGTTTGTATTTTTAGGTGCTGTGCAACCAAAAAAAGCTGTTATTATAGAAACAAAAATTAGTCTGCTGTGAATATCCCTAGGCTCTTCTGTCTACTTACTTGGACAGCCAAATAAGCAAGGGAAAAATGGCAGGAAAAAGATGACTATCTGCCACTGGAGGTACTAATTGGTGACTTAAAACCCAACTCAGTATTTTCTCTTTTACTTTAAGAAAATGCAGCGTTTCCTTAGGAACAAATCTGATATAGAACAGAATCAGATCTGAGGTAAGCTTTCTAGAACAGCATTCATGAGTCCCTTTCTTTGCTGATGTAAAGTGAATCAGCAGGCATGTTTTCGTTATTTTTTTGACAACACTTCGGAGCACTTCTGTGTGATAGCGTGCTGCAAAATAGCATGTTGTAATTTTTAGAGATGTAAGAATTTCAACTGGTTGTTTTTCAAAGGCAAACCACTGTTGACAAGTTATATACATATGTCTCTGAAGGAGACAGTATGTAGTAATAAAGACAGGGGATTACTAAGTTTGAGGGCAGGAAGCAAGTATATAAAGTTCAAGGAAAATGCATGCCAAAACAACTACTGAAAGTAACAATATTGGCCATTTTAAAATCATAGTGTTATGCATTCGAGTATTATGGAGAAAATATTCAGCTTGATTTGATATATTTGTATAGAGTGAGAAGTTTTGAGCCATGCTGTGAAGATACATATTGAAAAATGAACAGTAGAACAGATGGAAGTCCTGCTTTTAAAGAACAGTTGTTTTCATACATGCCTTTCGTATCTCCTAATGGATTTGAGATATTATCTACAAAAATGCTTATTATTATTATTTTAAAATCTATTTATTTTTCAAAGCTTTGAGTCTCTATCAAACCCGATTTTGAGCAGCTTTCTTTTGCTAGGGTGCAGCTCTGTAACCAAGCAGTAGAGGGCATTCTTTCTTCAGGAGATGGTCTTAGTTCATTTAAGACCAGTGTTTCATTCAGTAGGTTGGTGTTCTTTGGGCTCTTTCAGTCTTCAAATGTAGCCCATTCACACACAGGTACTGGAGAAAGGATAAAGGGATAAATTCTTACCTCAAATGTGCAATATACTCCTTAGGGATGAGTAAATAGTTACTAAAATGGTATAAATTTTTAATTATTTCATACACTATATTTTCAGAACTAAGAGAATATATACCGGTTATTCACATTCACTCTGCAGCATTTTTCATAAATTCAGTAATCTTCATGCAGTATTGGATATAGATCAAAACCTGACCTACTTCAGCTGGATATGATCAGTCAAATAATCCTAACAAAAGCATTTTCAGTAGTACTTACATCAAACAGCTCATGTTGAGAGCAACACTTGGGTAGGTATTTTGGAAGCATGTACAAGTGGAGTTGGGGACCATATTCAAATTCCAATGGGTAAATTTGGTGTTTACAGGTTTTGACATCTCCTTAACCTAGCCCTGTTTGAAACTAAATTTGGTGTGATGTCTTCCTCTCCCATTTGGAAAATGCTATCTCATCTGGGGTAAATGAGCACTGGGGGCTAGGAACTAACTACACGCTGGGTACTTTGGGAGCATGTATTAAGTGTTTCTCTGCTGTGAGGGAATTGAGATTTTTTTCCTTCTTTTTAAATTGATGTGAAACTAAAGTGACCAAATGGCTTTTAATCTGGATATTAGGTATAGACAGATCTGTTATAGGCACCTGTATAGATTAGGCATAGGCAGATCTGTTTTATTCCAGATTTTAGTTCTGAAGATGGTTGTGCAGAATCACAGGTGAGGTATGAAATGGACAACAGAATGTTTCTGTTTATATATGCATTTTAATAACATCAAGAAAACAAAAAGACCTGATACCAGAGATTAAAATTGTTTACATTTTAAATTTGAGGCCGGAAATTGCAATTATATTTATGAAGTTGCATCTGAAAATAGAACTCCTTCCCATGGCATTGGCCACTCATTCTCACTTGCTATTTTATAATTTTTCCCTGTTGCTTGGTCATCAACAGTGCATAGCCTCATCATATATTAAAAGAAGCACCAAAGGAGAAATTATAATTGAGAAATGTAGGAAGAAGCCTGAAAGGACAAACAACAGAATGTGATCTGATAAATCACTAGTCTGCTTATGACATATGATGTTTGGTGAGTTATTGTTTTAATTTTGCACCAATTTGGCTTCAGAAACAAACCAACAGTTCTGGTTTTGTATAGTACTTCTGTCAGACCCTTCTTCGAACAAAGTTTTCAATCTCTATTTCAGAAATTTTCTCCAACCTGGTAAAAGAAATATTACTGTTGCTATTTGTTGGCTTTTTTTAAAAAAATAAAATAAAATAGTGTTTACTTACTATAAAATAGTAATCAGTTATGAATGAGAGAGAAACCTTTTGTTCCCTGGAAAAGGGAGAGCCCAGCAGGTAATGCCTCTTTAGCTGGCAAATAGTTCTGGTATTACAAACCTTCAAAAAGATTACTTAATAAACCTTCTTCCCCTGTCACTGGCCTACTGATTTGCACAGTATTTCCTGGATATTTTTATTTTAAATAAAGAGCTTTTGCTTGCATAATCTCAAAATACTCAGGAATATGACTCTGCAAAACAACACCTTGTTTCTGAGGATGACTGTGAGCAGAATAGTGAATTTAGGCACATTCAGACTCCAATTATGTGTACAAGAATAAAATAATCCTGACATGTAAATATCACAGCTGTATGCAGCTGTGGAACTGTGAAGATGGTTTTGAGGCTGGAACTTTTATTGTCTGTTGTTTAGCTAGAATACCTGTCCTATGTTTTTCTTCTTTTATATGAATGTGTTTGCAAAGAGAATATGAGAGAAGGACCACCTTAGTGTTATGGTAGAGAAATGGGAACAAAAGTTATTTCCAGCTGAAAACTGGCAGATTTTGAGATGAAAAGGGGCTTTCTGGTCACTTGTGGTAGATCTGTGTAATGTTTGTTGCTTCCCCTCTGGTCCTAGCCTTATGTTTCTTCCCACTTCTTTATGCCAGCTTTGAAGTTGTTGAATTCTGTGCTGGGCAGGATCTAAGCCAGTGGAAAACTATCCTGAAAAAAAGCCTCAAAAAACCCCCTTTTTTTTAGGGGGATATGGAGTTATGCTTAGTATTGGTTAAATAAACAGTTCAATAAGCACTTTTGGTACAAAGAAAGGTGATGAGAGCACAGGGCAAGGAGTATTGGTGAGACAGGTGAAAGCAGGATCTCTTTGTTAGGTCAAGAGCTATGAGGTGGATCTTCTGACAAATCCTCTGGTATATGGATTGGTAGGCTCCATCCTATAGTTTCTATCCCAGGTAATAAAGTAGGAAAAGCTGAAGGAGCATGGAAAGGTCTTCAGAACAGCTACTGGATTTGGTGAACTACAGGTGAACTAGATGAAGGAATGCAATATTTATGGGTCTTGACAAGTTCTGATGCCTCGTTGTTCAGCATTGGCAGCTCTGTACTTGAATGAAAACAGTTTTGTAGGCAATTTCCCCAGTGATAGGACTCCCATAGGTCCCTAGGAAGCTGAGCAATAATTTAACAAGATTTTTTAGTACTTGACTTTTTGGATTTGTGTCGATGGGAGAATTTAGGTTTAAGATTGATCTTGTTATTGGACTGCAGTCCATTTGCACAAAACCAGACAAGTCTGGGATGAGAAGATAATTTAATGCAAGTGTCCCAGGTTCTGCATGTTCTGTTTTAAATACTGTTCTGTCTTTAACTTCATTTGTGACATGCTGCCTTTTCATTCAAAATTGGAGGATTGAAATCTTAACTACATTTGGTTGCTTCACCAGTGAGCTTAGCACTTTGTGGGCTCAATGCTTTGGTTGTAAAACTTTTAACAGATTAACTAGGAAATGGAAGGTTCTCTGAATAAAATACTCTCAAGTTTAATGTTAATGGTGTATATGGTTGATTGGTAATGCTCTTTATATGTCCTAAGCAGAAAAGGAAAAGAAAAAAATAGATTGCATTACTGTACCATAGTGCATCAAGGCTGGCTGTCCTGGGACTCAGAAGGTTTTGTGATCTTAAACTTTTACAAAAGGCATACTAATGCTGAAGTAATGATGCTATCTATCCTGAATGTTAACCCACAGTAAAATTGCCCTCAAAAGCACTGCATTCTTTATTATATTTGATTTTCTTTTCCCTGGGAAAAAATGGCACTAACAAATATTAAACATTGTGTTTAAATATTTAACATTAAAGAGCATCATTAATTTTTAATAAACCAATTAACACAGAAATACTTCCATTTGTTTCTGTGCAAATGTAAGGGTAGTACAAAGAGTTCAGTAGACAGAATGTCAGCTGCGATGAAAGGAAAGGACAACACTATAAAGCAAAACTGCAGCTTCCAGAAAGCACATTATTAAATCCAAATAATACTTTGAAGAAAGGGACAGCCTGGGATTTTTAAAAGCATCTTAGTTTTGGTAAGTGCTTGAAGGATATAGCCTTTAAATCATAAAAGGTTCATTGAAAGGAAATTGGTGCCCTAACTTGTAAGTCGCATGACTTACCTCTGACATGAAGATAAGTGTTACAGAAAAGCAGAACAACAAATGTGTAGCTGTAGCTTTTCACACATAGGAATGTATTTCATATGGAAGTATTTCTTCAAGATGTTGTTTCAGACTCCTGTTGCTGACACTGTCAGGCAAATTTGTATGATAATTTTTTATTTTAAGGCTACTTTCAAAATACAGATCCTTTTTCACCTGGCAAAGTACTAGGAGGTTCTGCCTCCAGAAAGCTATGAATGTAAATGGGAGAACATTAGTTAGTAGGAGTTTGTTCCATTTGACACAAGTAACATAGAAATCCCTTGCTGTTGGCTGTCTTTGAGGCTAAGATGAGCACTTGTGAAAGAGTTAGAAGTTTAATAAGGAGAACATGAAGTTTAGGAGGTGGAGTGAAATTTGAAAGAGTCTTATTTCTGGGCAAAGCCCACCTGGTTGGGTTGCATGACGATGTGTGCACATGACATCATTCCAGGAATCTGTGGTTTCAGAGTTGAAGTACTGTAGCAGGTGAAGGCTAACACAGAGGTCTTAGCATGTAAGAACAGTTCTCTTTCCCTCATGCACCCATAGTTCATAGAACATGTTGAGAAAACAAAGAATTCCTGATGTTAACTGGCTTCTGGGTTTTGTTTGTTTGTGTTTGTTTTTATCTTGTGGAATTGAAGTAGTATGAATAAGTTTTGCATGTAGAATGATTATTTATGTCAGCAGTGCAGGTTTTCACAGTTTCCACTGAAGCACGTGTTGCTCTTCATCATCTATGATGAAATGTGGGACTTGATACAGCCTAGGTTTCCCCATTCCTTGTATTGATTGTTTTCTACTGCCAAGGTGGGAAAGATCTATCCCATCACTGAATTCCAGTTTAAGAAAACTGTTACATTTGCTGTTTTTTAACTTACTGGGAACATGATACTACATTTTTCCTGGTGCCAAAGCATGTTGTTGTGATTTATAAACATTTTTCTTTTCAGTGTCTTTTGGACTCCTAAAAATCTACTGGACTAGGCTTCATCCAGTCTTAACTTTGAACTCTTCTCACTTTGTTTCAAGTAGACACATGTGCCCTTCTCTTTTCCCAACACCA
Organism: Aegotheles bennettii; assembly: GCA_013398125.1. Classification (NCBI taxonomy): domain Eukaryota; kingdom Metazoa; phylum Chordata; class Aves; order Caprimulgiformes; family Aegothelidae; genus Aegotheles; species Aegotheles bennettii. Next base: position 127,272 of record VZRW01004211.1, on the reverse strand, counting down.
TCTCAAATCTTCTCTCAAAATAAGAAAAAAATAATTAAAAAAGCCTTTTAGACTGTTAACTTTTTGAAGGCAATGGGACATTAAGAACGTTAATCAATATTGCAGAATGATGTTAGGGTGTTTCCCTTTGTGAACACCCTGCATGAAATAGCCCTGAGAACAAGCTGTTCTTTTTTGCTATTACAACAGTTCTTTTTCTGGCACTGGATACCTCACTGAACTCCATTGTTATTTTACAAGACCTTCAAAAATTGCCTCGGTTCTGCTGTATTATAGCCATAGATTTAAGTGCAGAGCTTTGTGCTGTTCTTTTCTGCTCAAAGTAGCCAGTCTCTGCACCTCTCTCAATTCACTATTCATTATGTATGAATAGCACTTACATATATACTGGAAATCTACAGTACTTATGATGGGATCCCAACAGATGCAGAGATAGATCTTTCACGTTTCCATGTTGTAATTGGGTTAGCTTAAAACACACAGGAATTGATAGCACGGGCTCCTATTGCAAAAATCGTATAAAGTTTACAGGACCCAAGTAGGTGGTATAGTCCCCTCTTCTATTTGTGTGGTGCCTATGAGCAAAAAGAGCTTTTCATTTGTTACCTCCTTTCAGTTTCTCCTGTTGAAATACAGGTGGAGCTAAGTACATGAGAAGAAAGAACAGTCACTGTGGTTTGAGCAGTTTGGACTGATCTTTTCCTATTATGTTGCTGGTCAGTTGTGAAAATATTCTAGCAGAAATCAGTGGTATAGTTCCTGTCAGTGTCAAATTGTAAATCATACATGAATTACCAACATATTGCTAGTGTTATTAATGAGGCACAGAACAGATAAACATTCTTCTCGTAGTTTTCTATCTGTCTGTAAGTATACATGGTTTATGACTGTGGTTTTCTCAGATTCCTTCCATTAAATTAAACACCTCAGGTTTTCATTTTATCTAATTTTACTCTGGTTATTTATGTAATAGGCTTTCTGTCATGATTTATTTGCAACAGTTGCTGAGAGTCAAACTGAGCAATTGATTTTTTACTATTGGAGGTAACTTGATGAAACTTTTAGCAGAGAAGTCAAAGCTGATTCATTCCAAAAGTTGAAATTAATGTGAGGAACATTTTTTTTTTTATCCCTTCATCACAACCTTAGTCCTCTTTTAAGCCTTGGAGCAGAATTTAACTTTCATCACTTTTGTTAATTAATCCACTGGTGGCCACAGTAGAATCCCATTAAACAGTCTGTATATCTCAAACGGCTGTGATGTTGTGCACCACTAGTGTGGGAAGCTATAGAGAAGCAGTGTGTCCTTCAGCTGTGGAGACAAGCATTCCTTCAGTCTGCTACTCCTAATTCAGCGACTGGAAAAATTATTTCACTGTTATCAGTTGACAGATACCTGAAACATATTGTTTATCACCTATTTTACACCGTCTTAACATCATGTATGGCATTTCTACAGCTTTCAGGAACCTTGAGACAAAAATGTGAATATAGTATGTATCATCCCGAAATACCAACATTGTTGATTTTTCTGGTATTTGAAAGGAAGGATGATGACAGTCAAATGACTTGCCAGACTTAGATAAGTAGGATATGAATTGTATATAGTGAAAATTACATTTATCACTGTTATTATGGTTATTAATTTATTATATCAAAAGGAAGAAAAAAATACATTAGCTGGGTGTTCCGACCTAACTCCCCAGACTGGACAAATCTTTTAAGATAAAAGACAAAGAGTAACTTCATTAAATAGAGTACTGGAAACTGAGACTGGTTTAAATAACTTCCATAGATATGCTCGGCTTAATATGCATAGTCACTGGACTTACTGATATAAATGTTAGTGTATTTGTATGCTTGTCAGATCTAGGCTGTACAAAGGGCTCGAGGTAGTATTGGTACTCATGTATTGAAGTCAATGGAAAAAAAGGAGATAAATTTTTCTCAGAGCTCAGTGCAAGGAAGTGAAAAAAGGGTAACAGCTGTCAGCCATATTGTAATTTTTTTGGACTACTCTTACTAGCAAGAGAGGCAAATTACAGTATGTTGAAATTGATTATTGGCAGGTAAATCAGACACATTTCTGAATAGCTACAATTTGCAGAAATCTCATGTTCTATGTAAAGTAAAATACTTTTTTTGAGTATTTAAAAACTGAATTACAATATGGAATAAGGTATTAGCTTTTGAGTTCTGAGAGCAATTAAAAGCCCTAGGCGGTTTATGTTTAATTGGCTCTCCAAGGTAGAAAACAATTCTATATAGACAGATCCCTTAACATACTATCCTTCACTTACCCATCTGAAGGAGAGCTAGAGGAGATGTAAAAGTACAGTCTAGCCAGAAAAGTGGATATGTCAGTTGCCCACCAAGCAAATAATTCCTGGGTGTTTTGAGAATTTGCCATAAAATTCAATAGTGTATTCTTTGTTCTATACTATATCCTATTCGAAGCAAATAATGCTAATTCAGTAATTGCTCTTGAGAACAACAATTACTGAGATTGTTGCGAAGTTGGACAGCTTCAGAGAAGTTTTGTCCTTCATAGAGTGATTAATTTGACTAATAGTTGGCTATTATTCAGGTTACAAGCAGTTGTATTCCTATAAGAAGTTTCTGGACTGTAAGTGATCAGGGTGCATGAAGATGAGTCCATAGATGTTCAATTGCCTGATCGCCATCTCCCAAGAATTATGTGTCTGTGAGTCTGCTTACAGAAGCTTTGGGCCATAAAACAAAATCACACTCTTCTGCCTGTAGTAACAGATTTTAAATATCTCTGCTCCTCAATGATTCCACACATTCTGGATATATACGAGCTTTTTAAGACCTGAAGCAACTCTAGCAGTGTACAACTAGGCTTGTTATGTACTGTCAAAATGGAGGATTCTAAAGAGTAGAGTAAAAATTGCTTACAAAGAGCTATAATCACAATTAAAATAAAGGAGGTAATTCTTAGTACTACCTAAGAAGTGTCATACAAATATAAACCCATAAACATGAAATGATAGTACATTGCTAACAAGGAAATCAGTATGAATAACTGTAAATTCTGAAACAGCATGAGAAAAATACAACTAATACCCAATCCCAAAATTATTTGAATTCGAAACACAAGAATTGTGGCTGTCATGAAATACTACGGTACATGTGATCTCAGCTGAAAATGAGTATTTGGTTACTCCTGTATTCTCTTCCTCATTGCTCTACAAAAATGCAATATTTGCGGATTAGATAATTTTCAAGGTTGAAGAGGAAATGAAAATAAGTAAGAAGGAGGAAATCTTGACCCCACTGATTGTTGTGGAGAACCTTCTTGTTGACTTTAGTAGATGCAGTCTTGCATTTTTTATTTAAAAATATATCAGTACTGTGGAAGCCCTGCCATTTGGTCGTAGTGAGTTAATTCACCTTCAGGTGACACAACAAAGTTCTCCCTTGTTCAGGGGAGAAAAGAAATATAATACAAAATATCATTTGCCTTTTTCAGAGCAAAAGATAAATCTATGCAGAGGTGAATTAACTATCATATTCAGGGAGTCATGATAAAAGTGTGTGTGTTTATGTTTCTTATTCCAAAGATGAATTAGTTCTGATATCCTCATTTATTGATTAGTCTATTTCTCCAATATACTTCACTTTCAGTGGTGTATTCAACAATTTGCCAACAGATTCTTTTTAGGCTTAGTGTTGGTTCCAATTGTTCCTGTAATCGTTGGCTTTTTTTTATATACTTTACTTTCATTTTACATATATCTCCAGGCTATAAATATTTCTCATAAAAAATGTTCCAGCTAAAGTGAACAGAACTGCTCATTGAGTAATTAGACTGATCTCAGCACTCAGAAAAGCCTATGGAGTCATATATTTAACTGTCCTGCATGTTAACATTATGATTGCAATTATCTTGCAACTATGAAGTCACTGTCTATATGCAGTTAGCAGAAGAAAAGGGCACAACCTCTAATCTGATCTTTCTCTTTAGTTTTGTTATACATATCGGGGGTGAAGGTATAAAGGATGCTAAGTGCTGTTCTATTCCTTCATAATCTCCTTAACTACATAACATCTCTTTTCTTACTTCTGTGAAAAAGGCTTCCTTCAAAAAAAAAAAGAAAGGAAATTTTATCCCACCACAGATTTGTTGTGGCTTGCTAAGTAAATTTTACTCCTTTCTCCTGTATTTCTGAAAGAATATTTCAGTATCTAATAAATATATTTCATTGTACCTGAGTTTTATGGGGTAGAATGGGAGATGGGGTGTCATAAGAGCATCCTGGATTCTTTCTGTCTCTCCTCAGGTGAGTAAACACTTAAACAGAGTGATTATCCAGAAGTCGCTTAGGAACAGACTGAATCCAGAGGAAAAGGTCTAAATAGAAGTATACATATAGAAGCACGCACCAATGTTGCTAGCAAAATGTATTCTGTCAGTGGGAAAATACCACTAACTGCAGTTCTGTTCACAGCTACAAATTTCCTTCAGGCAAGTGGCCTAGAGAATGTTTTATATTTCTTAAGTATTTTAAGATATTTAAAACATTATTTTTTTCAAACAAACAATAATTTATATTATTTATCAAGACATTAATAATCTCTTTCAACTGTACCTTTTGCCTTGGGACTGCTCTGAAAAAACCACATGTTCTAATTGTGTTTCCTAAAAAGAAAAGGAGCAGATGATGCTGATAATCCATATTAGGCTGTACTTGCTGAAAAAGATAATGCTTGGTTTTGGAAAGGTGGGTTTCATCTGAGGAGGGCAGAACACTACCATCTTACCCTTCTTAGTGGTCTCTGCTTCACAATGTTTGAAAATTATAATACTTAATAAGCACATTATTCATGCTTCAGCAAAAAGCACACAGCCAATAGACACTGAATTAATTTGAAGATTATTTTTTTAATATTCTAAATGGATGTTCTTAAAATAAATTATCAAACATTGATATTTGTTTCTTGATAGCTCGCGTGATAGATTTTGTGATAGCCTCAGTTCTATAATTTGTGTTTATCTATTTCTGCTGCTGTGATGCATAATGGAGAAGCAAGACTTCCATTTCAGTTCTCAGGGCAGGACTTTAAGATAACAAACCTCTGTAGATTCTGGTACTGGTGTTCTTTATCTCCTGAAAGGAAGTAGCCCTGAGTAAATAAAACACTCTGTAGTATTTTGAAATCTTGCTTTTTCTTGTGGGTGATTTACATCACAAGTGATAAAGTTTTGTGTGTTTGTTTTTAATGTTTTATTTCTATAATGATTTGCTGGTTTGAAGGTAGAAGATTGAAAAGACCAGTTTTTGCTCTACCACTACTATTAGTCATTTCTCTGCTTCTGAAACTCTTGTCCTCAATACAGCTTCATGCATCCAAAACCAGAGTGTTCACCTTTCAGTGCTAAGGTCCACATTTCTTCTGTTCTTTCCTTTTGAGAATAGAAGTGTCCTTAGTTGAAAGAAAAAGTCATTTCCAGAGCTGCACAGGGAAGCTTCTGCAACAGCTGCCTGCGCTGTATTTGTAATGTGAGTGAGTAGGGGAGTTTGAATAAATATTGTAATTAGGAACATAATAACACATTTTGATTGCTTTAATAAATAACACCAACATGAATCCTTTCTTAGTGGTGACACTAATGATCATTAATGGCCAAGCCTGTTGTCTTTACAGTATGAAAGCCTAAGTCTTGAATAATAGGCATTTCCCCATTGTGTGCTACTGATAAAGCACTTGCAGGCCTTAACAATGCTTTTGGAAGAACAGTGACTGTTTTAGCTAGTTTCCCTTTGGAAATGGTTACTTGTGTGTCTGTTACTGTTTTCTAGAAGAGACTTTTGAAAACACTGATCATTTTCAACCACATTTGAAAGAATTTTCCACATATTTATGTTCTCCAAAGGAAATATACCTGTTCTTAGAAGACACTTTGTTGGTCTGCTCCTCTGTGCTGCTCGTGGAGCTATTAGCTTTTTGCGATATGCCTCCACTTGAATACGAAAATACATTTTGATCATTAAAATGAATTAATGTCATTAAATATACAGCATTCTGCAAATGAAGTCTTACAGATTCTCTTCGGATAAAGTTTTACAGACACTTTATGAAGGCATGTGCTTTCTGGTCTTTCTTCATCAACAAAACCATCCAGCTGTGGAGTGGAGTATTGGAATCACACTTGAAGTGTCTTGTAGGAACCGGGATGTACAGCACACTGATGGTGTTACGTGATATTGGCTTTGCTTTATTTCACAAGATGTATCCACAATGCATAATGTTCTGCAGAATCTGAGGAAGCTTTCATGCATCTTTACCAGAATACATTGCTATCTCTCATATCTTGTGATACAGGAAGAATCACAGATTCTCATGAAGAAACATTATCATCTCCAGGTTTCTGTTATGTTTAGTCAGCCCATCAGGCCATTGGTGACAGGGCTATAGTAAATCTGTATGGAGACCTCCAGCTCTGTCACATAAACCACCTTCTGTCATCCTATAGGAAGGCAGTACATTTGCAATTATGTGTTATAGGACCTATTCTCAGTTATAATTTGAAATACTTAATGGAGTACATGAATAAATCTTTCCACCAGTGCATTTGTTGAAGGACATAAAGGTGATGGGACATATTTGAGATGATTTCTCTTTGTAAACAATTTAAATTCTTCAGAAGTTAACTGACTTCCATGGTGACTTGAAATCTATTCAAGAATTCTATGCTTCAATAATTCTAAATAATCATTTTCAACATCTACATTGAGTTACAGTCATATAGAACACAGCCCATCTAGAAGGAGCATCTGTGGATTCAAAAATCTTGTTTAGTTTTATCTTCAGAAGATGATCACCATGCTCTTTGAATGATCTGCGTATAATCTGTATGTGCGTCGGTCATTATCCTTTTTTTCAACTAACAACCATATATATTGTCCATAAAACACATCTTAGTTTGCTGCTGCTAATGTTTCCAGTTTAACCCCAGTTTATCTGATGCTATTGATCCCTAGGATTTTTAGCAAAACTTGCCATTGACGTGATGAAACTTAGTGTGAATTTTAGGACTAAATTAAACTTAGTATGCGTATCTTTGCATGCCACATAGTAGTTATTCCATTAAACTCTTCCAAACTGATATAATTTTGATTTTACTCAATTTAGTCACATATAAACAGCTCAGTTATTATTTAATTTTATATATAAAAGTGGAAATGTGTTTCAGTTGTTTAAGAAGAGTTAATAGAAGAGTTAATAGTCACAATCTTAGGAAAAACAGTTTCTTGCTGCATTAGTAGGCTCTGCAGAGAGCAGCAAATTATAGATTTTACCTTCTACTATGATTAATAAAATTTCCACCTTTAAATGAGCCATCTTAGTACCACTGTATACTGTTAAAGCCTGTTTATGTAAACAGGCCAGGTTTCAGCTAAATTATCAGGAACATTTGCCTCACCCACATGAAAGATTTTAGCTATGTTTGGAAACATTAGACTGAACGTTTCATTCATTTTTCTAATAGCTGATAAACTGTACACAATTTCACTTTCCTAGCTCTGTTTGGGTTATACTTTTTCTTTGTATATCTAGAGTAAAAGGGTTGTCCAGATACCGAGGTACTTATTTTGGTATTTATTCTGAAGCGGTACACAGGGTAACCATAAGACAGTAAAGCTGAGGGTAAGAGTTCCAGAATAGTTGCCTGTAAAATATGGTGCACTTATATCAGACAATTTTTGAGGTATACAGAGTCAGCAAGCTTCATTAAGACTTAAAGAGAGGACTGCATATTTCAAGTTCTATATTTTTTTCTGACATAATTATCTTTTATCCAAAACAAGGCTACCTGTGCCCCTCATTTGCATTTTTAGATCACTATGGCTTTTGAAGTTCTACTGTTGCATTTATTTGCTTCATTAAAAGAACCAGATTTCATTAAAAAAAAAAAAAAAAGGTCTGAGGTAACCTTTTCCCCCCAATAAATGTCATTCTCCCTTTAAAACGTGAGAATTTCAACCATGGAATGTTCTTTATTGTACTTTATTAATCATATAGAACACATGCTGGTGTTTAGGATCTTCACAGTAAATACTCTACTTCCAGGTAAAGAAACTCTTCATCTTCCTCACACCATTGCATAAGCGACATCGTATTTAATGTTATCCTCAGCATATCTATGCAAAATTCAGTATTGTCCTCAAGGCAGACGACCTACAAAATTTCAAATCATGACCAATATGATATTCAGTGTAGTATGTTTCAGAATGAAGTTTATTGTCACAGAGCCAATATTCTGTTAATACTGTTCTCTAATTTGAAATTTGGGGAACATTTTTATTTTCCTCTTCTCATTCCACAGACAAGTGGATGCTATAAAGCCATTACAATTCTTACATTGAACTTTGAAATTCATAAGTACTCTACAAATTTGTAGGACAAGACTTGGCTAAAAATTATAATGATATTCTACTAATTGAATAGTACCTAACTTAAGAATTACTTTTAGCTGATCTACGATGAACAATTGTATACTTTGGTCAGCTTGTAAAATGAAAAGTACTTCTGTTACTCTTCGGATTTCAAATCATAACCAATATGATATTCAGTATAGTATGTTTCAGAATGAAGTTTATTGTCACAGAGCCAATATTCTGTTAATACTGTTCTCTAATTTGAAATTTGGGGAACATTTTTATTTCCCTTATATCTGTATTCAAACTAACATTTGTAGGAATCTTCCCTTGTGTACTTTCACTAAACAACTCAAAACTCAATAGTAATAAGCTTACTATATGCAATTAATTAATGGTAATCTATAAAGCAGCAGCTGTTTTATGCACTACTTACTCTAATTTTCTTACAGTTAACTTGGAAATACCTTGTGTTCACTGCAGCACAAAACCTTATTGTTAAAGGCATGAGAATGTATGTTGCTGAGAAAAGAGACTTGTCTTCAAGGACTTTGACTTGTGTGCATGGGAACCACTGTTAATGATTTAAGTTAAACGGCTTAAACCCTTTCCCTCTGTTTTGACAGTGATTACTGTCCCCTGGAAACATACTTTATGTCTGGTTTAAATAGTACTAGTGAGTGACAGTGTAATGGAAATAAATTTCATGTAATAAATTTACAGGTGAGGGGTAGGAAGACAGGAGGTTTGGTAACAGCTTTAACCTGCAAAGTTGATCTCTTCTCTCAGAACTACTTCTTTGACCCAGGACTAGTTTAACACAAGTAGCCTGTATTCAGGCTGTGCAAATGAAATACTCTGCCTCATAGTAGACTGATCATTTGAACAGTTCGGGATGTATTCACATGGGGCACATAATTTGCCTAAGTTCTCAGTGTAAGTGGCATAAGAAAGAGTCAGCAGCACAGTAGGTTGACTTCTACAATAACCTGGTTTAGTAGTCAGTTGTACTGAAATTTGAATAAGAATTTGGGAACTCAGCTTCCATGTCCTTAGTGCTAATGGGAGATGAATCTGGATTCTGGCTCCTCACACTCTTCATTTCATGTTTTCTTGGTACAAGTTGGAATTCGGGAGGGGACTAAACCTGTAGTTCTATTGTCTGTGCCTGTTGGCCTGTGCTTTCCCACAAAGAAAGCCATTCAATGAGCCACTGTTTGGGATACCTCCAAGTACTTCTGGTATTGATTTAGTGGTGCTTTTTGGCTTTGAATTAGTAGCTAGCCCTGTCTCAAAAATGCACACTCTGGTATCTTACTTAGTTTTGCATGGGAGAATAGAACAGACAATTATTGTAACACAAGAATTATGTCCACAGCTAAAATGAGATTAACGCGTTCAGCCTCTAAAAATCTCAACAGATATTTGTATCAGAGTTTTAGGAGCCACCTCCTAGCCAGGCATAGCTTCTCCTTTCTCTTTCTCTATCCCTCGGGAAAAGCAGCAGTAATTTCATTTTTACCATACCTGATATTTCGTAAGAATAATAGGAACTGTTATAAAGCTTTCACCTTGAAATTTATGGTTGGGATGAAGTAATCAAATAAACAACAATGATTCCTTGGAGAACATTATTTTTTACTAGGTGGGCAAACCAGCTGTCCAACAGGGACACTAAGTGCACTGACTCCATTTTCACGGCCACATTCTCTAAAGACAGGAGGCATTCACAGTGTAGAGGTTTTATGCGTTGTTGATGGACAGTATTTATGTTTGGAGGAGAAGACTCTTCTGATATTTGAAGTGGTTTCTTTCTGTCCATCTTTATAGCCTGATCAGCGTAACTGAAACATGTAAAACTGTGAAGTATAAGTAACACAGAAAAGCATTACTTCCCACAGGAAGTGAAGATGCTTGATACAAAAGACTGGATAACCGGTGACTCTTAAGTACTTATCCTGTTGGTAAAGCCTGTAAGAAAAAAGTAGTAGCTTTCATGGGTGTATGTGGAAATCATACAGAGAGTCTGAAAATAAAAAGGCTTTAGTGCCACTGTCAATGCCTGTCAATCTGCTGCTGCTACATGCAGTTTCGGTCTTTCTTGTTTCTTTGGGTGGTTGTCTGGAGAATTATTCCTTCAGTAATTAATGAAATCACTTTTTTCCTTTCAAAATCTTTGTAAGTATCCCCTTGCAACAGCTAGCAGCTGGTCTGTTTGTTTGTTTGTTTTGTCTTATATTGGAATGATTATATAACATTTTAATTCCATGGAGTAGAAACTACTTGTTCCTACTGTGGTAGTATAGCAACTCTTGCAACGGGAACCTCAGCCTTGATTATTAATGGGCTGTTGAATTGTTTATCATAAACATTACTTAGATTGAAATGCCAAACCACTGGATAGCTGTATCATGACAGCTCTTCAAACTCCTTGCTAAATTGTAAAGATGAGCTACAGAGTTCAGATGAGAGGTTTTCTGAGACATGGCTAATCCCTGATTTTGCTTCTCCATCATATGGAATAAAACCAATCTCAGCTGTATGACTGGAGAACAAATAAAATGGATATGAACCACAGAAACTATGGAAGATTGCAAAAGCCTGTGTTGTTTGGTATTGCATGGTATACACATATAATGATATAAGGTTTTACTAGGATACTTTGTATATGATGCAAATTGCTTTTCCCTGGATGGTCACAGTGAATTGCCAGAGCTATAGTTTTTTTAGGGCACAGAAAAATCATGCAGTAAAGTCATTATATATTCCTGCATGCTTTAATAATAGCTGAACTGAATAGAGAAACATGTCCTTCCAAACCATGCTCTCTCTCAGAAGTGTGACATTATCTGTATTTGCATTTTCAAAACCACAAAAATGTATAAAGCAGAACTCCTAGTTCACAGACTCAATCCCTTCAACATGATGAGGTATTGTAAATGCACTAACAAACAATTCTGTGCATGAGATGTGAAGTAATTCTCACTTTGAGACACACACATGATTCCCACAGATTTCATCAGGAATTATGTTATATGCATCAAGGGAAGAACACCCCTTGGGATGAGCTTCTGGATGACTGTGAATTGGATTAGCTTAGCTGCTTCAGAAAGATGAATTAAAAAAAATCTGTGTCCTGATTTATCTCTAATTTAAGCTTTTGTCAAGCCTCGGTAATTTAGTGGCTTCAAGTGTTATAGTTTTCTATAGGAGGAGGAACCATGCTAAGGAATTTCTATAAAATTTCTACAAAATATTAAGCAGATAGAAAGACTAGTTCTCTGTTCATGGTTTTGCAAAATAGGATGTGAATAATTAATTATAAAATACCTAACTCATAAAGTAAATATGAAGAAAACAAGTTGCCTAAAAATCTGTTTGAAAAAGTATCTTTTACAAATATTTTCAGGGAGCTCAGGTACATTGAATTTTGTTTTCAACACAGCTATATTGAGGCCATCTCTGGATTGCCAGCAGGTGGATCACAAAAAATGCACAGGGTTTTTCTAAGCTCGGTGGAACACCACTCAGATATTACAGCATAAGGGTATATTTACTGACTATGCCCTTAATCACATACAGTGACCTATGCATTGGATGTACAAAGAAATAAACAGTGAAAACACTTTACAGTATACCGGAGTAAGTGTGCCTGTTGGAATGAGGCTTAAGAAAGCAACTTGGCTGTTTGTTTAGCAAATTCAGCTTTTATTCTCCAACTTTTTTGTTTGCTGTCCAGAGCCTGCCTTCTGACATTTTTTTTGCAAATGTGTACAGCAAAATGACCTCTTTAAGCATTAATTTCCTAAATTTCAGTTTAGCTGCTGTATCAAGCTGGATCTTTTTACATTGTTTTGCAGACTCTGCTGAAAGGAAATACGTACTTTACTCCACTTTTTGCAAGATCATATTGATTTCCTACTTGGCAAAACATTTTTAGTAGACCACAACTCTGCATCTCAAATTACAGAGCAATACCTGTGTTGCAGTGCTTCACTTTCAATTTTAAGTTACGAGTATCATAATACATTGTGCAAAACTAGTAATCTTTCAAGACACATACATTTCTATAGAATAATGGGAAAATCCAAATTCAGATAGAATTCTGAAACACATTCATGTGTTTCAGAAGAAATGTTCCAGTAACTGTAGCAGAATTAAATTTTTTTCTGTACAACATTGCCATTTACAATCCTTCATGTCATTTGTACAATGGTTCAGTCCACTCAAAAGTTTTAATGAAGATGTACCTTTCAGTTTTAAATTATTATGGTGCAGATTAGGTTTTTTTTCTGTTCCCCAGAACACTTCGAAACAGGAACAGGAAGCCTGCAGGCTTTCCCCAGGAGCCTCTGATCCCTATAGCCCCGGAAGAAGTCAGGATAAAGGAGGAGATTGCCTTGGTAGATGAGGATTGGGTTAGGGATCAGTTGAGCAATCTGGACATCCATAAATCGATGGAACCGGATGGAATGCACCCAAGGGTGCTGAGGGAGCTGGCAGAGGTCATTGCTAAGCCATTCTCCATCATCGTTGGTACGTCATGGGCAACAGGAGAGGTGCCTGAGGACTGGAGGATAGCAAATGTCACTCCAGTCTACAAGAAGGGCAAGAAGGAGGACCCGGGTAACTATAGACCGGTCAGCCTCACCTCCATCCCTGGAAAGGTAATGGAACAACTTGTTCTTGGCACTATCTCTAGGCATATCAATGATGAGGGGGTCATTAAGAGCAGTCAACATGGCTTTACCAAGGGTAAGTCATGTTTGACCAACCTTATA
>VZRW01004211.1:97766-111450 GCA_013398125.1 Aegotheles bennettii | reverse complement strand
CGACCTTCGCATCGACTGGGGCATATTTGGTGTGTGCATCTTCCTCTCCCACCTTGCTGCCCTCTGGTTATCGCTGAATAATGCTCTCCTTTAGGAATATAGGAGCCCGTCCTTGACAGGCATGCGGGGGTGGCAGCGTGCCGCTTGGGGATTGTTGTTTGCACGTTTGTGGAGACTTTCAGATACATCGAGTCGCATGGTTGAATGGAAAAAATTGTATCGGAAGTCACTGAAACCATGTCATTTCAGTAGTATAAATGCCACTAGGAGTAGGGAATAAGTTCGAATAAGCAAGTCTTAAAATAACTGAGGAATATACACAGGTGACCAAGGACCAGCCCCATAATTGTGTCTTGTCTGCCATAGCTAATACTGTGTTAGGAATCACGGAGATACATAGGTCCTGTTCTCAAATGACTCTCTTGTGCAGAAACTGCATTTGTTTTGTTGCAGTGATTGATCATCTGGCCCCAAATAGCGTGCACTTATTTTTCCCTTACCTGCAGTGCAAAAGTAGGATGTTTTTAAGACTGGGGTGGTCCTAAGTCAGCTTGTTTCCTATCATGAGTGTTGATTTTCTGTGCAAAACCTCAGTTTTACAACTATTACCTTTCATGGGCCGCCTGCGCTCCTGCTAGCTATCCCAGCTCTAAGAAGTATGTTCCATTATAGGGCTGATAATGGGTTAGTAAAAGATCCCATGGCTGCTAGTTTTGCCCTGTATTTTTGGGCACTTGCACAGTCCCCTCCCCACCCTTTGAAGAGTTCCTGTAGACAAATAAATGTGAACTTCATTATCGATTATTAGAATAGTAGGCCAAGTTTCATAGACTTGTTATGAGTCTCTGGAGAGTGAGCAATCATAAAACCAAGAACATCTTTCTCTGATGGCCATATTTCTCTGTATGTAATTATTTGTAAAGGATGGTTTGTTATACCATCTCTTGTTGTCATGCATATTTTGGAAATCAGATAAATAAGGCATGTTTCAGAGCACTGGCAAAATAGAAGAGAAAATTAATCCCTTGGTGGCTCCTGTAATATTTAACTGTGTTGGCAAATGTTAAGCATAAATATGAGGTGTGTCATCTTGGTCACATGCCAGCTAAGTTGTTTTACTATGTATTATTAGAATTTTTGAAAGTATTTCCCATATGTTTTCATGTAAACAGTCTAAACTTTGGTAGTCCTGTTAAAAAATACTGCATAGCACAGTTACAAATACTTAATACATTTTCACATCAGCATTTCATATATTGCAACATTTGAACGGGAGATCTGGTTTTGACAAGTTTTCTGCTCAAGTGCATCAAAGGTGGTCTTACTTAATAGATGTTAATGATGATAGTGGTCCTCTCTGCACCATTAGTAAGTAGCAAGCAGTAAGAGCAACTTGATTTTACTACTAAAAGCAAGTACTGTATTATTCTTTCTGAATATCCATTGATAATCAGAAAGGAGTTGTCTGGAAAATTATAATCTGAAGAGGCCCATGGATAATAGATAATATTATTTCTTTAATTTAGATGAAACAGGGAGCACAACAACTGAACAGTAGGCCTTTTTATTCCTGCAGTGTGGGTTTTTGAAAAGAAATGCAGACTTCTCTTTGTACCTTCTAAACCATGGGAGAAAAATGCACATTTTGGAGCTGGTCTCCTCTACCGGAGGAGTATTGGGTGGAGACGGAGGGGTGGGTGAGTGCCTTCCTGACCATGATGTTTCATGTCAGCTGAGCATGGCTGGGAAGAAGCATCTGAGCATGTTCAGTTCAGAACAGATCTGTGAATCTTACAGGTTGACTTCAATTTGCTAGTTTACTTTGTACCACAGTGGCCTGAAAAAGGTAGTCTAGAGTAACTGAAAATTTGCATTTTGCAGCACAGAAGGCAGATGATGTGTTTTCCTTCCTGTTTGGTCAAGCCTTTTGTGGGGAATCTTTATTTGCTGATATGAGGTAGCCATAGGCGGAGTTGAGGGCAAACAAGGGGCTATGTTTGGTTTGCCGCTGATGCTGATAAGGCAAAGCTGCCCAGGTAAATGGGCAAATGGCTCAGAACTAATGAGCTGCTGTGTGTTGCTGTGCTGCTGCAGCCATATCTGTGGAAGACACTAAAGCCCTCCAGTTGTGCCTCAGAGGCCTGATGATGCCAGTCTTACAGTGCTAGTGTTTCACACCATGGGTAATCTTGTTAGGCTAAACTGATTACAGTGCACTGGCTGCGTGTGTACTATTCAGCGCGAGTAAAGGAAAATTTTCTTTACTCGTGAACAATAGCTCCAGAAGAACAATTACACCAGACTGTACAGGAGAACCCATTACTGCAAGTGCTTCATCATTCATTTGGGTCTGACTCCAGCCACAACATTAATCAAAGCTGTTTTTTCCACATGGAGCAAATTCAAGTCTTGGAGTATATCACACAAAGGACTTGCGCCTTTTTTTGTTTTATAAGACGTCTTGCATACTTTCATTGATTATTAGAGAGAAATTTTTCTGTGTATTATCTATTAATAATAAAGTCTCCATTACGCTATTCGTTCTTTAAGAACATTCAATTTTGCTTTAGTGACTTGTCATGTAGGCATAGAATATATTCAGTAATTTTCAGTACTGATTTTTAAAATTGTTATGTGTAATCTGTATAAAATCAAGTGAGAAAAATGTTAGAAGGCAAAACATGGCAGAATGTCAGAGATGCTGTACTGACATTTTTGGCATTTACAGTTTAATCCTGCAGGTTTTTTTCAGTTTTTCCTAAGTCTAGTAATAATGTGAGAATAGATGAGGCTAGATGAGACCAAAGATCCTTCTAAACCAGTATTCTGTTTTAGCTAAGGGAGGATTGTAAGCAGTAGAACATACAGGTCTGCTGATCAGGTGTTGAAAGCTTAGATCAAAATGTGTATCTGAACTGCTATGTTAGCCACAGCTAGAGCCATCTTCCATACATTTGACTATGTTTTGGGGTTTGAGTTGGGGTTTTTTTTTATCAACTTACACTTTGACTTCCACAAAATCCCTGAGACAGTGAATTTTACAATTTTATTATGTGCTCTGTGTGAGTGGGGTGATATCCCTGTTTGTTTGCTTTAAACCATCAGTCTGACAGTTTTAATGGGTGTTCCATGACTTGAATGAGGATTTGTTGTTCACTTTCTCTATGGTATTTAGTTAAGTATTACCCTATCCCCCTTCTCTTCTCCCAAACATTTCCAAGCTAAGGTTTTCTATTGCCCCTTGTTACAGGAACACTTTTCTATCACTCAGCTCATCCTTATGGACTCTCTCTGACTATTTTATAATTTTATTAACCCTGTGAAAGTAGTGGAGCCCAGAGCTGCCTGCTGTATTTAAGGCATATGCGCATAAAAGACTTTGACAGTAGTATAACAGCATTTCATTTTTTCCCCCATTTTCTTCAGAAGTCTTGATGTTCTACTTACTTATTTATTTTACTGTCAGAAAGCATTTTTCTGATGTGTTCAGACCATAATGTAAAATGAATACATGATGTTTTTTCTGCTCAGTAATTCCCATTTTAAAGCCCATCTGACTGTGTATGGTACCTAAGTATAGTTAAAAAAGTGGAGGTGGGGTTGTTGACATTTTCTCTAGCCTGCACTGCTTGGACCTCATTTCCATTTACTATCAAATAATCGTCCCTTGGTATCATGACTCTTTTCTGCAGCTCTTGTAGGCAGTTTTAGGTTTGACTCTCCTGAATAATTGGGTATTGTCTGCAGCTTTTGTCACCTCATTATTTGCCTGCCTGTCCTACTGGAAGTAATATTATTTGTTATTTATGGACATGAAGAATAACACATTTCCCAGCACGTATGCTTGTAGAGAATCCTTCACAGGTATTTTTTCTTCATTGTAAAAACTGACCGTTTGTTATTGTCCTTTGTTTCCTAACTTTTAGTTCTTTACTATGCCATGAGAGGATTACACGTCCTTTTTACTTTGATGATTTAGTTTCTTCAGTAGCTTCTAGGAAACTTTTCAATAATATTTTTGGAGACCCACAAAGAATGCATTGACAACCTTGTCCTTCTCTGCATGCTTGTTGAATTACTTAAAGAACTTTGAAAGATTTGGTACAAAAATGTCATACTTCACAAAACCTGGCTGTCTTTTTCCCATGTTACATTATTGATATGTTTGGTGGCAATTTAGTCTGTCTCTCTCTGGGTTAGACTTTTCCAGGCACAGCTAAGCTGTCAAGTGCAAGAATAGTGATTGCTCCGTCAGTACGTCTTTTTGTATAATTAAATTAGAAAAAATAAATTAAAAGTTTAAGACTTTAGTGGTGTAACTCAAGAATTATTACCAGAATGGTATCATAATGTTAAAGGAAATTTAATAGAGAAGCAAAAATTCAGAAATTATTTCTTCAGTAATTCTCTGATGTGAAATACTGTGTGCTGCATGAGGTAGTTAAGTTTGGTATTTTTCAAGTAATCTCTTGTGCTTTAGACTGTTTGCAGTGAGGCTGAATGACTGTGAGAAGTTAAATCAAGTGAGTCCACCAAGAAAGAAGATGCAAGAATTAAAAAAAAATAAATAAAATTTGTCAGAATTTGCCCTGAGAGATGCTGAGACAATGGCTGCCAGCCAGTACTTTTTCCCTGGCCTTAGGCCTGTGCTTAATGGAGAGCCTAATGCTTCGTATACTGGCTTCAGGGAAGTCAGAGAGAACAGAGTGAACCCCAGAAAGGGCTTAATGTGCAGATGCTACTGAGATATCCACATACTGCAGCAAACTGCTTCGAACTAGCAATTGAAAGATAGTCCTCCCTCTGCAGAGAACAGCAGATTAGCTGGTGAAATAATCTTTCTAAATGCTGTGTCATCTTCAGCAGTTAACAGTATATTGGAAAAAAACCCAGAACCCCCTAAAACTTGAAGTTCTTTTAATCTCTTGCTACCATTAGAAATGAGACTGTAATACTAGATAAATGTTACAGCTGGTAGAATAATACACTGGGTAAATCGGGAATTAAGCCTACAGACAGGTGTGCCCAGAGAAAAATTGGACTGTGTGACTGGACATTTTCCAAAGTGAGGACCAGGCCCATGTCCAGGTAGATGCCTTTGAGTATAGTAAAAAAAGGCTTCTAAGGCATTCCTGTAGTAGACATGAAAAATTAATGTTATACTTGTTTCTGAGGCAAAGAAGTTCAAAGAACAGTTAGTGATGATGGCATGACTTGCGCAGACTTTTGTGACCGTAATTTAAAAACAAGCTGAGTCACTTACACTTTTATTCATACTGCCTTTTATTTGCCTGTCTGGAGCTTTGTTATCAATGATAGGCAGTTACTTTGAAAATAGCATTTAATTTAGCTGGAATAAAGTGATGGCTTTATGGGAGGCGAAAGACATTACAGAAGTGAAACAGAAGTTATTTTCCCAGAACTGGGAAACTGAACTTTCAGTTTCAAAGTTCAACTTGCTGAACTTCTCCAAGCAGAGGGGTAGAAAAGCTTTCAAGCATTAAGACAAGGAATGAAGTCCTACCCTGTCATATATCTTATTTGCATTATTCCAGCAGCACACAGGGGACTTGACTCCATTTAGCAGGGCACTTACAGTATGTACAGAATTAAGAGCATGAGTAATGATATTGACTTCAGTTAGAAAACTCACATGTGTAAGTTGTACATATACCTAGAAATGCTGCAGTCTTACAGCTGATTAACCTTTTGTTCTTTAAATCAGTCAGAAGAAATGATGCACTCTGCAGCAGGAACTTCAGAGTCAGGGTTCATTAGTAATGTGGAAAAAAGAGTAAACATCATGCTAATGTAATTCTGAGATAAATATTTAAACGAATAATTGTGAGCTGTGCTGAGCAGATACAGCAATACTAAAGGGCTTATAGAGATGAGTGAAATTACTAGAAAAATATTTTTGGAAATTCTATTGAAGAGTATTTCCAAATATGCATTCAATATGAAGAGAAAAATCTGAGAGCATGAAAACAGGAAGATGGAGAGGAAAGTGTCACTTTAATGCAAATAATACATGCTTGTAAGGTGATGTAAGTGTTAAAAAATGCAATTTTGGAGTACAGTCTTCATATCCCATAGTAAGGCAAAAATATTGGGTGATTTAATACAATTCCACTAAAGCCATACAGACTACAAATATGCAGCAGAAGCTGAGAATTAAATATGCTTTTCCCCCATGGATTTTCTTGGTTTTGGAGGACAGAAATAACATTTTTTAAATGATAGCCTACATATCTTACTTTTCATCTGTCTCTTGTGCAGTGATATTTTCTCCTTTTTCATGTAAAAAAAAAGGTAGTGGAAATAGGAGAATAAAGCACTTTTGGGTGAATTTTCCATTGGAAGAGCTACAGTACATCAGGTTAATCAAGTTTATGCTAAATTCTATTCTGAATAACTTTCTGGGTGTTGAATCATTAGATTTGTAGCTGATACACTTTGTTTATTGTTCCAGGGGAGGTTTAGATTGGGTATTAGGAAGAAATTTCTTCACCAAAAGGTTTGTCAGGCACTGGAACAGGCTGCCCAGGAAAGTAGTGGAGTCACTATCCCTGGAGATGTTTAGAAGATGTATAGACATGGTGCTTAGCAACATGGTCTAGTGGTGGATTTGGCAGTGCTGGGTTAACAGCTGAACTTGATGATCTTACAGGTCTTTTCCAATGAAAACAATTCTAAGATTCTACACAGAAATAAATTCCAAATGCATTTTAGTGCAGGATATGTTAGTTTACTAGGGTATCACACTACCCATACTATTATTTAAGTGTAGTATTGTAGTCTTGGCCACAGTCCTGTTGTGCTAGAGTTTACAAATCCTTTGTAAAAAATCTATTCAATCCCTGTATTAAAGAGTCCATAAATAGTTGGAAAACATATAGGAGGAAGCAGATGAATCAAAAGTATTAGTAGAGTGGTAATAGGTAGATGTGATAACGTTTGCGTATCCTAACCTATTTGGTAGCACTTTGGCAAAGGGCAGCTTCGAATAGCAGTTAGAAAAAGGAAGGTGGGGTGGCTTGGAAACATGTCTCTAAGTATAGGGACAACATAGGAGGAAATGAGATGATCTTATTACTCTTTCTGTTCTGATGCTATTGACCACCTGGAGATAAAAGTTAGCATTTCATTATTGAATAGGGGATCATAGATGAAGCAGGGGAAGGTCTGAAAAAGTTACAAAATGTAGTTTAGGGATTCTATTTAATGTGTTAAGGCAAGGAGAGCCAGGAGAGAGAGGCCAGTATGGACAGAGCCAATATGGCAGGGTCAGAGACATGGACTATGAGAAAGCCTTCTACAGCATGATTCTGAAAGCTACCAAGTTACCTCTGCTGAAGTCAAAAACCATTTCTGTGATTGAAGCATTAGGTAATGATAGCTGGAGTGTTAACTCTGGGAGTAGACAGGGGAGGTTGATGAGGAAACAAAACCTTTGGGACTTTGCAATAGGCAGGATGTGTGTGTCTAAGCTGAATAATGCCACGTTACGGGCCAGAATGATGGGCGGGATAGTTTTGTTAATCCTTGTATATATATCTGTTATATATGTCCCTGTGAGAGGCAGGTGCAGTAAAAGGAGAGGGAGCTAATGCTCATCTGTAGCCATGCTGAGTTGGATGGAGTGTATGGTGAGATTCTGCTGAGGAGGTGGGGAGTGGGTGTGGGACTTCAGTCCTGAAAGGGACAGGAATAGGATGAGCACTGAAGTCCTGTTTGACAGCCTGAAGTGCTGAGGAAGATCAGGCTTGGAGCTTAAATTACTTGATAATGTTCCTGTTGTATTCTTTTTCTCCAAAGAAGAGAGCCTGCTGCCAACAAGAGTTAAGACAGGTCCTTAACAACTGGAATGATATCATTTGTTCTAATGAGGTACAAATAGATTGCAGGACAGTAAGGACAGAGGACGGACAGTGAAAAGGTTAGGAACGTTTTGGAAAACGATGATGTCTGGATGATGTCAGATAGCTCACTTTCCTTTTTTACTGTATCATTTGACAATAACTGAATAATGTGTAATAGATCTAATGCACTGGCCCAATTCCATTTTGCATAGTCATAACCTGCTTTTGTACATTCCCCTCAAGCCTCAATTTATTAGTATTAAGCCTCCTCACATCAGCTTCTATCTAGACCATAGTGAGATTTTGCAGTATACCTTACATGATTTACTTTTATGGTACCATTTAGGAAATCTTACTTTTGCTGTATTTTGATAGCAATAATTGTGTTTATGTCTTTTTGTAATTGACACAGTTTTGATTCTAGTTCAGTTTTCTGTGTGCAAGTGGCTCTGTACACAGTGCCTGACAGTAACTAACCAAGTTAGCCACTGAGCCAGCCTTTGATTAAGTGACAGGCCATTGTGCTGAAGTGACCTTTTCTCCAATGGTTAATCTTACTGTGTTACACTGTGATAGAGAGCATAAGAATTATTATACTTAATAAATGCATTCTTGCTATGTACAATAGTGATTAAAAAGTCCTGAGCAAAGATGAATTGGGAGGGAAGAAGAAACCTCTGAATTCCTTCTTCAGATACTTCCATGCTTATATAATTCTTGGAAATAGCTGGTATACTGACAGAGAAAGACATATTCTGCTTAGTGAACCTTGTATGCTGTTCTGCAGTCAGTGGCATATGAGGAAAGAAAGGAACTTTACCTTTGAGTTTGCAGACCCTTGAGAATTGCTCCATTTGGAATATATTTGACTATGAAGCAGCAAAAAATGGTAAACTTTTAAACACTTGGAGGGACAGTCTCTCCTAAATATAGATGGCTGGCAAGTGATCAGTTGATTGATTCAGCAGTCTTTCTTTTACTTAACAAAGGTTTTCACGCAGTCAAAGTCATTTGCAGGCCTGGCTGAAGTACAGCTGACTCAGAAGGGGTGCAGTGAACTTGCTGGAAAATTAAATTAGTATTTTTTGACAATGCATGTATGAAGTCCACAGAAGTTTTGTGTATACTTATATAGTTTTCTTACATATAAATTTGTTCAAGACTGTATCCCGAGCACTTACATTACTCAGAAGAGCAAGTGGCTTTACTTGATGTACCTGTGTATTATGCATTTAAGAGGTTTATGTCTATATGAATCTCGGAAAGGTTAGCCTGCCCGGTTCCTGCATGGTTTTTTTATACATGTTTGAAGTGGACAGCCTTATCAAGTTAAAAGACCAGATATGTTTTTAAAACCACTGTTTCACTTCTGGCCTTGCTCTGTTTTTGGGTTTGTTTCTGTGTTGCTTTGAGGTTTTGTTCTTTTAATTCAGCAAGCATGAAATGGCAGTTTACCCATTCAATTGAAAAAACTTCAGTGCAGAAAGAAATAAAATTTCCTCTTTTTGCAATTGTGAACTTAACTGTCCTTTCTCTTGACTTAGTTAAGATAGTAGCTATGGTAATTTTTTCAGTAGCAAAAATACTGTAATTCAAGTTTATCTGAATTACAGATTTTTTTCTTCAAAAATAATTACTCTTTCAATTTGTGTGGGGTTTATAGGCTGAATCATATCACTAAGGCATGGGCTGTGGTAAGAGATTATATACTTCCTCTCTGCTACCCCTCAGGGAAATGTGTGCATTTATCTCTTTGTGATATGATGAAATTGTAGAGGCTAATGATAGTTAAACCATGCAGCTGATGCAACCAACTTTAAAATGATACATCTTGGCAATTTTTTACATAAAAGTTGTTTTTTATATGACAGTAAGAGATATGGGATGGCTTTGTACAATTCTTTTCTCCCAATTCTGAGAGGCTAGCTACATAAACTCATAAATCCATGCTACTATGTGGAATTTGTTCCCTTTCTTGAGAATTTGATGTACACTAGAACTTCAGCATTGATAATCTTAGGAAGAATAAGTAAAGGCAGTGCCTTTATTTGTTCTTTGGAAGGCTGATGCACATGACTGTGCATTAAAATATTAATTCCAGGGATGAGAGAGTGTTTGAATTCTAGTCTTCCATCTCCAGAGACATGGACTCATATCCTGTTTTAGATCACATGTGAAAATGAGTTAAGTGATCTAATCTTAGCAGCTATTTGTTCACCTTTCAAAATCATTGCACAGTTTCCAACTGGCAGCTTTTACATTGTGGCAGAGGGATTTCTATGGCTGGGTCTGAAGTCTTTTGGTTGATCTGTTGTTATAAAGTTTGTGCAATAGTTGTTGGTATGAGCCTGTCTCAATATCATCTGAAAAAAACATTTCAAAAAACAACCAACCAAACCAAACCAGCTGTCAATTTAAACCCACCTCCTGCCCCTCACTGTGTGAGAACTGGGCTAGTTACAATCTCATGGTCTGAAAATCTACTTGCAGATTCTAAATAAATACAAATTACAGTTGATAGAGAGAATGAACTGATCTGAAGAAATATTTTTAGTTAAGTCTAGCTAAGTTTGAAGACTGTGAAATCTGCTTGACTGCAAATGCTGCTTATTTCTTGGAAAAAGTATGTGGTGTATTTTTTTACTTATATGCCATTTCTGTGTTCTACATCTGTCCCCATATAAAATAATTTTAATGTGTCTCTTTACCAAATTGTCTATGGTGGCAGAAACCATTGCTTGAGAAAACTTCTAGCCTTTCTATTGTTTTTTTTTTTCCCCCAGTCACCTTGGAGAACTTGAGATTTTGTTCTTGCTGCCAAATGCCCTGCAACTTTTCTATTAGGTTGAGAGTTAAAGTTCTGCTCTGTGTTACAGTGGTGAAAACACAGTAATGCTGGTTCTGGTAGCATTAGTTTGTGATTATAGTGAGAAAAACAGAAGAGACTGGTTTCAGTGCAAAAATACAACACTAAATATAAAAATGCTCTCTTCTAATGCAGACAGCAATAAGCAGATGAACTTATTTTCTTGCTTCCTTTTACCCTCAAATTTTTAGCTTCCATTGAAGGGAAAGGAATGAGATCTTTATTTTTATATTTAATTTATTTTCTTTTTCCTTGTTCCTCTGTTTTCTCTCTGCTTTCTCTCCTTTCCTGCCAGTAGGATATTTGATAGTCAGAGCCATGATATTGCCATGTGGCTTTTATAAGTGGGGGCATACATACCAATGTATGTAAAACTGCTATAGTCTGTTAGTAAGTTTCGACCATTTCAGCACACAGTGTAAGTACTTTGTGGTCTCCACAAGTGCTTGTAATATTGCAGTTAGGCATTTCGTTCTGTGCCAGTAGTGAGGTACAACATTTAGGATACATTAGCCTTTTGGTGTACGATTGTTTATGAACTGCCTCCTTCTGTGCTACCTTATAACATGCTGTCCATTGCTAGGTCACCAGACAGTTCTTCTTGTCTACCTCTAAGGTTATTTCTCTTTGCCTTTTGCTGCACTGGAAAATAAGCAAGGTGCTAAACAAGTTGTGAAATGATGTTCTAAATCTTTCTAACCTTGCTTAATTACATGTATCTTCCATTGTTAACTGAGTGCTTAATCACTTACCTTGTAAGCTAATTAGATATTAATTCTAATTCTTTGCACATTTCTGTTTCTCACAGCTTAGGCTGGTGATGCTTGATAATGTTGATAAAGCAGCCTAGTTAGCAGCCATATTAAGTAGTGATTAAAATGTATCTGCTTATCTCCCAACCAGATAATATTTACAGATATTGAATTAACATCAGTCTGTAAGAGCAGAACCTACTCTTTGGTTCCAAAAAAGAGGAAGTGGTTATACAAATTAAGCTTATGGGTAATCGAGAGTCAAGGAATTCTGCTTAAGTAGTGCTAGGCTTATGGCAGAAAGCAGGAAATACCCAGGACTGTTTCATAGCATTGTTTTGAGCTGAGGCAGCAGCCCTGTGGTAGAATAGCAGAAGTTACATCTTACAGTACAGTAATCTGACATGTTCTGTCCAATTTGAAAACTTAAAAGGTGATATAACAGATTGCACTCCAGGCATTGTAAGGTGAGAGTATCTCTCTCAGGTGCATGAAAATGTCTGTTACAAATTTGTTACATAGTGAGAACATGGGATTCATTTTAAAGTACAGATTTGGATTTAAATGTTTCCAAAATTACACAAATCCTTTAGGTAGAGAATATATGTTAGCAAAAGAAAAGAAGCCAAGACAGAGGAGGCTGTAAGAAAGGTGTCAACACTGTGGCTGTCCAACCTGACATCCAGCCTTACCTGTTTTCACTTAGCTCATATTAAAATACCGCTTTCATCTAGTTCACTTGATTGTATGCTGTTGCTCTCTGTCACCAGCACACACAAAGAGAAACATGAACTCTCTCTCTGCAAGTGGGTTAATGGGCTAGGGAGCCCTTGGGCCGAGTTCTTACCTTAAACACCAAAACCTGTCCACAGTGCGAGGCTGAGGACTTTCTGAAATCCCACTGAACCAGCTAGGAGACTGTGTCTGTGTTTCATGCATGCACCTGCACTCATATGCATTCCGTAGTGCATCTGCCAACAGGTATGTCTGGCGTCAAGCTCGGGTGATGCAGGGAGCTGCAGTCTGTTGTATTTCCCACTCATCCCTAGGGAAGCTTCTTCTAGACATTGTTGAGATGTGCAGGAAAATTCCAGAGATGTCAGAGGTGGAGACTTTACTGAGTAAGGCTGATCTGGTTGGTGTCTTTCATAGGTATTAGAAATACTGTCCTCTTAGATACATGTACACTTCTAAAGAAAGGGGAAACTAGATTTCCCTCATGCCCCTATTTTATGCTATAGCTTTTTCCTTGCTGAGAAAAACTGTTCAAGAAATACAGTACTCTTAATGCTCTATTTTCACTTTGATTTTAAGGGAAAATTTTAAGGCCTTGAGGGCAAGACTTCTGAGGAGCAGCTGAGATCGCTTGGTTTGTTCAGCTTGGAGAAGAGAAGCTGAGGGATGACCTCATGGCAGTCTACAACTTCATCACAGGGGAAAGCGTAGAGGGAGGTGCTGATCTCCTCTATCTGCTGACCCAGGACAGGAGGAAATGGAATGAAACTACATCAGGGGAAGTTTAGACTGGACATTAGGAACAGGTTCTTCACTGAGAGGGTGATCAGTCACTGAAACAGGCTCCTCAGAGAAGTGGTCATGGCACCAAGCCTGTCAGAGTTCAAGGAGCATCTGGATGACACTCTTAGTCATATGGTTTAGCTTTAGGCAGTCCTGCAAGGAGCAGAGAGTTGAACTCACTGACGCATACAGGTCCCTTCCAACTTGCCATATTCTATGATTCTATGAAATATGAAGAACTTTTGGTTATTCCTTTGAAACTAATAGAAATATGGTAAACAAATTTTTGCAAGCCTTTCTACAAAATGTAAAATATATCTCTTCTTCCAAGTAGTCATTATGTGATGTGTTCTTCCGTGTATTTTCAAAGCTCAATATTAATAAGTATGTCATTAACAGATAAGTTCGGAGCATCATGTGTTCTTGCAGAAGCATTTCAAGTCAGTTGACTGTCTTTTTTAATGGGAAGGAGAGGCTAAGCTCCGTCCCTCAGAGATCCCAGTAGAAACCACAGCTGCACTAACCAGGTGACTGAATGTTACCAGCACTGTACACTGCTATAGTCGAAAGATCATTTATCTTAAAGTTAAAAAAATGTAACACTCACAATAGGTTATTAATCTATGACAGTCCAGAGAAACTAAGGCGTGGCAAACTTTCTAATTCAAATGTGCCTTTTTTTTTTT
>VZRW01004211.1:77142-91036 GCA_013398125.1 Aegotheles bennettii | reverse complement strand
TGCAGTCTCAGACTTTTTTGCCTTCAGAATCATTTTAAGCAAGTTTAGAACACTGTGGTTTGGTGGATGTAAGTTGTTAGCTTGTGAGGAAGCAGATTGTTCTTTGCTAGTTTACATATCTCTCCTTGCCTTTGGACCTTTTGTTCTTTACTACAGCAGACACAGAAATCAATGGATGCTGCTTTTCCATACAGTATGTTCTTCAATTGAAAACCAAGAACTTGACTGTTGAGGAAAATCAAGTATGTCTCTGTGTGGGAGAAGATGCAGTGTTTTCCATAGATTAAAAATACATCGTAGTGTGTTAAATACAAAGCTAGAAGATATATGAAAATTGTCAATTGAAAGTTAAAGTGGAAATATTAATGTAACTTATTTTGTCTGTCGTTGCCATATTTTTTTCTAAAATATTTGTTGTCTTTTGAATTAGCTAGAGCAGCAGATTTGCCAGGGATGATGAATTGCCCATTTTGCTGGTAACTGAGAGGATTCAGCAAAACTATCATAGAAGAAGATGTCATACTTAATCAGTCATTAGTGTCTCTTCATATGTGAATTTGTCAATTTATATCTACTGTTTCCTTCTTCTTAATAAAATTTGAAATCATGCATAGTGGAAACCTTAATCCAAATGGATGTAATTGAGCCAAACCTTAAAAAAACCTCTTTTAGATGTGTTCATTGTTCTCATACTCTGTTAATGGTTACCCAGTTTTTTAACAGAAATTAATGACATAACATATCTTTAAAGAAATTGAAGCACTGTTTATATTATAAAGCTATAAAACAATTTACTCTGTTATTACACTTGAAATTACTTTTTCTATTATTTTCCATACTTTCAAAGCAATAGTTGATATGCTTACTATGAAGGTCATCTTTAATACTATATACTCTCTATTTCTATGGTTCTTCTCTATATAACATATCTTTTATGAACTCTTGTGCCAGATGAAATCTGGCTGTGCAATCAATAGGCTATTTACCACTACAGAAGCTCTCACCTCTGCTCCAGGTGGGGTTTTTTTCATAGCTACGGTGACAATCTGGCTATAGCTCTGTATGAGAAAGATGTGTTTATTGTATTGTGGTTCTTGACAGATCTTGGCTGTGGTGGAACATTTACTGTGATGACCAGCAGAATTATAATTTGTTTGTTTGTTTTTCTGTACCAATTGTCCTAGAGTGTTAGATTTAAAACAATGGCTGGGGTACCTGTATATTCTATGTCAAGACAAAACAATGTGAAATGGAGCTGTGGTTCATAGGAACATTAATAATCATCATCATAAATATTGTTTCCAGTATCATCATCTGTATGTCAGTTCAAGGTGTCATTGACAGTATACAAGATTAAGAAGGCAGGAGTCTTATCCAAAATATGTAACTTCTAGGTTCTTACTTTTTTGAGGAGTCTTTATGATGAGTACTGTAGTATTCTGTGGGACTTTAACTATTGCAGTATTGAACTCCTGAAGTGCAAGAAGGAATGGGAAATGCAGATTTGAGAATATTCCAACCTATAGATCTTTCCCAGCTTACTCCAGGCATAGGAGGTAATGATGATTCCACCTCTTGATAACTTTTTGCTTCCTCTGGAGGATATTTTTCAGAGTGATTGTTATTTCTTCTAATTCTTTTACTATTTTTCCATTGTCTGTTATGCTGGACAAATTTTATATCCTTAGCAGTATTTTAAATGTTTTCCCTAAAACCCAAACACTCCATTTCAGTTTCCTACCTTTTTCTCATTGAATGTTACAAGAGGAAATTTTTCAGTAAATTAGGACTAGTGCTGCATTTCTTCAAAGAACGATTTTCTGGTATTTTTATTATACATGAGTGTATTTTACCTGTTCTATCTCTTTAGAAGGAAAACTAACATCAACACAGCAAAAATGAATGTTTTAGATTGCTAGTGTATATTGCCTTTCAGCACACTAATTAAAGTGGCATTTGTTTGTCCTATAATATCACCATTCCCTAATCGATGTACTGAGCAAGCACCATGGTGACAAGATAAGTTGCTTTGTTTTGTTCCATATGTCTGTGTTCCGAATTTTCCATAGTTTTAATTGGTTCCCTGCAGAATAACATCTACAAGCATATGGTATGGAAAATGCTGACTGCATTTGTTATCATATATTTTAGTACACTGGTGGCACTAGATCACTAAGCCTTTAAATGTGATTATGAGGTTATTTAATGCAGTCAATAATATGCTTAAAACACAGCAAAAATCTACAGTGAGCCAAATGATATCAAGGAAATATGTTTGAATGCCTTCTTAATGCTTCAAGGATAGATGGGAAAGCCTGATTCAGAAAAGGTTTTGGGTAATGTTTATGCTGAAACATACTTGGTCACCTAAGAGAAATTTGGAAATGTTTGTGGAGGCTGCTTGCCATCACAAGAGGAGGAATGTGTAGAGGAAGGTGGAATGCAGAAAAGGCAAAATACATGATATGTCCAAGATTGTTGACTTCTGAAGAAATGCACTGGCATTAGCTGATGAAACAGGATGCAGGATCAGCTCTCAGATCTCATGTGTCTGACTTTGGAGACATCAGCACTACATTTTTACACTGCTTCTGCTCTGGCAGAAGATGGCCAATCCAAAAGAGAACATGATTGACTGAAAGGACCCCTATCATCTCATCGAGTGTGAAGGTCTGAGTTTGACAATATTGACATAGGTGTTGCGTTATTCCTTTTTGATTGTGCTGAAGGGGAGGGTGTGTCATGGTGGAGAACAGCTGAATTGGATTTCTTGCTGTAACAAATCAACCAAGGTGGTTTCAGACTGATCCAAGAAGTGCTCAGTGGGTCATTGTATTAATGACCTTTTTAGATTCTTTGAGCAGGCTGGAAGCTCAGACACAGCCCAAATGATCAGAGAAAGATGATGACTCCATACATGGAGATTTCTCATGTATGGATTACATCTTTGTGTATGGATTCAAGAGGTACCATATCCCTTCTGTCTCTAGCCTGAGCCCAGTCTAACTTACTAAATAAATTGCTTGCAAATTTCTACTGTTTTAATGTCATCAATGTAAAAAAGAGTATTAGACATTAAGGCAGCACAAGTTCTGTTAGAGACTGGACATATACTGAAAAGCATATGAATGTTAAAAGTTATATAAATGTGATTATGCATTTTCTCTTGCTCATATGCAATACACATATGATTCTGATATGACCATTATGGTGAGGGCAGTTCAGGGATCTAAACACTATACACATAACCTATTACTGTATGAGTGAAAAGACAGTGGCTTCTCATAATGGAGCATATGTTTCTATTCTTATAACATCCCAAGTCAAAAAATAGATTTTGTAAAATCAAGTGACGGTTTCATTCTGAGTATTCATTTTGTAGTGCACTGTCCTTTCACTTAACAAGCACAGTGTTGCAGGATAGTTTTTAATCTGTGCTCAGCTTCTGCAGCAAATCAACCCAACATCTGTCTCTTGCAAAGACACTTGGACTTAAACATGTTACAATAATAGAATTTCCTCATGGAAAAAGAAGCTTCCAATAATAAGAAAGGACTTTTGGGAAAATTCTTTTGGGTAACAGTGTTTGCAGCAGACATAAAGGTCAGCAGAGGAGTACTTGTTAATTGGTTTCTGATTTTTCAGTGTGGAAAAAGTAGTAGTGACTAAAATAATACTGAAGTAAAAAAAAAACAAAACAAAAAACAAACTAAAAAAATCAAACCATGCATTTTTTCTCAGGCAATCTTACCAGAGACTGGTTAAAAAGCCAAAGACATTTTAGTATTATAGTATGATGAAAACCTGTTGAACAAGAAAGGCAAAACTGAAAGTGACTTTGGCCCCCTGATCATCTCTTCCAGCTATGATTTTCTCTCTCAACTGGAGGTGTGTAATACATTTTAGGATAAGTCACTGATGGGAACATGATGTCTGTGATTTTGCAGTTAGCATGGACTACTTGTTTGTTTTGAATCACTTCAAATATAGTTTATGATGAAGAGGGGACAGAAGTTTACACAGAAGACCTGAAACAAAAAGAAAATGTGAAAAAGTAGCTATGGATAATGTTTGTAATCGAGTGTAATATAGTCGTAAATATTATCTATAGAACACTGATAAACATTTAGAAGAAACATTGAGATTGCAAGATGATACAATAAAAAAAGGGAAAGAACAGGATAAAACCTACTTATACATTCTTCATATAAATACAGACAATTCAGTCTCATTTTATGATCATTAATGGTGTTTCTACTGGGCTGTTGGCTCACTTCAGAGTATGATCTCCTGTTCAACTTGGTGCATATCGCCTAAGGGTTACACTGACTAAAGAAACAAGAAGCTCAACTCCAAAAACACCTGTGCAACACAGTGTTCAAGTGCCTTCTAACTCTTGATAAATTTATTCTCAGTTGCAAAGTTGCTTCCATCGTTTTAGAGCAGAAGTTAAACTTCTTAAGCATTCTAAGGTTCTATGTTAAGTCTGTAACAGAGTCAGGTAAATGAACTGCATTATTTAAGTTGTATTGCTGTGCCTTCCCCAAAAAAATCACCCTTTTCTCCAATGAACATTCTCTTTGCTTTCTATAATTAATTCAGCTTCTGCAATGTGTGATGTAGGGATTTACTTGTACCAATCATGTCCTGACACACCACAGAACTTACACAATTACTCTGCTCCTCGGGTAAACGTGCTCACCACTTTTGACTCATTTTTTTTTAATTATCTTAAAGGACACCTTGATCCTTTAGTAAGACAAACAATTTGTAAAAGAGAAGAATACTATCAAGTCTTGTAAACTAATTGGCATTCCAGTCTCACCTTTGCATGCTAAGTGTCAAGAGGGGAATGAGAGGGAAGAGGGGTCATTAACTTGAGATGAAAATTCAAAGACATGCTGTGACAGGCTTCAGACACTAAAGATGACCTGAAATAGGAATATAACTTGTTCTTTTGCAGAGCTGAATTGCTGTGTGCTGTGTTGCTGATACTCAGTTATTAGGTGAAGGCACTAATCCTGCATGGAACACAATAATTTGAACAACAAATGAGCTATTGCAGTAGGAGGAACTTTGATTTTCACTTTAGTAACTTCTATGATAGAGAAACTACTGTTTTAGTAGTGCTGATTCAAGCTGATTCAAATAGTCATTCTGCTGGGAACATTTTCCTTTCTCAGTCATAAGAGAGTATATCCTGTTTTGTCTTGGCAGGAAGAGCAATGTGATATCTTTATTGAGCCTAAGGCCATTTAAATAAGTTTTTCCCCTACTCACCTTGTTATTCTTGTTTCATAAAAGTTTAGTTTTCTTTAATTCCCTAAGACAAAGCATTTAATATCTGTCTGACTTAATGGGAGTTTTATCTTGATGTGACAGCAAAATTGGGTGTGTCAAAAATGTGGTACCAATGTCATGCTTCCAAAATGTGTGTGAACAAGGGCGTGTATGTGTACCCCATGTATGACTCATTTTGAAACAAAGATGCTATTGGGTACACTGTAAACTTGCACATCATGATTCAGTGGAAGTGGTGTCTGAATTGTTTGCCCTGAAGACAAAAATTTGGACAAGCAAGAGAGTGAACATGTAAAGCTTATAAAACATAATGAAAGTCAATACCTAAACAACTGATGGAATAAATCTAATTTTAAAGCAGTGAGAAAGATTTTGACTCTTGTTTTTAATTCTGTGGTGTTTCTTTTGTTATTTAAATTACATGTCTGCGTTATTTGTTATTCTAACTATTCTTGTTCAAATGAAAATTACATCTAGAGATCAGTGTTCATTTCTATTTTTTGCAATGTGAATATATGTATGTGATAAGTTAAAGCATTTGAAGAACAGGCAGAGCAGACTGGCATGCCATTCTAATTAAATTAATTAAAAATGAAGAGAAAGTAGAAGTTTGCAGTTGGTAGGAATTCTTTCTTTAACAGTGTGAAGTTTTGTCTGTCTACATCATGCCAAACTACAGCCTGTCGGTAAAGCAGAAATATTGATCTGAATTCTCAGCAGCAATAGCTGACCATGCGAATTCTTGATCAGGAATTACTAGGAAAGAGACCTCCTGTCTTGTGGGAATCATAGGAACAATCTAGGAACAAAATTTCCTTGCCTGGCTGCCATGCCAGATAGTTAACTTGTCTCATTTCCATGATAAGTTTTGAAGAATTAACATGTATCTATGGAAGAGTGTGATTTTGGGAAACAGTATTTTTAAATAAAACTCTATTTAACAAGCTCTTGACTCTTAAATATGGCTTTTAACGTGTTAACTTCATAAGACTAATAATGCTTGTTCAACAAGGTTGTGTTCAGCTTCCTGTGGGAAGTGTGGTTACCATCAGAGAGGAGAATGCAGGTAAGATTGGATAAACTGTGTGTATCGCTTAGGGCCCAGGTAAGTTCTGTATGCCTGATAAAGGTGACAACTAAGCTTTTCCTAGTCTTTGTTATAGACTAGTCATAGTTTTTTTGTCATCAGATCTTATTCAGCACAAAATATCAGGTGATATTTTATGCCTATCCAATCACTTCTGAGGGTGACATTGAATTTTTATGACCCTTCCATTTTTGTTTATCTTTTTTGTAAGGCTGCTTCTCCCATACGAACACAGGTTATGTGGATTTAGAAAATTGTCCCTTGTTTTATTATATTTTATTCTGCTAGTGGGATTGATGTTTGTTGTAAAAGCTTATTTTTTAGGTCCATAAGTAAAGCAACATTGGACAATACAGATCCAACAAGTAATGATTAAAATATGATACACTTGAAATTTTCTCTATTAAATTATTTTCCCTAGGGAAGAAATCACTATGTAGCTAGGTATTTTGCAACCATTACAGTAAACTACAATATATATTATGTATTATACATGATAAATGCGATACTGCAGGGACACAGAACTGTAATAGTTTTTCTTCTGTCCTCAAAAATGAGAGAAAACAAAGACTTCTCAGGATAAGAGACCATCTTTTTTTTTTTTCCAGGCCAGTATAAAGCTTTCTTGTGAAGAGACTTATGAAATATTAAACGAACTTGAACTTTGCATGAAATATTAAATTATCTTTGCCTTGGCTTAAAGCCATTTCTTCGACAACAGAGGAGCATAATCAACTTAAAAGCCCTCTGGCTGATGGAAGTATAATACTACCTGATACTATAAGGCAAATGCAGGATGTACTCCAAAATGAACACTCAATAAATTGTACCTCTCGGTGTACAATTCCAAAGCTACTGAGTAGGTACAAAAAATTCTCTCTCGTGTAAATAAATGACTTAAAATCTCAGTTAGAATATTTCTTACTATCTTGTGATACATCCAGGTAGTTTGACTTTTTCTCCATGCACCTCCAGGAAGGCCAAGTATAGCTGTGCAGCTATGCTCCCTTGTTAGTGCTTCAGCCTCAAGGTTGGAAAAGCCTCCAGCATTGTATCTGATACTGTATGTGTCTCTGTATGTGACACTGTATGTGACTCTGCAGTTGCTTCTTATTAATATGCTTCTGTTGAGTCATATAGCTCCTTTGTTCAAAGAATTACTACCCTTGACAAGTACCATCCCATTCTGTGCAGCAAAACGCAGTGATTTCATTGCAGTTGAAGGACAGAAGATTCAATGAGGTTTGAGGTAAAAAGAAAATAGTGGCTCGGAAAGCAAGGCTGTGTGTGGCTACGTGTGTGTGAGAGTGTTGTTCCTGTTTATACTTGGAAAGTCTTCAGGATTTCTCATCTTGCACAATCCTTTCTGCTTTTGCATTAGCAGAAGAAAAAAAGAAGAGAGAATGTGATTTTTGACTGGGGTATTGTAGTTTGATGAATCACTGTAGTAATATGTCCTAGCCAAAGTTTTTGCAAACCTGATTGCCAATATATACAGTATGTTTGAATGAATCAGCTGTTTGATGCATGTAAGAACCAATAAAAGGTATTTTTGACTGCAATTGCGTAAAGATACATTTGCCATATTAATGCTTTTATGTGATTAAGGAGAACAAAACTGTGCGGATACAGTGAATAAACTCTCTTATCAGAAGAGATCTCTTATTAGATTGCAGAAGTAGCTTAATGTTTATAAATCTCTTTTCAGCATGATAAATGAATGTTGATCTGGGCAGGTCTGATCTGAATTGAGTTATCATGACTGATGTAATCTGAGAATGACACATAATTTCTTTAATTCATTTTGTCCCAGACATCCAGTGTTTATGCATTTTACAGCTGACCTTTAATCTAGCTAAGCAAAAACCCATCAGTACTAAGATAAATCAGAGGTCTTTTATGTAGTTTATGAGTTTCAGTTTCATCATCAACCTCTCAAATTGTTTAATTCTTAGAGATAGTGAGGGTTAATGATTCCTCTCAGGTTTAGCAGTGGCAGCATAACTGCCACTGCATATTTTAGCCCTGTTGCAACTAAATCTCACAGAGTTTATGGATCTAAAACTTCTTCCTAGTTGTGGGCCTCTCTGCTGGCGTCTTTGCTTGGAAAAACCTGGAAGAGTAAGCCTCACTGATTAGCAAACAGTAGACTATGCAAACTAGTAGTATCTGAGATGACACAAGAAGAAGCAGTCTTAGACCTGGAAGATAAAGAGTAAGCTTGGATGCCCTGAGAGGGCATACTTCAGGGTGACTTTTATGGAGAGTATACTTTCTGGAAAATTATTATTAATAAGTAGCAGTAAGATAATAAACATTCAGGGAGCTACACATGGGGAAAGGAAATTCTGATGAAATCATGTATCTTGGCCCTGCAAGAGGATAAGGAGAAGACAATAAAATTATGCTTAGTGAATAGAAGAGCACAGATCAGGAAAAGTGGAAAAAAGTTATTGCTGATCTTTAAAAGAGCATGTGAGGGCTGTCAGTGGAAGGTCTACCTTGTGCCTTGATCTTCTAGAAAAAACAGGTAAGAAACCAAGTGACAACAACAGACAGTAGCTCATGCTGGTTTTGTGTTGATTTCTGAACAATGAGCAGTTGCAGAAGCTGAGAAGGCAGGTCCCCCAGCCTCAGAAGTGGTGGTACCAACTTACCAGAAGAGATTTTACATGTAAATCTATCAGAGCTGGAGATGCCACCTGAGCCAGAGAATGGCATTTCTTTTATATGCTCTTTCAAAACCATTATTTGATGTGAGAGTTTAGGGATAGTTTATTTTTGTTCCAAATATACAAAAAGGCAACACATCACGGTGAATGCTGGTTTTGTGCAGTGTTCTGTGTATATTATTATGGATAACTTAATATTTAAGCCCTGGAAGATGAAAACAAATGTTGTTTTGAGGATTCCATTGATCTTAAAATACCATTTTAATCAACATGAAAATCTTTATAACAACTTATTCAATTATTCCTCTTGACATCGCTTAAAATCTATCAATACCCTCCTTCTTGCTGGCTTTTGATTGCTTTAAAAGTTGTAGTGAGCAACATCATGGTTATAGACTTCAAGACGTGGTTGTTCCTGAAGGAGTATCTCATGATCTGTTTTGTCCCTGGATGATGGTGTCGTTTTGCCAGTATTGAATATCTGAGGAAGTGATGTCGTGCAGAAAGTACTGAATTCTACAACTTGTGAGATGCTGCAAACGAGATTGAGTGTAGATACGTTACTTTCATAGTCCTGTGCGCAGAATTGGTAGATGGCACCCACTTGAGCTAAGATGAATGTTTGCTGTAGTGTTCAACTTTTTATCACTGCGGTTTGGCAGAGTTGATCTTTTACCCAATGCACAGATCTCGAGTTTTCTGTCAAGCACAGGACAAAACCATATTTAACCTGCTGTCACTTGTATAACACTGTAGTCATCGCTAAGCTTTTGATGAAGTTATCTGTGTTGTTGCTACAAGAAGGTTGCCTGTGTTAAAATATAATGGGGGAGATGCTACTTTGTTGTCTTGAGTAATCTATTAAAATACATTTCCTGTGATTCTGACATCAGATAAATACCCAGTGCAAATAATAAAGATGCTTAGAGTAAAAAAATGTTGTTCATGTGAATAGGTTATGCAAGTGTTGTCTTTGTGTCACTAAATTATTGCAGTGGTTATCACTGTGGAATGGGAAGAGTTTTATAATTCAGTAGTAATGTACTGAGCTGCATCAGGGATAGCATGTGCTTGTTTATGCGCTTCCCTGTAGATGTCCTTGGATGGTCAGTCTCGCACGCAGCAGCTCTCAGACTGTAGCTTCTCATCTATAGTTTGGAGTTCCAGCCATGTGCTTAGAGGAGTTGCTGCATAGTCCAATGGTTCTAATTTTCCTGTTAACTTCGCCTCTAATGGGACAGCACATACTATGTGAATGAAAATACTAGAGTAGGACTTCTAACTGTGGCTGGTACAGATTGTCTGCAAGTCTGATCTATTTCTATCAATATCACATGTATGCTGTTTTCTAGAAATGTGTCTTAGAATCATAGAATATCTTGAGGAAAATGGAGAAAGTTTATTGCTGGTGAAGGCCTACAGCTTACACGAACATATCTGTTCCAGACACTGTACTCTTCAGAAAGCTGTCCGTCTTTCCCAGTACATTGGGAATATAGAATACGTATTCTGGTTTTATTACTCAAAGATATTTTGGTGGCTATGTTCCATATAAGCAAAAGAGAACTAAGTTTTTTCCTTATGTCCAGATAATTGTAAGACTAGACACAGA
Organism: Aegotheles bennettii; assembly: GCA_013398125.1. Lineage (NCBI taxonomy): Eukaryota > Metazoa > Chordata > Aves > Caprimulgiformes > Aegothelidae > Aegotheles > Aegotheles bennettii. The sequence goes on along the minus strand of VZRW01004211.1, from coordinate 80,364 downwards.
GAAAAAAGGTTAATTTTAAACAATTGCACATTTATAATTATTAAGAATAATATACTAATTATATAAATTATATACTCCTGTTTAAAGATTTAAAATTTACTTTTTATCCAGAGTCTTAATTCAAAATAACAGTACATCAGCCTGTGTATGACAACAACAACGTTTAATTACATATGTTTTGTTCTGAGACATCTACCTTAGCATCAGTTGGGTATGTTTTGCAAATTAAGAAGCATAGCTCACTGAAAGAAAATAAACTGGAATGCTTCTGTGCAGCTAGCTGGATATTAATGGTGTGCACAATAGAAAAACATCACCTTATATTTTGTGTGTGGAATTATAAAGAAGGTAGACACTTCCCTGCAATGTTTTGCTTTCAAACAGTTGATCAGTTTTTTCTTTTCCTTGGGTTTGGGAGGCTTCTAAATTTATTAAATGCATAGCAGACTGAGTACCCTGTGTGAGTGACAACAACTCAAAGCCCTCAGTGCTTCACCAGACGTGCTCAGCTTCTATAGCGTCAAGATGAAAGCCACTGACTTAGTCTAGTTACTGATTTCAAGCAAATAAAGGGGAAAATTAAAATTATAATTTGCTGTGTATAGTTTTCTGTGTATATTTCCATACTCTTTGGGACTGCTTTTCTTATTAGATTTGAGGTTTTTTTCAAAAGTTTTTTTCTACATATGTATGAAGCTACTTAGTTGCTTATCTTTTACTTTGCTGCTAAAGGGACTTCTCTCAGGTTAGATCTTGTTTGGGTTCTAAACCAGCATCTCATATGAAACCCAAATTTCTCTGCTTTCTTGGGAGCTATGAAGCCAAGGAAATGTGTCTGATTCCTCAGTAAGTGCATTCCTTCAGCCAATGGCAAAAAGCTCTGCAACTGAGGACAATACCTGATATTTAACATGGCTTTCGAAGTGTCTTGGTGGTTGGGCTTTGTTTTTTCTTATTGTTGTCACTCATTGCAATTGTCTTCTAATGTGTTACAGAACAGGAGCAAACGCCTTGAGAAAGTCCATGTTGTTCTTGGGAATAAATCCTGTGATTTGGATTCGCTTATTTCTACTCTGGCCTATGCCTACTTTCTAGACAAGGTAATAGCAAAAAATGGACTGAAAGGTCTTAACTCATTTGTACAGATTGTTACAGACATCTTACTGTTAAGTCAATTAAAACATATGGTAAAAACTTTATTCTGGACAATGATTTTGTTACAATCAGAGGTGAGGTTTTTAAATAAAAATAATTACGATTCTTTCCATACAAAAATTTATGAGTCTGTATTAGGTAACTTATTCAATACCAGCAAAAAATCACCGCTGTACCTCTTTCATTCTCCTTTCTCTTTCCTAGTTTCCCAGTGATTCTCTGTAAGGCAAACAGAGACAGAAAAGCACGAAAAAAAAAAGCAAAAGATGCTTTTAGAAAAATCAGTAAAGGGGAAAACAGCAAATTAAGACTGTTCCTAATTGCTCATTCTGTTAAAACATCTTCCTAATAAATCAGGTTTTATTTTATGCAACTCTGACAAATGCACACCTACTTTACAGGTCAGTCCTCCTGATGTTCTTTGCTTACCTGTGTTGAACACACCAAGAAGAGATTTTAGCTACTTCACAGAGACAAGATTTATATTGGAGGAGCTGAATATCCCAGAGTCATTCCACATCTTCCGAGATGAAATCAATTTGCACCAGCTGAATGCTGAAGGGAAATTGTCTTTAACACTTGTAAACAGCAACATGCTGACAAGGTACTGCATTGTATGTACAATAAGATGGCTTATGTGGGTTTAAGCTGTTTTTAAAAATACATTTTACATTTTTTCTGTATTAATATTGGTATTGCTACATTACACAGACCAGAAAAAAAAAGTTAAAAATTATGTCCAATAAATTTAACAAACTATACAGTCACCTTTTCATCCCTTTTAATGGTACTCCCTTTTTTAAATACCTTGTATTTTCTCACAGCTTAGATTAGATATTTTAATTTAGTTTAAATAGTCTGGAAGTTTCCTGTGGCCAGTAAATAAGAGATTAGATTTTCTTTTTTTTCCCCTGCTTCTCAGTTATTTTTCATTAAAGGCATTAAGACTCTCAACATTGGTTTGGAGATGGCAAGCACACTTGCTGATGTTCTGTTAGGATGGCTGCTAGATTACTGCTGTCCTTAGACACTACAGAATTTTTCTCAAAATGTCCTCAATGCCAGTGGATCAGAGTTGCTATGCGGAAGACCAGGGTCCATATACCCGTCACTAAGAGGGAAAATTTACAAGCCCAAATTATTAATTTTTAAAGATTCTTTTATGGAAATGTAAACAATTAAGTCTTAGTACTTTGTGGTATATCAAGCAATAAAACCACTGTGAACATTTAATTTTTAAAAATTACAGTTTTAGGACTTCATTATGACATTCTTTGGCTTTATAGAAGACTTTGAGTAGCAATAACAGTAGTGTTATAGACCAGAATTTTGAAATTTTTTTTGCACCGTTTTACTGAGTTGTCTAAGCAGCTAGAAAGGAAAATATATATAATTTTTAAATTTGCTTGATAGTGAGGATAAAAGTTTGGAATCAGCTGTTGTCAAAGTCATCAATCCAGATGAGCAATGTGATGGCAACCTGGAGTTACAAGCATCATCTTCCTCTTTAGTAGTAAAAGAGATTCTTCAAGAGGCACCAGAGTTAATCACTCAGCAACTGGCTTATCTCCTCAGAGGTGAGAGATTACTCTTTATATTAAATACTGAAAGGTTTAATGGAGTGTTTCTGAATCTGCTCATGCAGAAAGAGTGTGATCCATTCTTTGGTTAACAATCCTTTTAAAGACCACGGGAAGCTTCATAAAAGAAGCAGGGAGTAAAGAGTTTGTTAAAGAGTAACATTATATTGAATATTAAAAATGTGCATTTAAAAACAGGCATGAGAGGTCTTTGCTGTATCACTAGACAAGAATATTAAATGGAGCTGTCGACACACCAGCTGGGTAGCTGGAAAAGCTGTGCAGTTCGTCGATTCCAGGGGCTGTGCAGTGCTGCCACTTCAGCTCTGCCTGCCTGTGGACTACAATATGAATTGGAATCTAATATTTACATGTTAAAGCTTCTCACAATGGCGGTACCTTTTAATAGAATGATATTTTAATGGTGTGATGTGAAACTTTTGCTGTTTAAAAATGCTGTAACCAAATCTTCGTTGCACTTTTCTTT
>VZRW01004211.1:30649-77123 GCA_013398125.1 Aegotheles bennettii | reverse complement strand
TTTTTGTATCATATGCCTGGTAGAGTACAAAAGATAGGGCTTCAACAGTCAGAAGTGTTTTAATTTCTGTTGTCTTATTTCATCCTTTGTATTAGTTTCCTCGGTTTATTTGCTGCAGCAGAACTCTTCAATTGGAAATAAAACTGGGGTTGTAAAGAACTGATTGCTGCTTTAAAGTTATTTACTGAATTTTAATAGCGTTTAATGAATTTTAAAGGTTTTAGGTTTTAATTGGTGTGCAACTGCTAAATGCCCTTTTAAGAAATGAGGATTCTGAAAACTTGCCTACACTTAGATTTCAGAAGCTACTGGATTCTCAACTTGTCATTGTTCTCATCACTGTGATAACTAATGTAAAGTGCATGTTCTGAGAACTTAGCAAAGGTGATTTTTATTTTTTTTTAAAGTAACACAGCATTTAGCCCCATCTTTTAGTTTTCTTTCATGCTAATGAGCTCTAGTGAACCTGTCATGAAATATTTTTGTAAGCTTCAAATTTCTGTTGAGTAGCTGTCCAAGAATCTAGGCAAATGCCCATGCATAACAATTGATTTGGGAGGCAGAAGCAGAAAGACTTTTGGGGACCTCTCAGGATACCTGCTTGGTGGTGGAAAGAGTCAGAAGGCAGTGCTTTGAATAATGAACAAGAACATGTTCAAGTACTATACATGGTTGTAAATGTCTGCATGTTTTAGCTCTCTAGTCTGTACGCAAGTTAAAATAAAGTGCTTTTGTTAGAGGAATATTGAAGGTGTTTACATTAGAAATAGCACTTCCAGTTTTGAGGGAAATAGTAGCTATTTTTTTATGATTAGTAACTTCATTTTAATTATTGTGTTTGATAGCACATATTTGAGGAACTTAGTGGACATAGGAGTCCCTGCATACCTTCTCTTGCATGGTATGAGAAGTGATTGACAAAGCCTACAGAGCAAAGCACAACTGCATTTGTGTCTTGATGCTTTTCTACTTCTTCCTGCAACAGAGTCTGTACATATAGAAGGCTAAGGAATACAGTGAGTCCTCTTGTGGTTCTCTTAAAATAGAGAAGGTACTTAAGAACCTTCCACTGCAAATTCAAAAAAGTCAGTAAATCCCATTAGTGGCTTTGATAATATATATATATATCCTAATTATAAATGCAGGTACATTGCAGATCAAACTACAAGCAATCTGAAAATAAAAGATCAAAAACAACCTACCCAAGTCTAGCTTGTGTGTTTCTCTGTATATATTATGGCCTTTTGTCAGAGTCCTTGCCCATGAAGTATAGCTTCTGGAATTCATCTTGCCTGTGAACATAGGAAATAAAGGGAGCACATATATATCACGGTCTGGAAGGAGCAGTGGCTCCTTCATTCTCAGCATCTGTGAAGGCGTGTGTAGAGGCTCACAGGATGGCCTCTCTCTGGTGGCACTCCATGGGTGTGAAGCCAATGAAAGGGCCCTATTGGGTTTTTCCTACTTTGTTATGTTACTTCCAATGTAAACCTGTATATTGTTAGTATGTATAAACTTCAGGGAAATTCAGAAGGGAAGACCAAGGAGGAAGTTCAAGTGCTAAGAATTAGGGTTTTATTTTCATAAAACAGTTGACAGATCCTAACCTCTGAGTCTTTCATCTGGGGACTCATCTTTCATTTTCTGGCTTTCCAGGGAGTGTTTAGCTAGAAGACTTGTAAGATAATGCAAATATGTAATGTTTTAATAATTACAACATAGTGGCTGTGACAGCTTCATTTGTTGGCTCTTCCTCAAGCTTCTTTTTTTGTGCGGTCTGTTAGCAATTTTTTTTCATTTAATAACAAGGACAGATGTTTATTACTTGCTGTATTTTCACTTAGAACAAACTTAACCTGCTCTTCTTTGTGGTTTTTTTTTGTTTTCTTTTCTTTTTTTAAAAAAAAGTCAAGAGGAAAGACTTTTCCTGTGAAACCGAGCATTATTGATTTAGCCAGTTTAATATTTAAGTACTTTTTTCAGCTGAATGCTTTCCTGGTATCTTTGTCTCCCAGTCAGACATTCTATAAGTTAATTCTACCCCTGGGCTTTGAATAGAGCCTGCTTGGAGAGGCAGAGTGTTGTACAGCCATATTTGCCTTAAGTTAGAGCTTGTGCTGTCCCTGGATTTCTGCCAAAAGCAAACAATTATAGAACCTGCCAGAGTCTTGGGCCTGTATTATTTTATTTCCCCAGAGATGTTTACAAGGGGACTGTTGCCAAATTCAAGATCCATTAAACTGCTGAATCATTACATTTTCTGTTGCAGCCAGCTGGCAAGGATGTGATTCCAAGCACTGACTGTCAGGTATTTTGGGTCAGTGCACTCTCAAAAATGCCTCCTTATGTTTATTTGTGTAAGGCCTCGAAGGATGCCACAAGGTGCAGACTGCAACATGTAAATAGAGACACATTTACAGCAAGGGCATCAGCATTTTTTTTTTAATATGAATCTACTTTTGCTAATGATGGGCTGCAATAGCTGAGATCTTTTCGTGCCCTTTTGGGGCAGTGTGACTTTCAGTAGAGAGGATTGGTTTGTTATTCTCGCTGCCCAGACAAATGCTAAGAAATGCCCTTTTAAGGACTTTGGGAATGATGCCATTTTTTTTTTCATTCTGTCTTGTACATTGTTCAGATGATTCACATGTTTCCTGATTGGTTCATCCCTAGTATATGTGCCAGGAAGAAAGGGGCATTTTGAACTGCACCAAATGCTGCACTTATTTGTAGTGATACTTTTGGTTTTATGTATGGAAACAGTTTTCTTGGAGACAATTCCTTCCTCCTTCCCCTCCCTCAAAGTACATTTTATTCCAGCTTTGTAGCTTTCCCGTTAATTACAATGAATATTGCTTGCTTGTGTCCATTTACAGTTAGGGTTTGTGGGTTATTTTGGGGATGGGGAATATTGAAGCATCCTTTCCATGAGGGACTATTGGTTTTCAGCTTTTCCCTGTCCTTTATTTTTCCAGGTCATGGAAGAAAACCTCAACAGGAGAAATGCCTGTATTTTCATTGTACTGTTTCTCTCCGCTATAAACTTATAATTCAGGAGATGCTTGTGCTGTTCTTAATGTTTTCCCAAAACGACTTCTGCCTTCATTAGATCATGTTTAATATTAATGCACAGCAATTGCTTTTGGCAAAACTAGGGCTCTACTTCCAAACTGCTTTGCAAAAAAAGAATTAAATGCACATCGTTCTTAAGAGTTCTAGCCTATTTTCTAGTGACCTCTCCTTAGGAAAAAAAAAATCTGTAATATAGTGTGATGTACACAAGAAATAATATTGAATCTTCTATTATATATTTCATTCTTCTGTGCTTGTCAGCAGACAGAGCAGCCTCCATTATGCTTTCAGAAACCCTGGGGGAGTTACACCAGCACTCCATAAAATCTGCAAGAGATTTTGAGCTCATGTATCTCTTTTACAGCAGGTACTTACAAGAGAGCACATAACTGAATGGACAACTGACCTTTGGCCAAGCAAAAGTACCTTGAGTGAACTGTTTTTCTAAACTACCTGGAATCTTAACCCTCACAGGGATGCTGAGGATGCCTGGGAGAGAAAAGATGTGCCTTTCTTTCCTGCTGATGAACACAGTATTAAAGAATGAAGGAAGAATAAATGTTGATCTTAGGACTTGCTGACACCATATTAATTTGAGAAGGGTCCTTTTCCTGCTTTCACCCTAGCAGAAAAGTTAGCAATTGCAAGCACTACAGTATTGCTGTGACAAGTAGGAAAAACAGACTTTTGAAAACCTAAGATGTCTACCTATGATTTCAGTCTGACTGCATTTCATTCTTGTATTAAGTGATAAATCCTAAAATTTTTAAGTTTGCTTTTCTCTTTGAAGATGTCGTCTGTAATCAAAATATGCAAAGGTATTGACCCTGAGATGAACTGAACAGTGAAAGGCAAAGGTTTTCAGTTAGATGCTCCGGTACAGTGCATGTTTAAGTGCATTCCGATTTTACAACTTTACAGTAATGTCTGTGTCCTGCCAAAGGTGAGACCAAATCCAAGATGGCCTTACCTTTGAAGATCCACACATGTGAAAGCAAGAGACAAATGCACACTAGTAGCTGTAGAAATGCACTGTAGGCTGCCACAATATGTCCTAAGGATTTTTCCATTCCTCTTTCATTGGGGAATAGATAAATAATGTAGAAGTTTCCTTCTATCATCCATGTGTTTGGGAGAATTAAGCTAGTTTTATTGGCATGAGCAATGCTGCTGCAACACTATAGTAGAACTGCTTTGTTGTGAAAGAAGTCCATGTACTATTTTAGCAAACAGATACTTGTGATGATTTTTGGTGCTGCATAGCTGCTGTGGTTCAGGCACTTGTTAAAATCACAGCCAGATACTGACCTGACTGCTAGAACCTGTCTTGATACCACCACACCTTTCTGCTGCTGGTTCTCCTATTTCCTGCAGTTGGAGAAATATGAGACTCTTCCTTTTCTTTGTTCAACCCCTTTCCTGTCTTTCCTCCCAATATCCTTTTGCTTGGCTCTAGAAAGGCTGGGCTACATCATGCCTGGAGCTAGTCAGTTTAATTTGGTGGCCCAGCCATGAACCTTACAGGAGAAACTGCCTGTGCTGGGTGGCAATAATACCTGCTTGAAATACTGATGTAGAAAAAAGGTTAATTAAATAATCTATTTAATTTTATTGTAATAGTTTAGAATTGTTTCTGTGAGAAGCAGGAAAAATACTTTTCTTTGAATTCTGAGGCTCAGAAACTGTCTTTATTTGACTGTTTCTGTATGGTTGAGCTTTTATTATGGTTTAGGATAGACATAGTTCTGAATTTGTCTTACAGCTTTGTTGAAATCCAGGACTGATAAAAACTGTGGTGTAGTTATTGCTCAATTCACAACCAAGCCTGTAATTAGGCTGGAATGATTTCTGGTACACGGAGCCAATATGAATCAGAAGTTGCAACCTGACACCAAACCCACTGCATAGTAGTTATTTCTGTATAATTAGCCAGACAACGAAGTTCACATCATGTTGACTTGAAAACTGATGAGCTTCATTGAATATACAACTCGCATCTCTCATTCTATTGCCTTTTTCAGTATGTTTGTGTTAAGATTTTCTCTTCTTGGTCTTCTCAAATGCTCTTTACCCCAGAGCACACACAGCTGTGGTAAAAGTTTGACACACTGTGTGTCTGAGGATCTATCTCATCCTAGTGCTGCTGCGAGGCTGTATAGAATATACTACAGCCTCCCTTCAGTAGGAAATTGTATGGTGAATTGGAACATGCATTGCAGGTCCAATACTTTCTGCAGGAGTCTCTATTTCCCTTGTGTGGTCTTGAGCAACTTCCCTGTCTGCTCCTGGAGGGAGAAAAAGGGGGTGCTGAAAAAACAGAAGATAACTATTGCTAAAATACTTCATGCAACCTGATCCCTGGGCTACCATTTATCCAGGTGCAGCTCTGTGCTGACTCGGAGTGTGCTGTGGGCTATCTAACTCATCCTGGTCGCTGCCCTTCCCAAGATATGGACACGAATATGTAGTGCAGGCATTGTTACCTGGTTAGAGGTGGGAATAATAAAGGGATATTGTTAGATGAATTATCCTGGGGCTGCTGGCTGAGAAATTTGCTTCATATAAAAGGGTCTGGAAAATAGGACTTGCTGATATACATAGATATATCAGTTATTTACCTGCAGTCATCCCAAATCCATTTGCTGTGAAGACATGTTTTGTGTACCTAAATTTACAAATGTTAATCTGGATGGATATACATGATTTTCATGCAGCATGTATTTCTTTAATATTTTTAACACTATGAGTTAGGGCAGGAGCATTGTCTTAAAGTGATGGTAAGACTGACATCAAGAAAGGGATGCTGAGAATTAAAAGAATATTGGCAGTTACAATACCTGTAACAAACAGAGAATAGAATTTCATGTATGTGAATTTCCAGAAATTAATATCTGATGGGGAACAGCTTTTGGCTTGTTAAACACTATTTAGTGTTTAATCCACACAGGATTTGTGTAATAAGGAGGGGTGTAATTAGCATGGCAGAATTTGTCTTTTTTTTTTTGCAAGTGCTTTTTGAGTTTTGAAAAAATGCTTTTCGTTATTTTACGTGATGACAGCGTAGGAGAAAAACAGATTCTTACTAGATGTTTGGGTCTTAGTCTAGTGAGATTGAGGATGGCCGTGTTCTTCTTTTCCTCTCTTGATTCTCTGCTAAAGATGAAACATTTTGTCTTACAATATCTTATACCATTGTACTGGTTTGCTCATTGACCTAGCATGATGCAATGCAATCATATACTTGTTTGAAATCCCTGTGCACAGTACAGTAGTAAATAATTTCAATTCTGAAGTATAGTATTTTATTATCCTCAACTTAGTATGAGTAATTGGAAGCAAAGGCTATCTTTGGCTATATTAATAAATGGGATCTCAGTCTCCAGGGAATGAATGAATGACTTTAAACCTTGAACCATCAGGAATGTTTCACATCCAGGATGGAGTATGTGCAGCATATAGTTGTCAAAAAAACCCATCAAACTCATCTCTGTATTATAAGAGCATACCAATTATGGTGAAGTTATTTACTGGATTATGTTTTTCTTAAATTTTAAATTTGAATGCATTATTTTGTTTGGCTGAATGTGCTGTGGGGTTTTTTTGGTATGCTCAGGGATGAGGAATTAGCTGGAGTTAGTTACACCAAAATAACCAATCACTTTAAGATCATCTTGTCCAGCCCCCTGCCATGGGCAGGGACATCTTTCACTAGACCTGGTTGCTCAAAGCCCCATCCAGCCTGAACTTGAACACTTCCAGGGATGGGTCATCCACAGCTTCTCTGCGCAACCTGTGCCAGTGTTTTGACATCCTCATTGTAAATAATTTCTTCTTTGTGTCCACTGTAGCAGTTCATTGACACCTCTGTAGAAGGAAGGTTGGCAATGTGTATTTAATGTTTCCTGGCATACCAACACCTGGTCTAATGCTTCAAGAGAGGAGCAAACCCAGTTGATCCACAGCTCACTAGTGGCCATGGTACAGAGCTGTGTTAGACATATGGAAGCATGCTGCACTCTTTAGTAGCACTGGGACCAGGCTGTTAGCTGTAGCATAGGCCCTGACAAACCACCCAGTTCAGATTTTAGAAACTGCTCTTGTGGTAGGTGGTTGTTTCTGTGTTAAAAGCATTCAATATCTAATTCAGTGAACTGATCAGTGGAAAAAACCTCCAAGAAGAAAAGGGCTTGGATGGTAATACAGTAAACATTTCTATAGTACCTCTTTGCTGTTTACAGGAGGCGTTGATTTTTTGTCTTCCAATGTTTCAGGAAGCATTCTCTTCAAGTGCATGTCTTTGGAGGCTGACACAATTACAGAGCAGCAGGAGAAAGTACTGTCAATCCTAGAGGAAAAGTTTCCAGATCTTCCCCCACGAGAGGAAATTATCTCTGTTCTCCAGGAGACTCAGTTTAACCCACAAGGTAGTGCAACTTGCTTTCATTTTTCAGACCTCTTACAAATTTAGTTATGTAACTGTACTAGAGGATATCAGCTCATTGTGTGTGCTGAAATAGTTGCAGCATGCTATCTTCATTGACAGTTACATGTAATTATGTTTCATTTTAAAATAGATGGCTTACATTCTAAATCGTGGAATTGTGATTTCTGTTGAGGAACTGCTGAACTCCTAAATAACCTTGTATTGCTTTTGCAGATGAAGTAAACATTCATTTATTTCATATACTGCTTTTACAAGTGTATGCTAGTCAAGATTTGTGTTGATGAAGTATAGGGGCATAATCAATGTCAGCCCATGTGCAGAATTTGTGCTACAATTGCCTATGTGGTTTGGGAGTGGATTTTATCTTTTGAACCTTTCCAGATTTATCAAGGGCTCTGTACAGTTGAAGTGAATTTGACTTCAGACTAAGATTAAGGAAGCAGTGGGGAAATTGCAGTTCTTTCTTTTCCTTCTGTTATAAACAGCTGAACATGGTTGTCATTTTTTTCAGTGATCAAAAGTGAGAATGTTTGAATTCAAAATTTGGTAGCAGGCTTTTGAAGTAATGCTCTGTAAGCCTGAAGAAAATTGTAGCAATAACATTTTTTACTGTCTTTGTTAAATGGCATTTTCTACCAAGCTGTTACCAAAGAGTGAGTATTGAATTACTGAGACACTTCTTTGTTAGATATATCAGCTATGTAGAGTCCATGCAGACTTGGAGGTTTTTTTCACCATTCTTTATCTGCCCACCTGCAGAATCTTCTCCTCTGTATTCAAACCGTCAGCCTGAAATGACTGCCCTAGCTAGTTCAGGACAGAATTTGAGGTGCTGCTTCCTTTGTTCTTCCTTTGTTCTTCTCCCTCTCAGGGAGGCTGACGGCTAAATTATTCACATTGTTCTCTGTAGTTCCTCCAGGCGTTAGTTAAGGAACCATAGATCAGAAATAAACTGAATGCATCCTAGATTGGAGAGACCCAGTGAAAGTGGCGTTTATGGAGCTTGGTTCTTAGTTCTGCTGGTTGACTGGGAAGATGTTTTAGCAGTGTTTGTCCTATAGTTGGCCCGTGAAGTTTACCCTAATATCCAATGCAAGACCTGGACAAGTAGACATAACAGATTCAATCTGCATGACATTGGTTGCCAGTAATTTTTATATGCCATGCAGGGAGGGCAATGTTATATACTCTTTTTTGTGTCTTATAGCTGCTCTTTGCTGTGTATTATGATGTACATGTTTAGCACTGCATTCATTTATGTGGCATTTGTATTAGTAAGGTGCAGTTGAGTTTCTGAAGTCCTTAGAAAGCACTAACCTATTCTGAATATTTTACCTTATAAATCTGTTACAGGCAGTATTAGGACACTTCAGCAAAGAAAGTTCTCAGTTTCATTCAGAAATAATGATTTATTGGCCTGAATTCATTTGTTATTTGAGGCACAGTGGGCTGTAGCCCACCAGAAAGTCTGCAGGTTACCTATAAATATTTTTAAAAGGACAGATACATGAATGCAATAAATACATCAATGTTAGCCAGTTCATTTTGTCCTTGGAGTACAGTAGCTGGACTCTATACAAGAACAGTAATAAGAGGATTCACCTCTTTGGCTTAACTTGGTATTTGGCTCCCTCTTGAAAATAACTTATGCAAACAAATTTCTCAGTGTTATGCAGCTAAGCTTTAAAAGTCTGTGGACATTTTATTTGCCATGCTACACAGAAGTAAGTGGCTTGCAGCTGTCTCTATATAGACATTTAGCTATCATGTTTGTATTTTTGATTGTGTGATATGACCATGTTCCTAAGCATGATATATATTTATTTTGAGAATCTTTACAGCATTTTAGATGAGCATCTCTCAATAGAGAAACTTTCTAATGTGGATTTTCAACACATTATACTTAAACATATCAATATAGAATCATAGAATCACTCTGGCTGGAAAAGACCTTCAAGATCATCGAGCCCAACCGTCAATCCAGGACTGTCAAGTCCACCACTAAACCATGTCCCCAGGGGCCACATCCAAATTTTTTTTGATTACCTCCAGGGACAATGACTCCACCACTTCCCTGGGCAGCCTGTTCCAATGCCTGACCACCCTTTTAGTAAAAAAATTTTTCATAATATCCAACCTGAACTTCCCCTGGTGCAACTTGAGGCCATTCTCTCTTGTCCTATCGCTAGTCACTTGGGAGAAGAGACCAGCCACCCCTTCGCCCCAGCCTCCTTTCAGGTAGTTGTAGAGAGTGATAAGGTCTCCCCTGAGCCTCCTTTTCTCCAGACTAAACAACTCCAGTTCCCTCAGTCACTCATAAGACATGTGGTCCAGGCTCTTTACCAGCTTCGTTGTCCTTCTCTGGACTTGCTCCAGCACCTCAATGTTATTTTTTGTAGTGGGGAGCCCAGAACTGAACACGCTTGTATAGTATGTTTTGTATTATCATTTCAAGATGAATTGTGTTATGGATGTCAGTATCTATTTACCTTGACCTGACATGGATACAATGTGTCTGGTTGCAATGTAAAGCAATTCCAATTTTACATTGTTGTTTCTGATGGTAATATGTACTTCTGTTTCTGTGGTACATAAATATCTAATTGGTTCATTCACCATTTGTGAGGAAGGTCAGCAAGGTTGAATGACTTTGTGTTTACAGAATATCTTAAGTGCTTTGCTTCTGAGTATTTTATAAATACCATAGTATTCCACATGTGCTTTTCAATATAATACCCATTCCAGAAGTGTTTCATATTAGTGATTTCACATTAGACCATAGGAATGGTCTAGGTATACATTTGTCATCAACTGGAATTCAGTTTGGTTAAAAAATGTGAGTGTTCGCACAGCTTCATTGCAGATTTCATTCTTCATCCTCCATTCCTTACCCTCCTCACTTCCCTTAAAGTTCTTCCTTACTTTAAAAAAATCTCTAGAAACACTAAGCATTGAAATATTAATGTTGGTTTTAATTTTCTCGTAGGATGTCCTGAAATAGAGAAGGCTCAACGTTAAGGTCTAAGTTGCGTTTTTAATTTATGTTGCTGCATCTGGTCAGCTGTAGATACTTGTTTATATTGAAATTCCTTTCTTTCCTCAAACAGGTGTAAATATTGAGGAGGTTATGCTGAAGGATCTCAAGGAGATTTCAGATGGAGAAATCAAAGTAGCAATTAGCACTGTTTACATGACACTGGAGGTAAGAGGAAACCTAAACAATGTAGTTGATAAACAGCCCTATTGCATACAGAAATGGTTCTTTAGCAAAGATTTTGAGCCAGTTATTTTCTCAGGATTAAATATGAGCAGAATTTTCAGTGATTTAATTAATTCTGAGAGAAGCAGTAGCTGTTTGTAGTCTGACTTTCATTATTATGCATCTAATTATTCCTTCCTGTTAGTCTGTAACAAGTTGTGTTAAAACAATGGCATCAGCAAGTTGCAGCCTTGGGTTGAATTGAAGGTGTTAGCTTTCTATTGTACTTCAGTTAGTCCTACTAACTAGGACTTTGTCCTACCTTTAATTTATGGCATGGCATACAATTTATAAAGCCTCTCTAATACTCAACTTTTTGAGAATAGGGAATATGCTTTTATGCCTTCTGTAAACTTATCTTGAAACTGTGTAATGAAGTGTGTCCATTGCTATGTTGCCTAAATAAAAGTGTTGGTAAAAACAAAAGGAGCTCAATAGGAAAACGTTCCTAGAATTTTGATCTTTTGGATCAAAACCATAGATTTGTCTTAATGAGTATCCCTGAGACAACTTGAAAGTGGCTGCTTGGACTTTCTTTCTTGATCAGTCCCAAACATTTTGCAATTGCTTAGGAAAACCACTTGTAGAGTATGTTTTGTATCATTATTTCAAGATGATTTGTGTTACGGATGTCAGTATCTATTTAGCTTGACCTGAGGTAGATATAAATGCTACTGGCTAGTATGTAAAAATATTAATTAAAAAATATTGATGTTTAGATCACTGAACAAGTATGACATGGTAGTATTTCTTCTGATGAAAGTTTGCATGCTGATATACTTATGAATAACAAAACTAACTACATTGAAAAAAAAATCTCAACAAGAAAGAGGCACTTTTACATAGTATATATTTTCAATTTACAATCTCACCATTTTTCAATGATTGTGTAGCATTTGATGCTGACATACTTTGTCCAAGGAGTGTTAATATTTGGTGGTCAAGCAATAAATGTTTTATAGTTATTTTTCCTAGGACATATCTAGTGGCCATCATGGAAGAAAAAGGAGATTCATGCATGTAAAAAGAACAAAGTGCTAAGTGTTTCACTGACCTTTGATCTGTTAAGTAATTTAATTGCTAGCATTTTTGATAGTATTTTTCTGGAAGTTACAGGTATCTCCCTTCACATTTTGCTCACTGTTGTTCTGCTGTGAATAGTTTGCTTCAGAAAGAGCTAATTTTTCAGGGCTGTAAATGTTTTTTTTTTTCTGGTTATAATGTTTACAGAGTCATACTTTGTACTAAAAGGACTTGTAATTTCACAGTTGGGATGGAGATCAGTTTTACGAATGCTGCATTACTGCACTTCAAACAAACATTTTCTGGACTCACTGATTTACAGTGCTTGACCAGCACAAGTCCTTTTTAACTTGCTCTTGTTAGATCCAGGGATGATATGGTCCAGCGTGATGGTAATGGACATGGCTTATAAAAACGTTCTGCACTAGTTGCTTCACCCAATGCCAGAAACATGATAAAGAAATTATAGACAAAACTGTCCAGACCTATCTATTCAATTTAGATTTTTGTTATGAACTCAGAATACACAAACTTTAATTGATTTCAGGATTTTCTCAGCAATAATAATGGTAATTTTTTATTCATTCTCGAAGTGTTCTATGGATGTTACCTGAATAAACATGGAAGGGAACATGAAGAACAGGCTTGGCTTTCCTGCAGATACTGAACCTCTAATGTGTTTACTTCTTCAGAAATCTCACAAAGTCTTTTTTTTTTTTTTTTAATAAAAAAATCAAAAGGTATGCAAAAATATTTTTCATTAAAGTACTTTCAGTGGGCTTATTTGATCTGTTCAATAGTCTACCATGTAGGCATTACTGCTAAGACCAAAGATGATGATTATACAATTATAGTTGGGTAGAGTAAGCTGTTCACAAGCATGCATTCCCAGCTTCCTTGGATATGTATCATGAAGAGTGAAAGTGTTGCAGCTCAATACTCAAGCTATGATCTCAGACAGTGTTTCACAATAGTAAAGACAGAGATCCATAAGTCTGGTATTCTAACAAATGTCACACCTGAGTAGCACATACTGAAAAGATTACAAGCTTTCATTATTTCTGATTTTATCACAAGTTTTACTTTATTGAAAGTAGATTCTGAAAAAATTCTTGGCTCTTTTTACCAAAGTCTTGACCTGGAGCTAGGTACCTTTCCCTTCTCTACTGCTGATTTCCTATGTTAAACAAACAAATTGTTTCCTCAGTTTCCCTTCTGTACATTGGGATATGAATTATTTTTTTTTTAATAAATGTGTCATGAATTTAAATTAATTGAAGCTTCTGTTAGATATTTGCTATGAATCCTATTTTAGTTAGTTTTGATATAGATTTCCTAGTATACGTGGGAATATTTTCTAAGTTCTGTACTTTATAAGAAAGGAAATTCTGGTAACTAGTAAGCAATCAATTGTAAGTTAATACCCATAATTGTATGTAGTACTGTTGCATAACAGTACTCGGGCATGTAGGACACATGCAGGTACACTCCTGCTCTCCAGTTTCTCATGAAAGAAAGGCATGAACACAAAAATAGTAGTGCAGTTGATGTCTGTGCTTTATTTGTGTGTACATACTGATACCAATCAACAGTGTGTGATTTACATCCATTGTCTGTTGGCTTACTTGCTGCCAACTGACTGTTTTTTAAGTGTCTTGATAAAAGAGAATCTTTCAGATATTAAGGGAATAGACAGTGTTGGCATTAGTAATAAAGGCAGGGGAGGAATTTCCTGTGGATGTGTTTAGTTTTCTGTAGGAGTCTGTATGCAACTTTGCATTTCCTGAGATAACTGCCTTTGGATCCGGGCTCCCTGGATCTAGATGGCATTAAAGCTGTAAGTTGAAATCAGACCTGTGTCTCCCGTGACTGGCTGCCAGTGCGTATGCTGCTTGGGTTTCGCATGCATAGCAGCATTTTTTCAAGAGAGTGACAACTGAAAAGTGGGAGATCTTAGATCACAGTTACTTTTGTTGCCCCTGCTGGAAAGTTTCCCCAAGTCATAATAATGATTACTTGTAGGATATTGTAGCAAAATTCGGTGCATGTGTTACAGTTAATTTCTGTTACATTATGTTATACCCTGAGAGTATATTTTGCTTGTTCTCTGCTGGAATTCTCTTGGAAATGAGAAATATCCTCTCAATATGACTTTCTGTGAAAGGTTTTTTAGTTGTGGTTTTCTTGTTTTGTTTTGTTTTGTTTTTCTTGAGGAATGGATATTTCCTTTGTAACCTGAAGTCTGTTCTTTGCTTACTGAAGTCTAGCGCACCAGAAGAATAATCCAGGTTTTGTGAGTGTTGACATTAGTTGAAACGGCGTATGATAATGTGTCTTCATAACATGTTTGTTGGACTAAGTCCTTAATCTTTTGATTCATGATAATTTATTCTAGCTGCTCACAGAGCTTGCAGTAACTTCAGAAGATGGAGAATCAAGTTTGTCCAGGGAGAAGCAGGGCAGTCAGTTGAAAACAAGGCAAATGACTGTCTATGATTGTCTGCTATTGACTATTACAGACAAGGGAATATGTGTGTTTGGAAGGCTGACTGATCTCTGTTGAGGTTCTTGTTCATGTTTCTGGCCATGATATCTGAATATTTCATAAAGACAGTTTCCAGGTTGTAGAGGTCATGTAATCTTTTAATAATGTAAGGTTAGAGCCACCTCTGTGTGCCACAAAGAGGTTTAGAGAAAATATCAGAGCCTCAGTGGAGGTTGTTATCACCAGTAGCACCTAGTAGTCCAGTTGAGGATGGTACCAAGAGAAAGTTCTGGCTCTTGAAACAACTTTCCTCTTTGTGCCTCTGTGTCTGAAAGAAACTCAGTGCCTGTTCCAGGAACAGTAACTTGGGAAATTCAGAAATGTTTGGGCACCCAGTGGATCTTCTTCCTAATGAATGAATAGGAATAAATAGTCTGATCCCAAACAGGCGCTGTAATTTTCAGGCTGTAATAAGTAGTATGGCATGCAACTATGTTACTAATTTTGACAATTTTATTTGTGTCTTTTGCAAAGTAGTGCTTGTAATACTTCTGTAAAGCAAATAAAGAATCTCTGTCTAAGGTGGGGCATGTCAAACAAGTGGTAGACCATTGCACGCAGTTAAGTGAGATTACAACATGTTTGTTTGAAGGCTTGAACTTTTGGTGCCTGTCTGTAATGATGGGAACATAGTTTTGTATTTGGGAACTTTTTTTCTTGCAGTATAAATATAAACATATTTTAAATGGCATCAGATTGGTTCATGAATTTGTTTTTAATGCCAAAAACAAAACAAGAAAGCTCCAAGTAAACATGTTAACATTTAATCTTCCAGTAATGGAATTGGAAACAAAATTCTCAGCAACTTAGAATAGCAATGCTGTTCAGAGACATTTTTCTGATGCCTGTTGTGAGAAGTTAGGGTATGTAAAATAAATGATGTATGGAGCTGTAGGAATGCGACTTTTGCAGACTACCTTATGTCTAAGGAACATTAAACATAGGGTTCTCGTTTAGCAAATAAATAACCATTCATTTCAATGGCTGCATAGTCTGGACTTTTGTGCATATTTTTACAAAGATGAGAAGAGGCCATTAGGGATTTAATATAGAATAAATCGCCAAGGGGTCTTCTTGTAGTCCTAGTCTTTCTGCCACATGGTGTGTCACTAATGTGCATAAATGGGCTTAAATGAATTTGTTATCTGTATTACATTTGCAGTATGTATATATTTATATATTATTTTTTAATTGTGTTTAAAAATAAAACATTAAATACATCATTTCTAAGAGTTGAAAACATACCATTTGTAAATAAATCAACCTTAATTAAGGTCTTAAAATGTCAGTGTGTGAGATCTGCCTGTAGGAAAATGTATAAGATATATAGTATACAAAGCTTGAACATATGTTCATTTGCTTTTTTAGAAGTATTAGGAGGGTTAAGTCTTCGCCTTATAGGACTGAGTAATGCAGCCAAAAATGCATTATTATAAATACCGTACTCCTGTTTAAACATCAGACTGCCATGTTCTGGAGGGTGGTAGCTATTTTGTTGTGCCTCAGGTCAGCAGTAGTACCCCAGTTATAATGAGAACAGTCCAGGGTGTGGAGACCTGGGCAGACCTGCTGAATCCTCTGTTGCAGTTAGTTACTTCTCTCTAAAGGTATGAAAGGAAACTGATGGGTAGAACATTAGACTGTTTTAAGCACTTCCTAATTAAGTATGTGAAATCAAATGGCAGCAAAAGTGGCACTGATTACCATGATTACCAGGATTGGTTGTAGTTTTAAAATCAAGACCATATCCCTCCCAGAAGATGTTGTGAGGATGGTATGAGCTAGCTCCCCTACGCAGTGAGATGTTTCTTCACGAAATCACATAGGATGTCAGGCAAGTTGTTCGTTTTAGTCATTCACAATGCAAGAATACTTTAAACTTGTAAACTGGCCAAGACCGTTATAATTACCAATCAGTTCAATTCAGCCTGTGCTTAAATAATTAAACAATGAACTGTCATTTTTGTGAATTTTATGATTTTATTATTTTATTCTATACTCCTATCATAACTCGTAGAAAATCAGAAGCATCAGAGATTTTGTACTTGCAGTATCGCTTTAAGAATGCACAAGGTATACAGTGATATCAGGTCTGCAGTCATACGTGTGTTGGATTTCAGTTTATTTTGGTGTCTGAAGAAATTGGATAGACTTCATCGATTATAATGTGTGACATCTGGCCTAAATTTGGTCCATGCTATTGTTTATGATTTTGCCTTTACTGGTTTTCATCAAACTTGGTTCAAAAGTGAATAAACAAAGTAAAATGAGAATTATTAAGCATAATAAACATAGACATTAGATTAACCTACTAACATTACAGTAAAAATGTGCTTGTGTTTAAAAGTACATTGTTCAAGGAGATAAACTATATTTGCTTTTGTATCACTTATGAAATGTGTTTCTCTAAATAAATTAATGTAGTTTCTTTATGAAATGCAGCTTTATAATATACACTAAATAAAATGCTATCACCTACAGTGTCATTATTGGACTGCATTCCTGACTTCTACAAAGCTGACTAATTTATCATTCATGTACTCTTCTAGTTATTGTCAGTAGCATCTCAGCTTAGCTGCTCATGGGGCATAGGCATTGACAGCGGGAGGTGCTGTTTTGAGAAATGTTCAGCATAAAAAGACTTTTTTCTGTGAAATACAAATACTTTTTTTTTATTTCAGTGTTAAAGCTAACTTGGACATTTAATATTTTAAAATCTGTACATAATGTATGAGAATATGGAAACTGATAATAGGGATAACAACAATATGAATATTTCAGAAAAGTTATGTTTTATTTTCTGCCATTTGGGTTATGTTTTTCTTTGCTATTGTGTGGGAAACAACTTAATTAGAACACTAAACTGTTGATCTAAGATTACAATATAATTCCAGCTATAAGTAAGAAGGCTGCTTTTGAGCTTGCTGGTATTGATGTTATGTTATTACAGAAGACAGGAATTCCGTCCACAGGAAGTGACAGATATAGGATATTTTTAAGCAAATGTCTGTCTTGGTGCCTGCTTTTGTATTTTTCATTTAGAAATTAAAAAAAACCAAACCAAAGCAATAAAACAAACCACATTTCAAATAATGCAATATTTACTTAGAATAGTGATGTTTTGGTGCAGAAAACCAAGAAAATACATCTGCTGTCTTGAAATATTAATTTTGTTCCATCTGTTTGGCAAAGCATGTGCTTAAAACACATTATGAACTGTAATGTAAGTGAATGCTGAACACTTGTGAACATTACAATAGCCTGTGTTTTTAGCATACACCACTGAATTTTATACGTTCTGCTACATATCAATAGCATAGTCCTGAAGCTATCAGTTATTTTGGATGTAGGAACATTTTTGAATTTTGGATTAGTCAGATCAAGTGCTCTTTAAGATTTTTCAGCTTTTGTGTTCTCTATTTAAATGGTGATGGGGAAGATCCTTCTTTTGCCTCTGTGTAACTGGGTATGCACTCAGGCTTATCTGAAGTGTTGTGTCTGACTGAAAACTTTAGGTTTTATTTCATTTTATATATATTTTAATATATTTCATTTGTAAAACAGAGATTAAAAAATTCAAAATTATTCAAGTTGAAACCCCTCAGCTCCTATTTGAGTACTTGGATTCAGAGCAGCTAAGAACACCAGCTATAATTCTACCAAAGAATACAGTTTGTCTGTCTTTCTAGGAGACAGATGAAGTTTTTCTTAGGAAGATCACTTCTGTGATCTTCTGCTTTATTCATGGCTTCTGTGCATCTCTAACAAAATGTAATTTTCATCATAAAGCTGCATTAATATTATCCACCAAAAAATATAATTTCTTCTGCACCTGCATAGCTAGAGTGCTTATGTAAATTTTTTTTTTTGTATGAAGTGAATACAGGTTAAGTTTAACCTGCAGGCTTTTTGACAAAAAAACCTGACATTCAGGACTCCTGTGTATATTGCAAGTATTGCAACGTCTTACTTTTTGACCATTTTTTCCTTTTTTGTATAGACTTGATAAATAAGGTGTCAAATGTAAATTCCTTCAAGGTAATTTTGCACTGCTTTGGGGATAGAGAATCATATTCTTTTTCCCCATAAGAATTTCTATGTATTGATATATTATTTTTAGTCCTGAAATTGCCCTATTTCTGAAATAATTACATTATCTTTAACCAAAGTTACTAAGTACAAATTGAATTTATTGATTGTGAGAGAGCAGGACATGTTCAAGGACTTAGGTAGGTTTTTAGCATTTATTTTTCTCCTATTTGCCTTTTAATTTTTTAAAATTACTTTATCTGAAGAATAAATCTCAATATTTGAGATTCATAACTTTCTCCATATTTGTGATTTGTAGTTATAGCAAAATCATGCTTTGACTGAAAGTTATGGAGAGATTTTACTTTCACATGCTAGCATAATTCTAACGTTTTCGTACAAAGCCACAGAGTTCTCATTGCTGTTTATGTAAAAAAGGTAGGATAAGATATTTTCTTCAGTTCTGATCTTGTAACTCTCAATACATTAGACTTTCTTATGCATATCTGACAGCTGTCTTCCAATATTCTTACAATCCCCTTTACTTCTGAATGTGAGATAAACACAGCACTCATGCTGATATAAAACAGGAAAAAGTTTATTGAGTTCACAAAGTTTATGCCAAATGAAGAAAACTACATATATGTTTGGCATTATATATATATAATGGCAGCTGATTTTTTTTATCTTCCTCAAATAAGAGAAAATACAGTATTTGCATTGTAGAGATGGGGAATTTAGGCATACATACAACCGTTTCACACTTGGGAGAATGTTATCATTGGTTTTGTAAGAAAGAAAAAATGAACCTGAATACAGGTTGCTCAGGTCAGACAGGACTATAGAGTTTCTAGTAAAATCAAAGAGAGAACCTGGCAGAATTACCTGTCTTCACTGCCAGATGATTTTTCTTCTTCCTTTGCATGGACAATGTAACCAGTTGAAGAAAATGTCTCCTACCCTGGATTCTGCCTTTACCAATAAAAGCTATTAGTTGATACCTATTTATTGCCAGTTTTGGTTCTTTTTACAGAAGGACAAATCTCACTGCTAGATACTCTTTTTCTTAGTCACATTTTCAATGAATTTTCATAAAACACAACTCTCCCTCCATCCTCCCTCTCCTGGTGAAAAAAAAAAATAATTAAAAAAAATAAACACAGAAACAGAAAGGTAAGAGTAAACAGAGTCCACAGGGAATCTTCTTGCAGTCTAATCTTTTTTCCTGACTGCAAGATTGCCAGAGAAATATAGTCAGCAATTGTGCCTGGATTCCCCACCCAGAATCTGATAGTTTTAGGTTTCACGGATGCTAGAAATCTGTGTATGCTGGTTTGTTCTCTGAAGGTGTGTCACAGACTAGAAGGGGAAAGTTTGGAATACATTAATTTTGTAACTGAAATGGGAACTGTTAGGTCAGCTCTTTGGCTGGGAGAACACCATGGATTTACACTGACTTGTTTTAGCTGAAGAAAGATTTGGGGATGACTTTGAATAAATTGCAATTGTACAACCAAGAAATCCTGTAATTATGGTTTAAAACCAAAACTCTTAACTGAGAACTGAGTTAAGTGCTGTTTTTTGTCACATTTCATCATGTACTGAACGACATCCTACTGCAAATATATTGCTTTGGTCTTAAAAGTTTGTAATCTATTCTTGTCTATATAAATAACATTAGCAGGGTTGTTTCTCAGCATTTGCTATTAAACGACTTTCTAAATAAAGGGACTAGAAATATTCCAGAAACAAAAAAGTGATTTTCCTTTCGCATATCTCAGTTGAGTATTTGCCATATGGGTTGCTCAGCATCACACTCTCAGCAGGTCTAATTTATGGTAAACACACAGTGAGTGAAGAGAAAAAAAAGACAATGAAAATATTAATATTCTCCCCCCGCCCCATTTTTTAAAACTGAACTAAACGTATTCAGGATCAGGCCGTATAGTTATGGCATTTAGTTGAGTATTTGCCACTCTGCTTGAAGTTTGGGAAGACTGAAACGCTGTGCTTTTATTGCCAGGCAGCTGATTTGCAGGAACTTTCGTGGCAGTGTGTAAATTATACTTTCCCTGCTCCAATCTGGCATGCTGCCAGGCCCCCCAGGGCCATGCTCTCTCCATGAAGGGCAGTTGGTGAAAACATTGCTGCTCTCACTGTGGCATGGGGTGTTTTAGCTTTTCCCTGGGCCTCCAGAGGCAGATCACCAACTGAGTGAATATGTTGATGCTCTGGTCCACTGCTAGTGTTTGGAACAGGCAAAGAAAGAGATACAAAATAAATAATGGTATGGATTTTTATTGAGAATCACAGCCATGGAAATCCACAGCATCAATATTTTTAAAACCTCCCATCTCCCAAGAGTTCCTGGGGCTTTCTCTTACTGTCACATATGTGTTTTCTTTCTGTCTGTGGGTTACCTTCCTCCTCTAGAGACTTTGCCACCATAACCATCCTTCAAAGACCCTTTAGAACTTGGTCAGCCCCACTCCTTAATATGCCTGTGTGGAAAATCACAACAAACAGGGAATGAGTTTTTGCACAGGAGGGTCTGCATTGCTGTATTTAAAAAAAAATAAAAATAAAACAAATATGGTTTACAGTTAGGAGCAAAAGAAACTCCATTGTATAAACAGATGTAGTGTTCTGAGAATAGAAATTACTGCCATTACACACTTGATATTGTAATTACAGACAGGAAATGACTAAAAAATAGAATGCTTTTAAAAAGCTGTCATTTGAGACCTGCTGTCTGCCTTATGGTCGTACAATGGACCTTGGTGATGCACATACTTTCCTTTCTGTTTGGATACTTCCCGTTCCAGCAAGAAACATGCACATTCACATTCCAGAGCTGAGGATTCAGCCAAATACCTGAGGACTGTGTGTAGTTCAAATTTAGAAGAATCTAAATCAAAGAGAAAGTCCTGCCTTGAACAGTCACCATATCATTTCCTTTGGGCAACATTTTTTCTATGTCTTGAAGAGGAAATACTGAATTTGCAATACCTGCAGGTATTTAGTTTAAATAAATACAAACCCCTATATGTGGATCCTTCTAATTGTCCTAGCGAGATCTCCACAGGTTGGCAGTATGATCTACAAGTTGCATATTTAACTTGTTTATTAGTATTTGCAGTTGTGTTTGATTTCCCCATGTTGAGCCTTTTAAACTTAATTAGAACAGCCAGCTTTGTTTCTCTTCTTATTATTGGGTATTTTATACTCCTCTAGTGTGCTGCAGCTTGTTCATCTTCTCCATGAACTAATCTGTAAATACTTGTAGATGAATAAATAGAAAATATTGGTTGTTTTATCATCTAGTATGAATTCTTGCTTCATGTATATCATTAGCCTAATTGTTTATAGTGTTCCACTCAGTTACACTTACACAGATCCTCTGAGGTAATGGAGTTGTGTTTTGTAGTATAAACCAATATTTGTTCAGAAGTCGAACCTCAGCCTCACTTCCTGTTGACTTCTAGTACTATCAGTGTAGCAGTAAAATCCAAAGTGAGATTTTCAAGATGCCTGGGTGGACGGAACCATGAAAGCAGTCATTTTACCAATTCCTATTTATACATTAAATCTATGATTTACATATCTGTGAATAACAGCCAGCTGAAATCAGGTGCCACTAGTGACTATTTTGGACCCTGTGGATTTTATACTGTAACTATTTAGAAAAATGTTAATTTACAGTGTCTTTTGTCAGCTGGAAATGGTTGGGAGGTTAAAGTAATTCACTCTGTCATTGTGAACTCGCATTCTGAACACATTTAAAGTGGCACTGAATTTGGCTATGTTTTTTATCCATTATTAAAGACTCAAAAAACAAGCATATTTTCAAATCGTGTTCTGCACAGTCAGTGATGTATCTGTGCTTGATGCCACTATTCTTCACAAAATGTGATAATAATGTTATATGTTAGCATAAAAACAAAGTTTGACTCCACAGAGCAGCTGGAAGTGGATAACCAAAATATACTTAAATCTTTCAGAAGCACACTGTTTGACATATACTGCTAAAAGCTCCTCATATTTAGGAATTGTTTTAAGTGAAATACTTGTGCTGAGTCTCAGCTGGTGTGCGTGAAGGAATATTCATTTCCCAGTGGTAACATGGAATTTGATTTTTCTACCTTTTTTATATATATTTAATGGATTGAAACACTTTGAAGAAAAAAAACAACATACATTTCTGGTGCTAATCTAATTCAAAGGGGTTTTATGGTTTTGATTCCAGCCTTTTCTCATGTTTTATGTATAGCTATATCAGAAGGTTGTGTCTTGTCCAAGCTAGCAGGGAGCAGAAACAGTCCTTCTTTGTGACATGCAGGAGGATGATCAGTTGGGCAAACACAAATGGATGCTTATTGGGTAGATACTGCAAGTGTTTTGAAAAGGAATTGTCTACTGCTTGGTGAGAGGGTCATGATAACAGCAGTGTGTGCTAAACCACTATTTTGTACTTGCAAGTTGTAAGAGAGGCTTGTATGAGCTTCATAAGATGTGCTGGGTATTTCATGCCTGTAATTTCATTATAATTTAAAATTTTGAAGTATGGTTATTATGTTGTAGTGTTCTGTGCATAAAGTCAGGCAAAGCTTCTGCAATAGAAGTGGATGGTGGAAGCAATTGAAAGGAGCTTTCTGGGGTTTGATGTCTGGTCAGAAATGACATTCTAAGAACCAGAGAAGAGGTACAAAATGATGGCAGAAGAGGAGAGTGAGCTACCTTGACACAGAACATAAAGGCATAAACCAGTATGAGGTGCGATATAAACCAACTTGAAGCTTCACTAACCTGTGGACTTCAAGACTATGCCCTAGGATTGATCTTAGAGATAAGGCTACTGCATGCCACATAAAAGTGTGCCATACTTTTTTATGTGTGTGTAATATATATGCATCACATACACGCAATGGACATGTGAGCTATGAGAAATATGAGCTGTCTACTTGCTGTGTAACATGAAATTTTTGCTACGTGGAAATTAAATTAGGCTCACTCAGTTTTAACTTTAATCTTTATTCTAATGCAGTTTAGTGCTCACTTCTATCTGTGAGAGCGCATCTAGGTTTCTGACTCAGGTCCTGAGGACTAAATTTGTAACTTTCTTAAATTCAAACTTGTTTTGAGAAAACATCTTGCCAGAGTTTCTTGTTTCAAAGAAATGAAAAGGGGCTGGAGTCTCTGCTGACATACCTGTTACTTACCAGGAGTGTAATTTCTCTCTTAAGTTTGTCCATGCACAAGCAGTAAAACTGACACAATTACACTCAGTAGTAAAATCTGTTTCCAGAACAGCTTATTCTGGCTATGATTTGGCTTAAACTTTGCTATTGACAATGCAAATTTCAGAGCTGAAAGAAATATTTGTGGTGAAAGCCAACAGAAAGAAAGGGGCTTTCAGGTGCACGATGAATTAACATTGTCCATAGGATATTCTAGAGGTAAGATACAGTGCAATTTCCATTGAAGGAAGGCATAGTTGTAAGCAGATGAGTAGCAATGCTGTTATTCCAGAGACATAGCCTAAGACAGCTTCTTGGATAGTACCTACAGTAAAATATTTCACTATTTAGGCAAAGCAGAATGAAGATCAAGATGGTATGATATGTGGAAATAACTGCTTAATTTCACAGATCAGAGAAAATTAGAGACAAAAATCTCATGCAGATACAGAAGATATCTCACACTAAGTCTTAATTAGTGGTGTTTCATAATCACAGACAGTAAAGTTGAAGCTCTTCAGAGAAGTGTAAGTGTTTTAGTTACAATGGGCAAATGCAGATTTTAACAGAAGCGAGCTTATTTTGGGTCGGAAGACAGAAGCTTTGTTTTTCTGAAGAAAAATTTGCATTAGTTTTGCACTATATGTATAATGCTGGTTTACTTGGTAGTTTCAAAGATACCCCACTGGTAAAGCTTTAAAAAAAAGATCTCTTGACCTCATGAAAAAGTTAGTTATTTGGAATGTTAAATGCAATTATATTGACATATGGTGATAATGTGATAAAGCATAAGGGTTAAAGGTTGAAGGAACCATGGCTTGGCAATTAGCAATGTAAATGAAACATTCATTATCCAGCATGCTGAGAAGTTGATGAACTGTACAATAAATCTGAGCCCAAGTCACTACTGAGATAACTCATTTCAGACATAACGGTATTTATTAGGATCCTGGACATTGTTTTGCATTCTCTGATGAAATATCCTGCTAAATATAAATATTTTATTCATTATTTTATGTGAAATAAGTCAATACTAAAAATTCATAAGGCCCTAAGTAATTCTTCAAATAACTTAGAATAAAAAAAGGGAGAAACATGGAAGACATTGAAATTCATCCTATCTGGAAAGATGTTTGCTTAGATGTATTGGTGTCTCTTCAATGCATTGGTATTGATATTTCTCCAATGTAAATTGTCCCCAATGACTTATATTAACTCATTTGAAGCCATTTTTCATCTTCCAAGATGTAACTGAAATCAGAATCTGACCTAGTAATTAAAGAGCCAATTATTAAATGTTGTAAACTCTATTTATACATAAAAGAGGGTTTTTTAATGAGAGCGCAGGATATAGATTTGTTTGAGAGATGATGCAGAACATGTTTACTGAGTATTTATAAGTTCCATGAAGATTGGGATTGAGTGTTATTAGGCATTATTACAGTGTACTTGAGTCTCTCGTGGAATAATGCTCAGTACCAATAAAACCACAGGTAAATTTATTATAATTTGTTCCTAATGAAAAATAACTAAGGAGAAGTTAACAGAAGTTACAAGACACACAAATAGGTGCTAACTTTCTTGTCAGTGAGTCAAAAGAATTTTAGATTCAAGTGATTGGTGGAAACAGGGTATATATTTGGTTTGTGTTCAAAAATGTTGAGGTGGTTTGTGCCTTTTAAAAGCTACTAGCTTATCATGGCCATAGCAAGTGATACATTATATTTTCTGCTCCAGCTTTGCATCCGTTTGACATTGTTAGAAATTTTGTATTATATTTTATTTTACATAGATTTCCCACTGTGGAATAAACTAATTTCTTACTATTGAGACAAAACATTTGAGTAGATAGGTATTAGTGACATAAACTCTGAGGGAGTACCACATCTTATGTAGTTTTTGTGCTAGTTCTGTGGGATTTTATTCTTATGGACCATTATGAATCCTGAAAGATCACATAATGTGAATTGAGCCAAAAAACCTCAGTATTGCTTTAATCTCCTCCTCTATCAGTATCTGATGCACATAATTCTCACTTCACTCATCAGTGTCAGCAAGAAATGCAGTATTTATTCAGAAATAGAAGGAAATGTAATGCACTGTTCAGAAAAAGAGTTTAATAACATGTATACTGTATGGAAGAAAAAGCATTCCTATTTGTATATAATATTGTATGTTTGCATATTATTCTGTACGACACTGAAAGTGCAAGCAACATGTGAGGAAAGAGCGTTGGCTACCCCCTCGTCCCCGTTCATTTATTGTACAGAAAACTATTCCTAGAATAAGCTTACATGGTATACATATTGAAGTGCTGAAAAATGCTTTTGAGTAGGCATTTGTCATATTCTTCATACCTTCAATTTTTTTTGGTATAATTCGACTGAAAATTCCTTGGATCAGCATGGCATGCAGGGTGGAGGATGTGTTAGAGGTCCTGTGGGAAGCCTATAATGGTGACAAGAATTAAATTTAGTACTCTGAGTTCTTCAAATAGCAACTTAAACTAAAAAAATGTTATCTAACCTTCTTGGAGTAATTGAGATGGCTAAGGATTATATATGTGCCCAAATTAGGTTGCAAAAGAGTTTTAATTGCAGGAACTACTTGGTTTCTGCTGTGGCTGTGTCAGAACATGGCTGTACTTTAAAACCTAAATTGTCAGAACTTAACAATAGGTGAAGCACATCAGCCACAACACTTATAAATCACAGAACAGCTTGAGTTGGAAGGGACCTTAAAAGTCATCTAGTCCAACCCCTTGGCCATGCACAGGGACACCTCCTGTAGACCAGGTTGCTCAAAGTCCCATCCAGCCTGGCATTGAATACGTCCAGGGAAGGGACATCACCACAGATGCCAGTGCTATGTTAAGTATAGCTCTGCCAGAACTGAGAATGTAGCTACTAAGTTATCATAAAATTGTGAGGAAAACACTATGAAGAAAATACTTAGTAACTCTTAAGTTGTGTTTATATAAAGTCTCTTATCTGATTAGCTTTGAATTTCTCTGTATGTCTACGTAGCTTTTACTTCTATGGCTATTGCTGTGCTTTCCTATAGCAGTGATAACAGTTAGGAGAGTTTGAGGCATTAAATTCTAAAGTATATAATAGGTCATCCTTTATCCAAACTTTTAAAATTAAAAATGACCACAAATAAGTTAGTATGTTCTGTTGCTTATTTTTCCTTTTAGAATATTGTCCTGGTTTGAGCCAGGACAGAACCAATTTTCTTTTAGCAATTTTACTTTTCAGTTAAGTCTCTCCTAAGTCGCTGCACTTGCTGAAATTAACAGCATGGTTTTCAGTCAGTGTCTGCCTCTAGGACTGATAACACTCGATGTTTATAGTTACAGCTGGAAAATGGTATGCAGAACCAGGGCCACTGCTTGGTTCTGCTAAACATCCTATGTTCTGGAAACAAAAGGGAGGAAAAGGGATCAAACTTGTGACCTTCCTACAGGGGGGGAGAGCACTGAACAGGTGACCCAAAATTGACCAAATGCAGTATTCCATCCCGTATGCATCATACTCGGTATAAATCTGAGGGATCACGAGGGTNCAGGAGCCCAGTCCAGGACTTTCCCAGGGCTGCCCTGCAGCCCCTGAATGGCAGAGTGTGACAGAGCAGTGGAGGGGTGGGTTGGCTGGTGTGTGTGTGTGTGCAGATATTGGTTTTGTATGTATTTGTATATATTCTGTTATTTTTTTTCATCATTACTGTTTCATTAAAGCTGTGTTAAAGTAGTTTGCAACCCATAAGTGTCTATCCATTATTATTCCCTTTCCATTCCCTTTCTGGGAAGGGAGAGTGGTAATAGAGAGGATCTGTGATTAGTTTAATTCCTGGCTCAGCATTAAACCATGACAAGTATTTCACTGTAACATCTACAATCTAAATAAACTTGCTGGTCCACAGCTTATTTGTACTGTTTATATTATCATAGTGTTCCAAATTACAAGATTTGTAAAGTCTTAATATCCTGACCACTTACTGATTGGCTGTACTGGCTCAACTTGAACTGGAATGTTTATGCAGTAGTGTATATGTGTGTTTATACACTTACAAATATATTATTTTGACAAGGTATATGTGCACAGGGATGCTGTTGAAGTATGAAATATATATATATATTTCACTATATATATATTCACTATATATATAGGTCTTATACAGTATATATAAAATATTCAGAACATATACAGTACAAAATACATACATACTAGATTTGTTTAAGTAAGTTTATTTCCACAAGCAGCTCTACCAGTAAACAAAAATTTAGACCTCAAGTCTGAGAGTTGCCTTTATTAATTTTTAGGTGTTCTCTTTAAGCACTATGCTTTCAGTTTCTCACTGTTTTTGAAAAGCTATTAGAGTTTTAAAATAAAGCTTTATGGAAAGATTGGTCATCTTTCACCTCCCATCACATCTTTTTTTAGATGTCTTAAGCTTTCTTTGCTATTTTTTTAGCTGAGCTTGAAATTTCCTTCAGGTCAAATGTGGAAAATCCACCAATCGTGGTGTCACAACAACCCAAGTCAACTACACCAGAAGACTATAATCTTTCCTAACTTTCTAGTGCAGAGATCACTTACGATGATATCTCAGAATATGTCTAATTTATTGCAAAGTCCTTGAATAAACCTTCTGGGAAGATCATAGATGAGATGAAGGAAAAATAAGACAGAATAGATGTGAAAAAACAGAGTAAACCAAATAGTAGTGGTAAGTGATGGTACAGTATTGAAAGGCCTAGTAAGAGAAGGCAGTGGCTCTCCATGTAAAGCTCCATGAATATCAAGGCACTCCATGAAAAAAATGTAAAGATTCTTCCTTTAGTAAGTTTCCTGATTACTTGAGACAGCTAAGTGCTTATCAAGTCACAGAGATTAGCAAGCACAGAGGTAGAATATGAATCTACAGAGCCTGGCTGTAGTTGGCATTTACTATTAGCTAATTACCCAGGAGAACATTTATAGTATGAGTGAAAGGTGCCTTTTTATAAGGTGGCTACCTACTGCTACTCACACACAGTAGCCACTTAATAGCTTTTTTATTCATATCCTGCTTACTGCATATCAACTCCCTTGTTCCTGTATAGTGGAAATTACAGTCTTGGCTGAGAATTTTAGTGATAGCTTTCTTCTGTGGAAAATTGGAGCCATCTGCTGTCCGAAGAGAGCATTGTTTAAAGTGGTGTGTGATTTTTATATATACTCAAAATAGTATATATACTCAAAAATTCTTCAGTGTTTGTTGTTAGTAGGATATTTGCTAACCACATGGATAAAAAATTAATTAGGTCTAGATGTTTCTGGAAAAAAAAAAATATCCATTATTACATATACTAAAAGGCATTTATCCAGGCTTTAGCACTAACTCCTACTTTAAAATTTGCATTATATAGGGAGCTTGAGAATCAGTCATCTACAAACAGTTATCTACAGTGGATCAGGGGGCCGGAGCACCTGCCCTATGAAGATAGGCTGAGAGTGTTCAGCCTGGAAAAGAGAAGGCTTCAGGGACGCCTCAGAGCAGCCTTCCAGTACCTGAAAGGGGCCTACAGGAAAGCTGGAGAGGGACTTTTTACAAGGGCATGTAGTGATAGGACAAGGGAGAGATGGTTTTAACCTGAAAGAGGGCGGATTTAGATTGGATATTAGGAAGAAATTCTTTCCTGTGAGGGTGGTGAGACACTGGCACAGGTTGCCCAGAAAAGTTGTGGCTGCCCCCTCTCTGAAGGTTTTCAAGGCCAGGTTGGATGGGGCTTTGAGCAGCCTGGTCTGGTGGGAGGTGTCCCTGCACCTGGCAAGGGGTTTGGACTTGGGTAATCTTTGAATATGCTTTCTAACCCAAACCATTCTGTGATTCTATGATGTGTGCAACATCTAAAAAACTCACTCAATAAAATTAACAATTTTTCTGACCAGTTCATAATTAGCTTTCATTCCTAGTTATCTTCTCAATACTTTAAAAAAACCTCTCATTCTGAACGTGACTCCATGGAAAAGCCATGCCAGGGTCCTAGTTTCCTATTTCTTCCTGATTTTGGATCAAGTAGATATCAAAAAAAACCCCACCACAAAAAAAACCCAAGTCTCAAAATAACAAACCCCAAACCTGGAAAAAGCCATGTTTTTTTGTTTTTATTTTTGGCAGGTCTTTCAACTCAGATCAAACTTTGGAAGCCTGTCAAGATTTTTTTCCTCTAATGCTTCTCCACCACTTCTGCAGGCCGTATTGTGCCATTGTCTGCTGGCCAGTTGCCTCAGTTATGCCTTTGTGACATCTTGCACTATGTTTCGAAGTCTTAAACAGGTGCATGGAACTAAACAAATAACCATATGTCAGTTTGAGACATAAAATGGGCTATAATCCAGGCAGCTGTTCCATAGTTGGAATGAGCTATTCAAGACTGGGAAGAGAGAAGAAGAAAAATACTTGTTTGTTGTTAAAGTCAAAAAATACACACTAATTAGTTTAGCTTGTAAGGTTCCCCATCATTTTTGTTGCTGTGGTAGTTGTTCATGTCCTACACACACACACAAACACACCCAATATAAATAAGACAGCATTTATGTGTAGGTTGAACCAAATGATTATAAATGAATTGAGAGATGTCTCCTGGGATTGGACATAAAGGTCTTGTAAACTGAAAATTTTATAAACAAACAGCTGTTGGGAAAATACCATTATACTGTAATAGCTGCTATTAAAATCCATTAGCAATCTTGATGGCCTGTTTGAATTTGATGCATCATTTGCTCTGACAGCATTTCTTTCTAAAGAATTTAATAAAATTTATGTAGATTATGAAAGACGGTAGTAATAGACTAGGAGATTAACACTGATTACACATTTTACTTCCATGTGCCAATCAAGCTTTGAATAATGCTATGTATCTTCCAGTTTAAATGTCAGCGGACAAACGGGAACACATTAGCCTGAATAGCTGCAAAGCTTTCTCCATCACTGTGGGAGAAATACACAGCTCTGCAGAGGTGAAGCATTTCCAGGTTAAAAACCATGTTTCAGTCAACAAAATAAATCTCCAGTGTTTCCTCAGAATTTGTGTGCTCTCCTAATTGATGCCAAACTTATTCTCCTTCTGGATCTCCACAGATCCAGATAACACAGTGGTTATCAGCTGCCACAGGGGTAGGCATGGCCTGCAGATTGTGCTGCTACTGAAAGTAGTCAGACTTCTAATGACATTTTGTAAAATCTGTGTGCCAAGAACTATCTGAAAGCTCTTCCATTTAAAGTACAGTTCAAGTGTTTGTGTTTTAGCTAAACTGTCCCTTCAGAAACAGGTATGAATGCCTCTGTGTCTGTAGGTAGAAGTAAGGATGTACTTGTCTATGGGTGCTGCAAGGGCTCCATCTGGTGGGTGAACAAGAATAAAAGACAGAAGCTTGATAAAGTAGTCAGATTTAAATGTCTTTTAATCAAGATATCTTGTCTGCTACCTTTTTTTGTAATGCTCAGACTCACTTGATATAATGCTTGTTATTGGATATACTTTGTTTTCTGTTTCTTCCCGCACCTTGTGTTTTTCCCACACCTTGTGACAAATGATGCTGTGTCTTCTCGTTACTTGTCTTCTCATTACTCATCCTCTCCTTCCTCGTGGAAGTACAGTGGTAGAGCTAAACCACACCTTGTATGTAAGAATATTGTTCAGCTGAAGTATACAGCAAAGCCATGGTCAGTTCCTTTAGTAAGAGCCAGGAGTAAAAGGGCTCATACTGTAGTGTAAAGAAAGGTAAGTCAGTGCCTTTATGTCCTTCTAGATCGGGACCTTTCTGTCATATTTTCTTTTGCAGATATGAGGTTTAAAATTTTCTTTTTTGTTAAGGATTATGATACAAGTATCTTCATCAAAAGAGTTGTATGTCTATGACAACACTGTTTATTCTGGTGTGGTTTTAAGAGAGTTGCAAGAGGCTAAACGTAGAGTAATATAGTAGTTGCACCATTAGCATGCAAGTTGTTAAAGAGCCTTCACTGCTTATCAAATACATCATGGTTGTGATAATATATAATGCATTCCCCTATATACCTCTTTCTAGCACTCAGCAATAGATGGTTTTGTAATGCAGTGTAGCAGAGGTAAAGGCCTCATGTCATTCCATATGATTTTTTTTCATGGTTTGAAAGAAAACTGGATGCTACTTGGAGCCCCAGCTTTCTCATTTACATGTTAACATTTCTAATAATACATTCAGCAAATAGATAAGGCCCTGAATTTAAAGACATTGATTTCACTGACACTGAAGTGAGAGCTTTCTGAAAAACAGCCAGCAGGATAGAAAGCCTTAACTACAGACCTAATTAGTAAGGTGCTCATGCACATATTTTTTACTTCCATTAATTACTTCAGTTCCATTAATTTGGTAAGATTTGAATGTATTTTAAGTACATTTTATCTGTAATTTATCTGTATCATGAGCAGTTTGACCACCTTATCACCCTGTTTTACTTCATTTACTTCACTATTTGACCAACACAAATTCAACATTAAAAGAATTGTATTCAAAACCTTAGTTTTGAAACCTCAAATTATCAGCAGGCTTCAGTGAAGCCAATGGGTAGCAGTACAAAATTTAGTAAAAAAGCTGCCTGCTTTGTTAGATGAAATTTTGCTTTGCCATTGCTGAGAAGTACTTGTTTCTTTCCTTACTTTGTTAGAAAGATGCTTCACTGACAATGCATGACTGCATTCATGAAGCAGAGGGTAAACAAATATTTTTTAAGGCATTACAACGATGCATGGCACGCCTGTGGCAAACTCAAATGTGTGCTGTTAACTTGCTATGTATATATTTTGTTGTTAATTTTTTTAATTTGTAATTTATATTAAATTTATATTAATATTAATTTTTTTTAAATTAATTTAAATTAATTAAATTAAATTAATTTAAATTAAATTAATTTAAAATAAATATTAAATTTATATTAAATACATTTATTTAGTTTATTATCAGTCTTACTATACAATTTACCTGAAAAAATAGCCTTGCCTCAAGATTTAAGCGGTCGGAAGAAAGCTGTAATGGCATGACAAGAGTCAGTTGTGCTAGCTGGAGTCACTAGTGCGCAGGATGGAATTGACAACAATTGGTAAAGCCCATTTTAAACTTGCCTTAAGCTGCAGAGATAGTACCAACCTAACGATCAGCACTATCAAAAGTTTTTGGAAACCAATCGGCCTGGCTGCTGAACATACTGGAAAACAGTGGGTTTGCATGCCACCCTTCCTGTAATATTAGAACTTAGAGCACTTTTGTTTACCAACCCCAACAAAATCCCTGTATTACTGGTTTTTGGAAAGAAAAAAAGATTTATTTTTTTTTTTACACACTGAGTCATAATTTCTTTTACACATTGAGAGTGCCATGTAGGTATTAAATAAAATTAGAACCATATTACATGTATTACAGCTGGTTTTGGCCCCCTGAAGTTGTTACACTTTCTAATGTTATTAACAACCCAATGAGTGGTTGTTAAACTGGATTTACATGCCAGTGTCAGCAGAACAGTGGTCCCATGCTCCAGAGTGGCTAACTCCAAGTAGCTGTTAGGGTACTGTCTTGCTTTGTATCTCATTTTTCACCTTTACTCGTCTAGAGAGAGAGCAAGGCACAACTTTCTGAAGCATACATTCTGAATAAAGCACATATGCTGGAGAACTCGATCCCACCAGTTGTCATCCTAAATCTGCTTTACACACAGCTTGTATGTTTTTCTCAGAAGCTTGAACCATCTCAATAGTAAAAGCTGCTGTCCTACCTTACTGTAAATGTAAAACAGACAAGGGTGCTATAGCTGAACTTCTGCCCAGTGTAACCAAGTGTGTGTCCCCTGAAAGGCATCTGCAAAGAACTTTGGTTTATCCTGTTTTCGCTTGTGTTGATAATGACTCTTTTCATCTCTTCTGAAGGAACGGACTATTTAATAAATGAGTTGCTATAGGCATTTTTCTTGCATAACTGTAAGTGCTTATTAGCAGAATCCTTAAGAAAACTTAAGTGAATTACAAGAAACAGAATTGCTACTCTTATTTCTAAGAAGACTGGGATTTTTTTGGTGGCAAAATCCAGTGTATAGTGTTTGATCATCTCTGTCCAATTCCTCATTCCTGTTCAGAAACAGCCAGTGCAGATGAGACTAAAGCCTGTTCCACTGAAAACACACTGATCCATATTTGTTTATGTGTCTTGGAGGAAGATGTTCTGCTTCCTCAGCAGAAGGATGAACTGAATGAATGGAAAAATAATTACTCATTTGTCTCCAGTTCTATTCCAGATGAAGGTTACCCATATCAACAAGGCAGCATGGGCGGCCAGGCAAGATGCCAGTGATTTAGCATACAGTGCAAAACTGAGTTAATCAAAATAATTAAAAATTAATTTTGTAAATTTTAACATGCTTAGGAGAGACCTTATATTTCCTGAAAGGGTATTTTGCTAAACTGAAGTGCCTGAGAAATAGCATGAATATTGTCTGTGTAGGGAACTGACTGGGAGAATACTTACATCTACATTAGTCATGTCTGACAAATCCTTTGAAGTCAGTGAGAGGCTTTCCATTAACTTCTAGTTTGTGTGATTCTGAACTGGCCTATTCATTCAGGCTTGCAGAATGAACACTTAAAGGTAATAATTACTATTTGTATTTTTTAATATGCAGAGAGCCCAGTTAGAGTGGGGCATTTCAAAGCCATGGATCTGTGTTGCTGAAAGGAAAATTTATTGTGAACCAAAGGATAAAAGTATAATAAAGGCTGAGGTACAATCAAAGAGTATTTTGCCTCAACAGGAAACTGTATTTGCAATTGGAGAGATTTGGAGCAATAGGAAAAAAATATAAAAAGCTAAAACTAAATTCTTAAGGTGGCATCAGTGGTTCTTGCTGAGAATTCAATTGCAATAGGAAGAAGAATGAGAAATTGGAAATGCGAATGGAGAGTTCATGGCAGGGAAAGTAAAAAAAATGTAAGTCAAGAATTTGCAGCACTAGAGAAAGAAAACTTCCAGGAGAAAACAGTGTTTAGGAGTCAAGAGAATGAATGAAAGAGGTGCAGTTTTTGAGAATATTGCTTTGCAATCAAAAGACCAAAAGAAGAAGCAAAGAGCTCCTTCAGAAAGGCAGAAAAAGAGGTAACTAGACAAAACAGAAGGCTTTGCTGATTACTAAAATTTGATGAAACAAGACAAAACTGACGTTACCAACTTAGAATATATTAAAAATTACAGATCTGAGTACTACGCAGATGATTCTTTTGATTTATTATCAGCTGATAATTTTCAAAGGAGGATTTTTAATGGGGACAAAAGATTGAATCCTGCACAGATCTGGATGCCTGATGGGCCTGTATTGATAAGAGTGGTCCATTTTTTAAATACTAGATAACTATCTTGCAAAATTATTTGCCTATCTATGTAAACAGAGTGACATAGCTTTAACAATTAAGTAACTGTGTTTTTTTCCTGCAGTGAGATTATGAGATTCTTACATTAATTAGCAAAGTAAATGTGATGGGGCGGGGGGAAGTAAAAATTTTAAAAGTTGTCAGCTTGAGGTTTACAATTCCCATTTAAACTTTAAATAACTTAAAGAGATCTAAGGGATTATAAATTACTAAAAATTCTGCTAACTGAACCAGAAAACAGAAAAGTGTGAGTGCATGGCTGCATTGCTGTGTGAGACACATTCAGATTGAAAGAGTTTTGTTTTGTTTTGTTTTAATGGATGTACTAATAATTTCACATTAAATACCATTCCTTTTTAGAAGGAATTAATGCTGAGAGATAATGTCATCCTAGAAAATATTTTCAGTTTCTTCTCCTTATTTTGACTGCTTTAGCTGCAAGGTTTTTAGTTCCATCCTAAAGATTTTGCTGTTTTTACAGCCTATATTAGTGTTAGAAATGTTGGTATTTTGTTATTAAGTTCAAGGCGCTCCAAATGATTTGTTCAGAGTGTCACACTGGAGGAAGAACTGCGGGTTTCCTCTGCTTACTATACAAAAATGAGTTTTCCCCCTCAATATAATGGTGTTAAGAAGTAGAGATACTGGAGGAGACATGGTGCAATGGAACTCTGCTAGGCCATATCCAAACAATATCATGTGGAGGTGTTCACTGACTGCTCTCTTTAAGCTGCAATAAGTAAGTCTGGCAGCATTTTTCTCTCCTTTACCAAAGAGGGGACAGGTTTTGCTTCCATTGTATTAAAAAAAAAAAGTCTTCAGAACTAATCCAGCTACATTATTTCTAAATAGGCTCTTAGCTGAAGACTGATGATTTATTAGCTTGAGTGAAAGTAATTTTCAAAGATTAGGAGAAAGTTATTTCCTGTTACAGGTACAGGCATGGAGGAGATGTGTAATAGGTATAATACAGAAGATACAAATTTATATATAATTTTTCAGACTGTCTGTCTGTGATGGTGTGCATTTACAATATTGCTAGCTTTTTTGCTATTAAGAATGGTTTTAATGCTACATCTAGCCTTGCTGTCTCCAAACAAAAAAAGTGTTCATGAAAGTAGGAGAGAAAGCACTGTTTCATCCCTCTATAGTGACAGCAGCTAAAGAGATATATCACTTTTTACCAGACAAAATTACATGTTTATGGGAAAATTGCAATAGTATACTGTTGTCATTGTTATGATGAAGTAAGACTCCATTTCCAGTTTAAGCTGGAAGCATTAAAAGTGCACATAAGAATAGCTTACCATCCTGTCTTGGCATTTTGTTTTTTTCCTTGATTATATCTTCAGGAAGAATTAACATTTTGATACAACATTTGTTCATGGATTTGCAGTGGTTAAATCAATAGTTAATGAGGTTCATCGTATAATTTAAGCTTGTAGTTTGTTTATGCTAGACCAACTTTATCCATACTCCAAACAAATTATCTCTTATAATCACCAGCCTGAAGATAAATCTCTAAATGTTTTTCTGATGATAGTGCTGTGGTTGGCAGGTGTTAGAAGTGCCTCCCAGGGACAAAGATTGAAGATGGGCTTGTTCTCACAAATCCTTCAGGCGAGGTTGTTTAGCTTTCTATCCTGTCATCTGCAGAGGAGCCTTGTATGGTGCCCCACTAATGAAATCTAATAGGCAAAGGTCATATATCTTTATGAAGAAAAATGCAAAGCTGGTGAGTGATAAATGTGCTCCATGGGGTTCAACGGACGATGCCTAGCGATAAAATCCATGTTTAAACAGTGTTTCAAACGGCTTGCCCTATCCCTGGCTTTTGTGCCTTAACTACTTTTTGTAACAATTCTTGTTACTAGTGATGGGATTAGATAAATACAAAAATAGTTAATATGCATGTCAGGTTGTCTATGTAATTAAAAAAATAGGTGGGGGCTTTTAGTGGGTAGTTTTTTTTCAGTATTCATAGCATAATGAATAAGATTGCTCTCATAAAAGTACATGGCAGTATTTTATTTAAAATTGAGTGCTCTGTAGACTAGCAATAGAAGCATACTAGCTAGTGTGAAGATGTGAAGATTTAGGTAGATTCTAGCATCGGTTGTAAATCAAAAATGCCTTTGTCAAATGTCAAAATACAAAAAAACCCAACCAACATGCTGGCATGAAATTGGAGATAGAACTTCTAAAGGATGCAAGTCAGAGCCTTTAAGAAATTGCTAATCTGAAGTTAGAAGGAATTAAATAAACCAGATATTGTTGAATCACTGCTGTTTTTTGAGAAGTTACCAGTTCATTTGCTATAGTTCTACTGCTGAGCTAAAAGACAGTTCAATAAATCAACTCAGGCTTGATGGATTCTACAAACCATTGCAATGAGTGCGTGGAAGAGGAAAGAAATCTCTTAGTATTCCCCCTTTGACAAAAGGGGGATGGATGAATGGTTGATTAATTTTGCCAGAAATTTCCTTGACAGCCAGAAATGTGTTTTTGCGTTACCGTGTTTGCATGGGAATTATTTTGTAAGGTATGAATTATTACATATAAACTTACACCTGAGACTTATCTGGCTAAAATAGACAGCTCCTGGTCAGTATACATATGATTGTGATGTTTCTTCTGTTTTAATTCATCACTCTGGCAAGTCAGCCTCTTGCTTGTTACCACTTGCTATTCAGTCAACAGTGAAATCAAATATTGTGTGTGATTAAATGAACCTTGTAACTGAAGTGGTACGTTGTGTCTTTTTCCATATTTTTTAATTGATTTGCCAGCTGTGGAAAAATCAGATGAAATCTCTTAACCTGGGATAAGTAAGAAGAAAAATATAAAATTAAATAAAAAAGTGTATCATATGCTATGTCCACATGACCTATTGATTCGTAAGACACAAAAATAGTGTTTCTTTTTCTCCTGTAAGTTTCTGAGGTAAATAATATACTGGGTTATATACACTATACTGTACTTTAGCATGGAGATTTTTCCTTTTTGTTTTGTATGTATTTTTTTCATGATGATACTTGCTTATAAATGTGGTACATAAGCAGGTCCCTGTATTCCTTTACCTTTAGGCTTTGGATGCCTCTGGTTTTAAAATTAAAGACTTTCCTTTCCACGCAATTCACCCCAGAAAATTTGTACATACTTAATGCAGCCTTTAAAATAACTGGACAGAGTACATTTTAACACAGTGCAAGGACGTTTCCCTGTAGTTCCCTACCTGCAGCAAAAGTTGTACTGATAGGATTGCAAGTTTTCTGGTTTGTCACTGTAATTATTTTGCAGAGGAAGAGTTCTAAAGACACACCCAAAAAAAGGAAGTGGCATTTAAGCCTTTAAACTTGAAAATCACATGTTTTGCTGTATTTATATTTTTAACAACTCTAAACTACTTAGCATTCAACTGCCAAAAATGCTGAAAAAACGGTAGCTTTATCTTTTCAGTCACAATTTTCTTATTACAAAAAATATCCAT
Organism: Aegotheles bennettii; assembly: GCA_013398125.1. Classification (NCBI taxonomy): domain Eukaryota; kingdom Metazoa; phylum Chordata; class Aves; order Caprimulgiformes; family Aegothelidae; genus Aegotheles; species Aegotheles bennettii. Next base: position 38,587 of record VZRW01004211.1, on the reverse strand, counting down.
TAACAATGAGACAAATTACAAGTGTTCTGAATTTCTTCCCTTGAAGATGGAAATAAATAAGCTCTTTCACCTTTACCTCACTAGATTAGGTGATGTACACACCTTCTTTGATTCCTGTGCTGCTGTGAAACATTTTCTCTTCAAGATTTTTGTGTTCTCAGCCATCCAATATTATGATATGTTGTTCCAGTGCACATCACAACAGTATGCAAACCATTACCTATGTTTGTTTATGTCTTTAGGCTACATCCTTAATGTTTATCTCATGTAGTAGCTGTAGCATCTTATCAGGACTTCATCTCCAGCCCTTCTGATCTATTGCATTCTTTGAGTGTATGTGCAGAGACCACCCCTGACACCAGAGAGCATTTCTGACTACCGTGTTTCAGGCAGTTAGCTGTACACCTCTGTAGTCAGGGAAGGCCCAGAATTTGTGTTCCTTCAGATGGGCGGCAGTGATGACCACTGAAGTCAGGTATTCCATTTGGAGGAAGAGTGTTCTAAGCCAAATGGGCCATTATGATATCCTTACGTTACACAGATATAATGTCTCCTAAGATACATAGCAACACTGTATTCCAGCTGCTAAATTCAAAGCATTCTCAGCTAGCTCTGAAATGTGGACTATGGAACTGAAGTTTGTCTCTTTACCTGAGCAACTTGTCATTTTTGTGTTTGCTTTTTTTAAAATTTTATCAATGAGTCTAAACTTCCCGCTCTTTTCTGGGAATCATGTGCTGCACCAAACACATACAAAACATAGAAATCTTTATAAATTCTAGTTAAACACAGATTAAAATGGTCAAGCCTCAGTTTGAATACCCAGAATTTGTATGTGCATCAAGTACGAGTAATACTTGTTTGGTTGTAATCTCAATTCATAGAGAGTGCATCATTGTTAAGACACACTACCATAAAATGTACCAGTGCTGTGGAAAAGGCACTGTTTCCAGTATGAAACTGGCTAAACACACTTTCATTGAATAAAGCATGACAATTTCTGTTATTATAGATTAATACTGCTTTCTTCTTTGCTTTATTTTTTTTTTAGTTATTCTACATTTAATGAAAATAATAGACTGTAAAAATACAGTCATCACCTATAGTGAGGAGAGTGAGATCAGTGCTAAAGAGGCATTCATCACTTTATTCTATATGCAGTGTTTCACAATACTGTAGAATTTCCTGTTTAAATTTCCTTCTAAGTTAAGCTTGTGATGTCTAAAGTTACATGTAAGGTGGGACTGGGCTCTCTATAGGGCAGGGTAGCACAAGCTGTCGAATGTCCATTCTTCTGCTCTTCAGTTTAGGACCTAATACCTATTTCTTTTTGGAAACTTTAGACAGCAACACCAGGGAAGCAGAATTAGATGCTATGTTTGTTCTTTCCAGAAGACTGATAAATACCAGTACAGCAGAGCTGCTGTTTGGTAGATTGAAATGCACAACAGAAAAATGCAATCTTTCCTTACAGAAAAGATGGTGAATTTTGTGTAGAGCATTTTCACCAGTGGTTGATACAAAAAAAGAGATAAAATACTGAATATACTTGTCTGTGTTTCTCGAGTCTTATAAACACCGTACTGTTTATACTGTTTTTTCCATTTTTAGTGACCTTACCTGAAAACTCTTATAAAAAATTGTGTCTTTTTCTGCTTTTTTGCCTTTTTTTTTTCTGAAAAAAAGGAAGGGGCTTCTAGTAATTAGCTGGATTTACAACAAATGACACACAGACTGTTAGCTCTGCATGTGTGCTATAACATTGGTGTTTACCCTATTATATTGCAATTTAAGTATGTCATAAAGTTTTATCAGTGATCACATAGAAATAAACTGGAATGCAGAAGTACTGACCATGAAATATTAAGAGAAGTGAAACAGTATGTATCGACTTCTGTATTGTGATAATTGCCTTGGTTGTGAAAATTGTAATGGGATACAGTGATATTTCTCATTTACATTTTGTGATGGTTGGGTATTTTTAGCAAATGAGTTGTCAGCAGAAAGGCTTCATTAGACCCATCAGGGTATCTGCCCATGAATAACGAATCCCAAACTGTACTGACAGTTTCCTTGAGCCAAAATGATGGAGCACCTCTGACAAAAGCCATATTGTGCTCTCCATGTGAGGAGTGTGAAGAACAAAAGAGACAGTTTGTTCTTAATTTGGTCAGGTTAATATTGACACAGTTATCTTAGAAGAATCAGAAGTGTGTGTAATGTACATTTACAGTGATCTCTTGGGTAATTGGCTGTTGGCTTCATGAATCAGAAAGTGTTGCTAGAGACAGAGAAGTTACAAATTCTCTTTTGATAATTCTTGGGGATTTTGCTTCTTTTAAAGGATCATCCATGTTTGTAATCCTGTTAACTATTCAGTTGAAAAAAGAAATTCCTATAAGAAAATAGAGTTTCAGAGGAAGAAGTTTCACAACCATATACAGCCTACCTAAAATGTTGTTTCCCAACAGGAATACATAATAACCGGTCACATTCAAAAATCCTTCTTAAATTTTCTTCTTAATCCTTTCTTAAATTTTCTCATTCTGTTTATCTGGATGACAAAAAAATATTTGTCATTTCAGAATGTTCACCATAATATTATGTTATAGGATTGTATAAACTATTTATGTGCATTAGACAAAACAAATGCACAATTTTATAATGCAAAGACACTAAATTTCTCCAGTATCCATGTTACAAAATGTATTCACTACAAGATTCCGTTTATTTCAAGTATATTGCATTTCAAGTACACTTACAGTCAATTTTTTTTTGTTACCAGTTTCTTGACGGGCATTACAACAACTAATAATATTAAACATATGTTGTTTACCTGTGGTACACTATGCCAGCACATGCTAATAGAGTAAGGAAAAACAATGTAAGAGTGAATAGCTGACTGACCTTGTCATGGTTTGGCTGTCAGTGTATTTTTCCTACTATACTAATTCATCAACAACATATTTTACAGTGCTTGTAATTAATTTGGGATGTAGCAGCTTAACAATTGAAATTATTAGCTTTTTTTAATTTCTGAAGGAAATGTTTTATTTTCTGTTAGCATTTACAATACATGCAACATTCCAGTTGTTTACCTTCGATTAGCATGCTTATGGAAGAGTCAGTATGTCTACCATGTCTTTCAGTATATGGTCTTTGGTAACTTTTAAGAGTTTCTTGTTTGCAACTGTCTTTATTTATTTGAATGTTTGAGTGCTCATGAAAGGAATGTCTGAATTGTGTTGTTGGTACTACTTTAAAAGAGTAAACTTTATGGAATTTTTGGGGGGAAGGATGGAATTAAACTAAGTTTTTAAAAAATTATTATTTGATAATATTTATTAGCATTATTAAAATAATATTTTCATATTTTAAAATTAATAATAATTAATATTTTTATTAATAGTCCAGTCAACCAAAAAAATTGATGAGGTAGAGTCGTGATGCTGTCAAACATGTAATCTAATCCTACTTTTATTCAATGGCTTGATCAACAGCATTTCCCAGCAAATTCGCTCTTTCAGAATCACAGAATCACAGAATCCTAGGGGNGAACTGTGGGGCCCAGAAGTGGACACAGAATCACAGAATCACAGAATTCTAGGGTTGGAAGGGACCTCGAAGGATCATCTAGTCCAACCCCCCTGCCAGAGCAGGGTCACCTAGAGTACATCACACAGGAACGCATCCAGGCGGGTTTTGAATGTCTCCAGCAAAGGAGACTCCACAACCTCTCTGGGCAGCCTGTTCCAGTGCTCTTTGATTTATCGTTTTAAAGAAGTCTGTTTGTTTTGTGTTTCCTTTCTGGATGCACTTAGTGAAGTAACAGCTTATAAGAAACATTTATTGTTGTTTATAAAAATGACTGTTTATGGGAAAATTGAGTAACTTATGTTGTGACGTATTCTTTCTTCCAGAAAGAAGTGAGCAATAAATATTGTCTTGAAGTTTCACAGTCCGCCCTAGCTGCAAAACCGAGACAATTGTTGCTTAGTAATGTGAGAAGCTTGTATCTTATTCCACATGCCACAGAATGAATAGGGTCTTGGGTTTTATACCTTTGCTAGACAAAAACTTTTTTGTCAGAAAGTTTTCTTATTGACAAGCTATGGAGTTAAGTAGTAATGGGATGTGATCAGCATAATTTTGCTTGACTTGGATTTTGTTCTGACATGCCTTAATGACTTCCTCAGTATATTGTTGATTGGATGTCACTGTGAAACATCTCTTGTCCCCTTCCGCTTTTGAATCCTCAAGTCATTCACATGATTTCTTTAAAGATGTTTTCCTTCAGTGTGTGGTGTATAGTGCTGGCACACTTGAACCCATTCATTCCCATGCTGCTCTGAGCAGCGTGTTGATAGTACTAATAGCATCAGTTGACAGTGTTTCGCACCAGGCGGCACAGGTCTGTTAGGATCCCAGTAAGAAAAACATGCAAACTCTGTGAGGTATCTTTTAAAATGCTGTTTATTAGAGCTAACATTATAAGGAGAAAACCCTGTAGATAATCCTCCATTGCTTTAGGTGATGGGAAGCCTGAGGGGTGTAGCATTGAATAAGCCTCCGATCCATGCACAGCATGCTAGAGACACCCTGTTCATAGAAGAGATTTCCACTTCTTGGTCATCTTGACTACTACAGGATTTTCTTACAAAGGCACAACTCCATTCCCCATTTCTACTGTTAAACAGAAAGGATGTTCATATGAGAACTTGTTGCTGCGCTTTTAGATAAAGGCAAAGATGCACAGGTGACAGAATTGGTAGTACCAAGTGGATACTGTCTGCAGGCTTCTCTGGTAGAGTTAGCTGGCTAAATTTATTCTACATCCAAGGAATATGTGTAGCACAACACAGCCCAGAGGCCAAGCTGGATGTGAAGCACAGAGAAAAAAACCATGTATTACGTAACTGATCTCCTTCTGCAGCTTGTACCCGATGGAGAGGGACAGGTAGCCTGCTCAGGGTTAATATTTGTGCTTCTCTCGGTCACTGACACACGGAGAACCTCAAGAAGAAAAAATACATACTCATATTCACACATAAGAGTAAGTTTGAGAGCATGAAAGAAATGGAAAGAACCTTGGGTAGCTAGATTAGGTAATTACATAGGTAGTACAGATCTATAGTTGTTTATATAGATGTAGCCCAGCGTGATGCTCTCCAGTCCAGTTGCTCCACCAGGGATACACACTTACCAACTCCTCCACAGGCTACTGGATCACCTGCTGTTATATCAATTTCTCAATGTTGCTCTTGATCATATTATGTAAGTTAGCAAAAAACAGGGCACACTGTTGTGAGTGCCAAATGCAGGCTGAGATAATGGCAGATATTATTTCCATCAGTCACTTTTTTGAGGCTTCCAGTTCAGTCATGTGATTTTAAAGTTTCTGATTCCTTGCATTTTCAGCTGATATAAGGAATATAGAAGATAAAGCATTATGAGGCTTGAAGGTTGGACATTTTTTAGGATGATCATTTATTTACCTTATGTACAGCCATAAAACACCTTGCAGACTAGATCCTTGGTTGGTCCATGCCCTTCCCTGTGACCCCCCAGTGTTCTTAAATTGGCTGTGAGTGGGTAACTAAGATAAGACATTATCAGGGATTTTCAGATGGTTTTAAATCTGCTCTAATTATTTTTTTTATTTGAATAGATTTTAATTATTCCAACTGCAGTTAGGAATGGGATAACTGAAGTAACTTTTCCATGCTTAAGCACATTTTAGTATTTTTCTAATATATGCAATACTTTAGTCTCTAGAAAAAGGCTAATGGTTTGGATGTTCAAACCTTGTTCACCATAATTCCTCAATATAACCACATATTCAGATTCATGGACAGAACATCCACCAGTAAACTGGCAGCTGGCTTTTTTTTTTTATTAACCTGCATGAATTTCGCATAAAACTAATCTTTAGGTGTTATGCAAACATCAAAGTGGAACTTCATCTCATATCTCAGAAAAGAATCTACTTCCAAAGCATTTAACAAACAGATTTTTTTGTTTTAAGTTTGACTTACATGGAGGGAGATACATTTTATGGACACATTTGAGTAGATTAATAAATAGTATTTGTATATATGTAACCAAAACAGTAATTTATCAGATAGGAGACAGATGCAGGGGAATAACATGCCAATCTGCATATACAGTTATGTTGTGTTCATGATGAACTGCTGTTTATTCAGGGCCAGTGTAGCTTGGCAGCATCAGAAGAACTATTAGCTAGAAGATGACAAAAATATATCTCAGATACAAATAGCAGAAACATAAAGGAGCAGATAAAATTACTAAGACTTTGTTCACTGGCAGTTACCAGAACTGAGGACTGAAGAGAGACATTTATATTTTGTGCATAATGTCCCCAGTTGAGAAAGAGAGATATATGGTTTATGTTGCAGAATCTAGATAATTCAACAGTGGGCTAGACCAAATATAAATGAAAATAAGAATAAGAAATGCAACATTTACCTCCTATGTATTTGGTGTGGGTTGTGTGTGACATCCTTTTGACACAAAGAGATTCTAAAACTAGTTTGTCTTACTCTGTTCATATTTTGGGGGGTTTATTGTTTTGAAGAGCTGCACAGAATTCGAAGAGCAGAAATAAAGGAATTTAAAGGAATGGTAAAATTGTATACAATCCTGTAGCATTGTGGTAGGTACATATAAAGACCTGCAAAATTAAGTTAGCACATACAATTTCTGTTTGAGTGCCTGATTTTGCACCTCAATAGTATTATTTTAACATCTATGATTGTAAATGAAATATCAACATGACCTATTTCATAAAATATTTTTATTTTTTCTAACAAAAAAGGGTTTTTATTCAAGAAATAGTGGTAAACCAGTACTTTTAAGCAATCTTGTAAAAGCAAATAGCAGGAACAAGTAAGAATTCTGTTTCAGCAGCATTTTCAAGAAGGCAAAACATACATGTATATTTTAACGTTCTTCAGAAATAGAAGTCCATTAATGTGAGACTGGTTCTTGGAATTTTTTTAAGCACATAGCTGTTTTGACAAGTCAAATGGAATTCAGTTACAGACACTGACATTTAATAACATTTCTGGCTTTTTTCACTACAGATTTGGATGGAAGGAGCAAGGAAAAGACACTGACATTTCTTTAAATTTCTTACCCTATTTCAGGACTGCGTGTTACACAGGAGTCTCCTTGGTGATCTGAAAGCATTCATAGATAAATACGGGTTTGATGTACTTGTCATTTTGGCCAACTGTTTGTCAGATGAAAAGCAAACAAAACAACAAATAGCAGTATACTCAGAAAACTTAGAGCTAGGCAATCAAGTAAGTACCTGGAAAAAGAATCAAATCATGTCTTTCCTGAAAAAAAATTTTTTTTTCAAGTAGTATATACCAAAGTGTTAAATAATTATATGTGGTCAAAAAGTAGCAACAGTTAACTAGCAGCTGAGTAGCTATTAGAAATAACTGCATTATTTGTATGATGCAAAATGAAAGACTGTGATATTTATAATTGTTTCAGACCAGCCTAATAGAAAAAGTGTATGGTTACAAGAAATAAGAACAAGACATGTTTTTTCAATTTATCTAGAACAGAATGATGTTTTGGGTTTTTTTACTAGTTTTGGCTTCGTTTTGTATTGTGAACTACACAAATGAGTCTTTGGCAGAGAGGGATGAGCACTGTAAATATGTGAGGGAATACACTGTAAATAGTAATGAACAGAACTCATCTGTGTTTATTATATCCATAAAGAATTTCAGCTCTGAAATGAAGCCAAATTATTATTGGGATGTTCACTTACCCAAAGTCAAGTGCTGTCCATTTTTTTACTCTGTTTGTCCTCAGATGGAAGAAATAATCTCAGTGACAACTTTTTGAACCTTTTCCTTAGTCTTGAAAACTTCTGATTTTAGGGTCAGGTGGCTAAAAAGC
>VZRW01004211.1:2370-30625 GCA_013398125.1 Aegotheles bennettii | reverse complement strand
TTTCAAAGTCAATATATTTTATATGTATTCAATGTATTTAATATATATTCAATATATTTAATATATATTTAATGTTTTTATTTTATGAATCTAATTGTCCCATTCTAAAAATACTTTTCTCATGTACCCTTACATATTTTACTCAGATTTCTTAAGGCAACACCTAAACAATTATTTGGATTTTCTTTTATCAATGAAAAATGAAAATTAAATGGTATAATTTCAAGTAAATATTCTGACCAATTATATATTCCATATTTTGTATTGATCTTCTATTTTAATACTTTGCCCATTTATGGATCATAATAAGAATGTTACATAATAAGACTGGCCAGAAATGGCCAAGAAATAGATTAATAGGAATAGATGGGTATAGCTGTGTTACACAGTGGAGTAATCAATATGTGCCCTATTTTTCAACAGATCTGCTGTGAATTAGAAGAATGTCAGAGTCCTTGTTTGGAACTGGATCCTCTAGAATGTGGATGTGACCAAATTCTCATTTATCATCAAGAAAATTCTTTGGTGACCTGTGATCAAATTTTTCTTCTAGTTAAAGAAGTTATAAATAGAAGACAACCAGAAATGGTATCAAATAGTAGAACTTCTTCTACTGAGGCTGTTGCTGGAAGTGCTCCACTTTCACAAGGATCTTCTGGTATTATGGAGTTATATGGTTCTGATGTAGAACCACAGCCCAGTTCTGCCAATTTTATAGAAAATCCTCAAGATCTAAATGGATCTATGCAAGCCCATGTTGATGTTAATGTAGACCTTGTGAGTCCAGACAGTGGACTGGCTACCATTAGAAGCAGCCGGTCTTCCAAGGAGAGTTCTGTTTTCCTTAGTGATGATAGCCCTGTTGCAGAAAGTGCTCCTTCCCACCACAGTCTTCTGCCTGGCTTTGATTCCTATAGCCCTATTCCCGAAGGAGCAATAGCCGAAGAACAAAACCCTCAGTCTAGAGACAACAGCAATAACTTTGATCTTTTCAATTTTGATCTAGCACCCATGGTTACTGCTCCTTCTGAGTCATCTTCTCATTCTGTTGATTGTTCCCCAGCAGATGACTATTTCCTTAATAGTGATTCATCAGAAGGACAACAACTCAATGTGCAGAAAGAACTTGATGAGGCAAACCTGCTGGAAAATGATACAGCAAGTTATTCAGCTGACTTACTTATGACAACAAATGAGGAAGACAATTTAGCTGAATTTGATGACAATCCAGGAGAAATGTGTGAGAAGACTTCAAGTTTGATGGATTTAGTTGAAAGTGATTCTTCTTCACCAGAAATGTTGAAATCTGCTGATTCAAAAATTCCATCAACTCCTATGAACAGTCTTGTAGAAACTTCACCATTAGATAATGGGCAGCCTTTATTTTTTCCACAAGATGTCATTAAAAAAATTAATGAAATAGATGGCACAAATTATTCTCAGTCTCGTGTTAGATATGGGAGCTGGTGGGATGGCTTTGACCTAGAGTCCAGAAATGCTGATACATGGAGTTCAAGTGAGCAAGAATCTGTATTTCAGAGCCCTATCTTATGGAAAGATTGTAAAGAAAGTCCCATGCAACAAGAACGTATTGATAGAAGAGCCTCAGATTCTGTATTCCTCCAAAAACAACCAAAGCAAATGGAATACACGAGAGCAGGTCTGTGGGCTAATAAGTTTAAACATGATAATTGGAACCATGAGAATCAAGAGAAAAACAGTGAACATTCACGTTTGCAAACTGCTTCTTTAGAGGAGACAAAGCAAGAACCAGAGTGCTTTACTGACCCATGGAAAGTCAGTCAGCCAACACCTGTGATGTCAGATGCATGGTGTAGTGGTGAAGTGAAAGGTAGTCAGCAAGCTGGAGACTCTTATGAAGTCTGGACTAAGTTTGAAGAAGGAGATATTGCTAGATCGTCAGAAAATGTATGGAACATGCCCAAACTGGATAGAGAAAAAAAATCAGTGAATATCCCTGAGGAATGGGCCTTATCAAAAACTAGTTTATCAGATTCTTCGGAAATCACAGTGGACAATGAAACTGAAAATCCACCTATCCAAGTGTCTCCAGAAGCCTGGGATAAAGAAAGATATTACTCAGTAGAAGAATATGGAAAATCTGAAAATACAAGTTCTATTTTCAACAATATACAAAATAATTCCAATCTGCAAACAAAGGAAAAAATTTTGTTTGGTGACCCTAAACTTAGAGCAAAACAACTTGAAAACATAGAGACATGGAATACGTATGATAAAAACATTGTGAAAGAAGTATCAGATGTAGTGGTGCCATGGGAGCATACCTTCATGTATAAACACTCAGATCTTAGTTCATTAAACATAGGTGAAGATTTAGTTGTTTCTCCACCAGACACCAATTATTCAACATCTGATTCATATATATCACCTACATATGTGGAAGATGAAAGAGAAAATGAGGACAAGAATTTTGATGAAGAAACAGTTATTGATAAATTGAAAAACCCAAATTTGACTGATCCAAAAGTACTTGAGAAAGCAAATAAGGAACCGTTATCTCCTAGAAACACGCCTTTTTCAAGCACTGGAAGCACAGACATCTGGAACACTCCCCTAAATAATGTCACCCAGTTACAAGAAAGAAATTCTGAAATTACTGCTTTTTCTGCCTCTGATAAGCCTTTCCTTAATTCACAACTAACAGCTAATCAGTGCTTTTCAACTGAGATACATACTGGTGAAAATAATTTTTCTGTATCTGAAAACAGAAGAGTAACACCGGTATACAACCAAGCAGTGAATGACTTATCACCACCACAGAATGAATTAGATGCTAGACAGGCTGCAGCTGAAAACGTAGAAACAGTAAAGAGTGTTCCTGTAGAAGACACAGACACATCTACGCCAACTTCAGACACTGGGAATGGTTTGGACCTGAAAACATATGACTTAGGGAGTGAGATATGTAGTAAGAGGGCAGCACAAAACACTGCTGATGCCAGTGAAAAGCTGGATATACAGGATTCAGCACAGCAGCTGAACTCATGGAATTTACAGAGCGAGCAGAGTGGTGAGGAAAACTGGGGTGATGCCATTGTCATCTCTCAGGAAGGAAAAGAGGAATATAAGAGAACAGATGAAACCAGTGGACAGCAAATGATTAGTGACATTTGTAATAAACCAGTGCAAGGGAACAGTGAGTCTTCATGTATCGCAGATTCGGAAGAAAACAGGTCAGAAGCTGAAGTTCCCAGCTCCCCAGAAAAAATGAGGAATGGTGTTAGTTTGGAAGTGTTAGTCACAAACAATGAGTCCTTTTCCAATCAAAGTAATCCAGTTAGTCAGGAAGAGAGGAAAGACTTGTTGCAGAATAATGTAGAATTTTCTTCAAGTGCTTCTGATGAAGGCAGAAATTATGAATCTTTTGATGACTCCAGACCACAAAATTACAATTATAATGAAACATCACAGCTGCTTTCTGAGAATGCTGGAAAGGAGACTACAGTGATAGAAGTTACAACAAGTCCTGAGATGGAAACTATCTCTGAAAGTTCTGATAAGGGTAGTGATAATCCTGAAAATAATTATTCTAAAATGCCCGGAAGCTCAGGCATCTGGAATGACTCTGGGAAGAGTGGTTGTTATCTAGCCACATTAATTCCTTTGATGAATGAACCACAAGAAGTGCAGGGAGAAGGGAAAGAGGGCTTACATGAAGTGGTTCCTAGCCATCCAAACATTTGTAATTCTGAATTAATATTTTTCAAAAATAGCTCAGAACTGAACAAGACTCATGAAAACTCTTTCATGGACGAGTTTAAGAAGAGTCCTTCTTCATATGTCAATGTTCCTGATATTACAGATATGTCTGTGGTGGAAAATTTATTTTCACATGAAATGGGTTCTGGGAGAAATGAAAACTCTGAAAATTTAGAACCTGCTAATAATATTTGTGGAGAGCCATGCGCAATGCTTAATGACAGTTTTCCCCAAACTGCTTGGAATTCACAGCCATGTGAAGATTTGCAGTCTCCTGGAACAAGTCCTGAGGCAAGTGAAGTCCTTGAAATGGCAAACACCACAAGTAGCCTTTCAAAGGATATACAGATCAAAAGTTATTTGGAAGGAGATAATGTGTGGAGTGATACAATAAATGATTATGTACACTCAAGTGGAACAAGTCCTGATTTAAGTGATGCATCTGTGAATGTGTGGGGAGACCTTCCGGTTGCTAGTCATCATAAAAGATGTAGGGATGTGTGGGATATGAAAAATAGTAAAAATCTTGAAGTTGGTTATAAAGGGAATGAATTTGGGAATGAATGTGAAGAAGGATTTGAAACAAGTGCTGAACAGAACAAAGTTCCTAAAAGCTTAGATTTTTGGAATGCCCATGTAGATGATGATACTGTATCTTCTTTATCAAGTCCTGACATAAATGAGGATTCAGAGAATTCAGAGGCATGTCCAGAAGTGATTCATGAAGATTCCACATATGAAAACAAACAGCATGAAGTGTATGAAGTTGGAGAGGATTATGCTCAATCCAGTGCAACAAGTCCTGAAGCAAATGAAGACAATTTAGATGTAAAAACTAAGGTAGAAGAGGAGATGCAGGTAGTCATCTTCAATGAAAATCCTGAAATGATTACAGCTAGGGAAGTATTACAGGAGGACTTGACTATAATGGAGCATAATGAGACTTGTGAACATTTAGGTCAGTGGGAAACACTTCAGAAAAAAGCTCATGTGAGTGTTTTCAGTGAAAAAACAGGTAGTGGAGGAGACTCATATTTGTATCCAGTGAATGAAGATACTACACCAACTTTTGCTGTTGGTAAAGAAGAGTGTTCTTCAAAAGCTGCAGATATGTGGAGCATGTCATTGGAAGCTGATTTAAGAACTGATCCCAAATCCACAGTAGGATCACTGGGTTTTCCAAATGACAGTTCAGAATGGTGGAATTCACAACCTTGTCAAGAAAAGCAATTGAAAGTTCAGTATTCTGTTTCAAGTCACTCTGCAGCAAACCAGTTAACAAGTAGTAATGGCAACTCGTGGAGATCACCTTCACAAGATGAAGAACTAAGAGAAGCACATTACACTAATGCAAGTAATGATGGAGATCAGCCTGCCTCTCTGTACTGTGATGAAAAACAAGATGAAAGTCTAGTACATCCTGTAGTGCATCCTGTGAATATTCCTGACAGTCAGACAAGTCAAGACACTGTACAGTTCAAACAGTTTTATCCTTTCATACCGGATAAAGTAGAAAGGGGCTTGAAAGAGCAGTTGTTTCCTACAGATGAGGAAAACCAACTGACTCCACATAATTTTTTTTCAGATGAGAAACAAGGTATGCCAAATACATCAGTTCAAGAAATTGCTGTACCAGATCTACCAAAAGACAGTGAGGGAAATGGAAGTCTCATTCCTCAAGAACAATGGTGGGACACCTGTGAAAGACTAGAAGTGCACAATTCCCTGCCAGGTGCTTTTGCTGTAGAAAACTTAACCTTTGAAATGACAGAGAAGTCAAGTCCAGGGTGGAGTGTATTAGTTCCCCAAGCTGCACTTATCCCAGATATTTTACAGGATAACACACAAGAAAATAATCAGCTGTTTTCAGAGGAACCTGACCTTTGGACTAATGCTGAGCAGATTGTAACTTTAAAATCAGATGGTGGAAATCCTGATATAGTAAGTCACTGTGACCAAGACAATAGTTCAGAGGCATCAAGCAGTCCTGACGTGTGCCAGGAGTATGAAGCTAAGCATGCTTCTATCCCATCTTCTCAGATTGGAGTGGAGAGTGAAGGCAGTCAGCTGATTCACACAGGTTCAAATATGAGTAAAAAGGCAGATTTTGATCCAAAGTGTCAGTTAGTAATGCAGAAGGTAGAGACACATTCTGAAAGTGGTAGCCCCCAGGACTACAAACAGGGAAAGACCGATGAATCCTATCAGCTAATATCTTCTAATACTCAGGAGCCTCCTGAATCTGCAGTTTTGGAAGAATGTGGTCTAGAAAATAAACTTGTTACTGACCCAGTTGAGTCAGCTGAAATTACCAGTGAAGTTTTAGAAGTGACATCCTTAGGTCTGAAAGACACATTCTATGGAAGTCCTGCAAGCCATCAAAGAACACCAATGGATACAGTTCAAATAGCAACCTCCCAAATGCATTTAGTTCCCATGGATTTCACTCTACCTGATAGGGCAGAACAAAGCTTAAAAGAAATTAGTGCCTTGACTGACGTTGGAAAATATTCTGATATTGACTATGCAGCAAAAACTGGTGATGAGCTAGACATGTCAGAAGAATGCGTGGAGGAATCTGTGACAGCGGTAGAACATAACATCAGAAACACATCAGTGACTAATGTCTCAGGAAGCACATGTAGTGGAATGAACATACTGGGAATAGTAGGCAGTGAATCAGCAGATGGGGAATCAAAGGATAAACAGATATTCTTTCCAAAATCCTTTCTGCCTGGTGGTAATGATGACCATGAATCTGATTCAAATAATCAGCTGGTTGATGATATAGCAAAAGAATCTGAAGATGTAATTGAAAATGCTGTTCCTGTGCTTAAGGAAAAGCCCAGTGACCAATCACCAGTGGTGTGTACTCCACCATTCTATGTATCTTTTGATGCTGAACCCTCTAGCAGCAGAGAGTGTGCAAAGGATGAGCTCTTGTTACAGCAGCCATTTTGTGACAGTGTTTCTTTGGAAAAACCTTTACCACTCTCAACTCCTTCAGAAGGTGCAGAAGCCATCCTAAAGACCAAAGACAGCAGCAGACAGGTGTCTGAAACATCCTCAGAGTGCCTTCAAGAAAATCATACATCAGTACCTTCCCTCTCCGAGTCTGAAGTAACTCTGGGAGATTCTCAGATTCCCATAGGAAAATCTGAAGCAGAAGCAACTGATCCTGACTCACCGCCAGGTGGAGATAAAAGATCACCTGATGGTAAGAAAACCTGCTTTCCAGAGCGAGTTCATAGGAAAAAGAAAGAAGGAAATGTCTGGAGTGCTACTGCTGAGGCTTTCAGTGAGGTTTGAAGTTCATGTGTCTCCCTGATGTACAGAACTCTACTTTAGGAAGATCTCTAGCATCACCCCTCTAGACAGATCTAAAGCTTTTAAATATTGAAGTAGGGACATTATATTTGTTGTTTGTACAGGGCCTAGAGTGTGGGACACAGAATCATTTGTCCCTTAGGAAAGATTGCAGTGTTAATGTATAATCTTAACGATAATGATGATGTTGTAAATTCAAGTACACATTAACAGAGCAAAGCAAACTAAGAGCTTTATCTCACTGTGCTGATTTAAAGAAATCATGGTGACTGAAATAGTAAGTCAAAAACTAAGAAGAGTTTCTGTTTGTCTATTTTTTTAGAAGCTGCCACTGACTTCCTACTTTGTAGGGAGAATAAGCTGAGAAATTCCTCTGAGAGCCTGGAACTGAAAAGCACACAGAGTAAGGAAGATGTGAAGATACAGGTTCACCGAGATCCAACTTCACTGGAGATGGATTACATCCTTGTTACTGAGGAAGAAAATACACCTTCAAGGAAGGATACTGTTGAAAGAAACGAAAGTGATTTTGCATTTCAAGAAGGTAATGTATCTGAACAAACAGAGTCTCATGAAGGCTTTTCACCAGGCTCCTTGGATACCTTTCAGCCAATCTCCATTACAAATGAAAGGGAAGATCACTCTGTTTCTGGGACTGAATGGGACTCTATTCACTTCGATGAAAAAAGTTCTTCTGTTGTGCCTCAAAAACTGGATGATGAAAGGAGATCACAGGAAAGCTGTGAGCAAGATGAGGGCTGGATTATATTGGGCCAAAATGAAGTCAGTGACATATCACATGAAGAAATTTCTGACAAGTCAGAGATGCCAAAATCAGGGTCTGGACATTCTGGTAAAGAATCTGCAGCTGTTGTAGCACAGGCATTGATTTTTGACACTGGGGCTGAATTTCCCGTAGAAACTCCTCTTCAGAAATCATTTGAAAATGAGGACTGTTCTCCTTCAGACAGCTTGACTACCAAGGATGAGAGTTCAAACATTGCAGGAACATGTACGTTGGAGGTTGTTGGTGGTGATGGTGCATGGGAAGGGAATTCTCAACAGACACTCAGAAATAACATAGCAACAGAACAAGAAATGAAGGAAGAAATGGTGCTTCTCAACAGTGAAAGAGCACTGAGTCAAAAATCAGGGTAAGGAAAAGACAACCTGTTTCCTTTCAAGAGCCTTCTGTTCACTTGTTATCAATGTTATTGAGATGTATGACATTATGAATAGATGGCAGGACATCCAAGTCTAAAGTACGAATTTTATTGTGTTTGCATGGTTTAAGGATCACTGTATTCCTTCCTTTCTAAAAACAGACCCTTGGTGCTTAGTTGCTTGATGCAAACCAAATTAGAATTGTTTTGCAATGCAGGAAGCTTGCAAGGCCATTTCCTTGCAGGAACAAGTCCATCTTCCTTCCTGTAGACTTCATAACCTACCTTTAAATCTGAAATAGATGTGGCCAGGGAATGCAGGCCAAAGCCAAGTACTGATGGTGTTGTCTATCTAGATAAAATGCCCATGATGACATTATGGAGGGATTGAATATTTCTACCTAATGTAGAACTGCTGGGAGGAAGGGAGAAGGGAGTCGAAGCCCAGAGTCAGAAAAAGGTGCTGCTTGTAGAAGAAAGAAAAGGATGATGGAAAATTATGGTCTTTGTGGTTATTACCAAGCTGTAGTCAGGTCAGAGCAGCATTTCTGTCTGTTGGGACTGGACTGGCAGTTGAGGGAATTTGAGTGTATTTGCACCTGCCTGTGGGTGGAAGTGCAGTTTCTGTGCTGAGAGCATTACTGCTGCCTGCTGTCTTTCTGCTGTGTCACCAGACGGAGGGAGAGATGACCCTCTGGACTCCATTTACTGTGGCATTTTGGATAGGGTGCTTTTGTTATCATCTCCTCTTCTTTTACAACCAGGAGGTTGTAACTGCTACAGTGAACTTCTAGGGTAGCCTCGGAGATGCAAGCATGGAAGTCTGACCTCATTTCTGCTGGGCATCTGCAACTGACATGCAGCAGTTTTACAAAGAGGATCCTGGCATTGCATTTATACAGTGAAATTCTTGCAAGTAGTAAAAGAAACTTCCCAGTACAAATAAAACTAGGCCATGAAATTGCTTTGTACTTGTTACTCCTTTCGAATTGCACTAACCCAGAAGAACATATGTGGTATGAAACATGCAAACATACCTTTTTGTGAAATGCAAGACTGAATTTTTTACTTTTTTTCAAGGTTGTCCCAAGCACTTGTTAGTTCAGAGTAGAATACACATCACATTCACAACTTATATTATCAGGTTTTAATTGGCTTGAAGTATATTTTAGACTTTACTTTTTGAAATTTTCACTATCAATTTTGCAATTTCAGTAGTATGCTTCTTTTTCCCTTAAAGGTGGTGTGCCTGTGTATGATAGTAGAACCCTGGTGACAGCATGTGCAAGTAATCTGTGATACAACATCATGGCTTTTTGCTACCCCGTCCCTCACCCCAAACAGTTCACATTTTATTAAGATTTCAGGAATGACTAGTTCAGTAGCTGTGATGTATCTTCCTCCAGATGTTAAAAAACCTCCCCTCTAAATATTTTCACACATTTTTCAAAGAGTGTATCATTACCACAAGATCAGACATTGTTATAGCTGAGCTATTATTAATATACAGTAAGTGCTGGCTTTATCCTGAACAGAAACCCCAGTCTCAGAACCTCTGGAATTATAATGATGTCACTTGCAGGCTTAAACTTCAGCGCTGTATAGGACTTTACCTTTTCTTGACAGATAAGATTCTGAGTAGTATACAGAGCATACTTTTCCCTCACAGATTGCCCTGGCTGAAATAGCTTTGATCTAACTAGACAGACAGCACTGAGAAGAATATGAGATGAGAGGGGCTCTCTTTTAGTAGGGCAGTAATAGATTCTATTCATGCAGGTTAGCATTTACTGCCATGAGGAAAGAGGCAAATCTCCAGAACGGTTATCAGATGTTTCCAGGGTTCCTCAGTTCTGCACTATCTAAAGTAAACCAAGTGTTGAGTGCTTGACTTTGAAATTATCAAAAGTAGAGCTGATTGGCATAACATTTCTGTTGCACCCTGTCCTCCAAGCTTCTAACTCCCATTCCAAAAGTAAAAGTAGAAATTTTGAAATTTTCTACAAAAGAGAAAGCTGGAAGAAGCAAAACAAGCAGAATCCCCAAGCAGTTGTTTTGCATCCACATTATTGTGTAGAAGGATGGGTTGGGATTTGTGGATCTATGAAAACTAGATATCCTTTGACTTTGAAGTGGTTTGCATGTTAGGACTAGTGCACACCCTAGAAGTCATCTTTCTCCATTAGCTTTGTAGGGTTTCACTGGGAGTCCTTAAAAAAAACCAACTAGTTTCAATGAAGAAAGCTGCTTTTTGACAAACTGGTCATTTCTATTGAAAATCTTTAAATCAAAAACCACTTACCACCTCTGCTCACAATAAATGGTAAATGGGATGAGAAAAAGGAAGTGTTGTTTAAAGGTACTGGCTAGTTGCAGGCTCGCAAATCTGAAATGAACAGATCAGCTGTCAAGTCCTCTGTCTCCCATAAAGCATTTTAAATTAAAAGCAGCCAGATGCTGACCCTGCTTAAGTCACACTGATTAATTACATACAGGCAGCATCCTGGGGTTTGACTTGTCATGCTTACGTGCCCATAATATTCTTAGAGAGGAAAAGAAAATGAGTCTAAATATCTGATTTGAAATATTTTTTATAAATCAACACAATGGAGTTGGGATAACTTTGAAGTAGTAGATTTTTTGTTAGATACCTCAAGAAAAGAGTTTGATTTTGAACGTACACTGGCATTAGAAAAATCATTCCTATGCTCATGGATCTTATAGCAGTTTTTAACATCTTATTGCTATGAATTGTTAAATCCATTTTGAGAAGAACTCTGCTGTTCTTTACGAATTTATGTAAGTCGTCAAAGTAAAATCTTGAATCTTGTACACAATAGTAGTTCACATAGGTGTTTCAGATATAGTATATTCATTATTCTTAGAGCTTGGTATGTTCTCTTAGACTGATTTCACATTAAAGTCTAAAACTGGACCATGCCAATGTAAGACTGTTCTCAGTGAAAACTTAAATGCATGATAGAATATGGTGCATCCCACAAGGAAAGGATACAGTAGTTCTTGGTATAGAATATATATATATATATATATATATCTCAAAAAGATGGACCCAGTTTTGATTGGAAGTCCATTTCAAATGGGTCCATGTGTTTGGAACAACCTGTATATATGGTCACTATAACTTCCATACAGCTTCTACTATAAGCTTTTTTCTTATCTAACTCTGAAGTTGTTTGATACTTATTTAATACCAAATGCTTTTTCAGTGTATAGCAGTGGCTATTTCCATCCTTTACATTGATGATGCTGAAGCCCAGAGAAGTAAAGAAAAACAAGGAAGTTATTTAGCATCTGCATTAACAAGTATTTATGGAAGCATGGAACCAGTAAAATCTACTTTCCATTTGCTTTATGTTCTGTTGTTAGACTTTTTTTGTTGATAAGATGTGAAATCTAGTGGAAGTTTTTTCCACCATTTATGCTATTAAAAATATTGCTCTTGTATAAGTATTTCATATCTAATAGAGTTCAGTTTTATGGTGCTGTTTTCTCTTTATCTTGCTCTATACTCAGTAGCTGATGTTCAATAAACTTGTGATGAACTTATGTCTTTGGACAGTTAGATAATGACTTCAGACTTCCTAAGAGGTAGCTGAGATGCATGGAGATGTCCCTACGCATGCCCACAGCATGATCATGGAGGTCTTGATTCCTTTGAAACCAAAGCAAACACACACTAAAATATTATGGTAGAAAGGGTAAAACACATACAGGAATAATTATTTCAAGATTTTATGTCAATTTCATTAAACTTCTTCCATAAACAGCTTAATAAACAGCAGCTGATATGAAAGAAGTGTGTAATTAGAAATGCTTTCTAATGCATTTCATTGACAGTTTTAAAAACACAAATCCTGTCTTAAAACATACCCCAGTGTGCAGCTTTTAAGTCTGAAATTAACTGCTCTTCTTGGCCAACCAAGTTTAAAACAATGTGACACAGCAGAACTGCCAGCCTATGGGAGGTTAGTACAGAAACACTGGTGTCATCACATAAGAGAAGAAACTTTTCTCTTGTTCTTATTCCAATGGAGTTTTTGGATGGCCTGATATTGCTAGTCATCAGGGTCTACATCTGCCAGAGATCTACAGCTTTGAAATAGGCTTTGACTGAACTGAACCAAAGCCTAAGTAACTGATACTCAGATCTCAGAAGTGTCCTGCCTGAATCCTGGTACTTCTTGAAAGGCCATAATTTTGACTGGGGAAGGTTTCTTGGATTCTTCACTGAATGTGGCTCTTGCCTTGAATGAATGGTCTATTTCCTAGTTTATGCTTGATTAAGCCTGCTTGGTATCAGAATATTAGGCACTTTTAATCTGAAGATGTTCCTGGATAGCTGTGCCCTGAGCATGGATTATGTTCTTTGCTCGGTTTTTTGTTTTATCAAATACTTTTGCTTTATGCAATTAAGTTTGCATTCTGAATCTGCAGCACCTGTCTCTGTGATAGTGGTTTTATAATTGTCTCCTGAATCCAGGGCTTTCTCTAGTGCAGCCTTTGCTTGCTGCAGGGAAGCTTTCCTTGTGTCCAAATGGTTGATGTTTCACATACTCCTTGGCAGGGTATAGAAATTAGGTTCCTTATTTTTACATACATGTACTTCACCTTCATACATTTATGTATGGCACAATTGCCATATCTCTGAAGAATAAAGAAACTCAGCATTTGTATTCAAACAGGTGATGGGAACAACCAATGGACAACTTAACTGGTAGTTCAAAGTTTATGGAGACATTTACTTGGTAACTGCTTTTTGAGTCCCTTTCTGAATCTACAGTTTATTCACATGTCCTTGTTTAGAAAAAAGCTGAAGTTCATGCTTGCATACCGTGCTGAAGTAGGTTCCTTTAGTAGTGGAATAAGGGTCAGTAAAGGATGCAGTTTACATTATTTTCTGCTCTCATCCAGAAAGTGTCTGTCACTTTGTGTAAGAAAATTGACTTTTTTGTAGAAGAGGCAATTCAAGTTTTAAAACAGAAAGTGTGAACAAAAATGAGAAGGAAAAAGTGGGTCAAAATCTTGATGACTGCTGGTCACCATCCCTTTCATCCCAATGTCAAGCACAACAAATTCCCAGGCTGTTCAGGTGGGTGTTAAGAAAGTCTGTGTTGGTTGGTAAAGTTTTTCCCTCCTGTTCTGTTTTTCTTCTGAAAAAAACCCCTCTGAAAAAAACAGCAGGAAGAGAAGTAAAGTATGAAGATACTTACTAGCATTAAAACACTGAAGAGAAGATATAAACCTGTCTCAGAAATGTACAAACACCACAAATAATAAATCCTAGAGATTTCTTTGGCCTCAATGAAAGTGCAAAAAGACTTGATAGCACATTATTAATGTCAGTCTTTCCAGAAAGAAAATGGCTTTTTATACAGCTTTCCATATATGAACAGCCAAGAGTGACTACATTTAAAGAGGAAGAATTTATGGAGCACGTTATGAATGTTGGGTAGACAGAATAACATACCTTGCTGCTGCTGCTGTGGCTGGATGTGTGGCAGCAGTAAAATTTATGAAGACTGAAGGTAATTTTCTTTCATATAAGCTATCCTATTTTACAGAGCTGTATGAAGTTCAGTGGTGACACAGTGATCAGGTGACAGAGGGAGACAGCGCAGATGACTGTGCTTAGCTTTTATTGAGGGATGACCTCATCCTTGTTTACAAATATGTAAAGGGTGAGTGTCAGGATGGTGGAGCAAAGCTTTTTTCAGTAATGACCAATGATAGGACAAGGGGCAATGGTTGCAAACTGGAGCACAGGAGATTCCATGTGAATATCAGGAAAAACTTCCTTACTGTGAGAGTGACAGAGCACTGGAACAGGCTGCCCAGAGAGGTTGTGGAGTCTCCTTCATTGGAGACATTCAAAACCCGCCTGGATGCGTTCCTGTGTGACGTACTCTAGGTGACCCTGCTGCGGCAGGGGGGTTGGACTCAATGGTCTTTCGAGGTCCCTTCCAACCCCTAGGATTCTGTGATTCTGTGGTCTATCAGCACACTCCTGAGGGTGTGTTACTGGTTGTGTATATCAGACTTTTCTTGCTCTTTTCCTGTCTTTGCTGTAGGGAAGGATTATCCTTTTCCTTAGCAGGAAGTGTTAGAAAGAGCTGAGGGAAATACTCTGAAAGGATGTAATGACTTGAGGAATAAGTAGTGAGAGCAGTAGAGATAAAGACGCTGATGTTTGGAAGGTTTGGGGGAGGGCTTGGAGAACTGGTGTCAAAACTGAGCAGAAGACAATTTCCTTTGAACAACTCCCAAGCTTTATTTACCTACTAGAATAAGGCCTCTACAAAAGAAAGCTTCATTTATCTTTCTGATAACATGCTCTCAAAGAAACAGGAATCAGTCTTTTCTGCTAACTTGTAGAGTGACTTTTTGGAAAAGACAATTCTTCCACTGCCTCTGTCCAAAATATCTCTCTGTAACTATTGTTGTACTGCTGGTTATTAAAATTGCCCAGTGTTGTAAGCATTCCAGTACCTTTTTAATAGATAAACCTGTTTTCATCACATTGCTTGTGGTTGACAGTGAATAAAGGTAATTAAATATAATAAAAGAAAAATCTGTGACTATTTCAAGAGCAGTAACAGTTCTGAGACTATGCTGCTATGTCTGTGATTTAGCCAAATACACCTCATGTATCTAAAAGCCATTAATGATTCAAGTCAAATATAAATGTCTGATACTGAACTGAAACATTGTCAGAATGGAACCAGGGGAAAAAATTCTCATTGACTCCAGTGAATCAAGGGCTTCACCCAGTATTTTTTCAAAATGTTTGTTCTGTCACCCCGGAGCTATGCTAAAGCAATGAATTAGGGAGCCCAGGCTCGCTTCTTGCTTTAATGGGCAAAGCGGGCTGCTATATACAGGAAGCCTAAGGGGTTGAAAATCTGTTGTAAATTTAAGAGGCCATATTCTGCAAAGTAACCTTTACTTCCCTTTGGATACCACTGTTTCCTTTTTTCCTTGTGTACCCGTGGGGCTGTCATCTTTCACTCCTGTCAAGGTTGTTTATTAATTGACTAGATTCACTGGAAAGCAATTCCAGGCACTCTGGGGAACAGGCATGCTGCTTCAGTAGTGCTTCCAGCGCCTGCTGAACTGCAAGATCATGGACTTGAAATGAGAACTGAACTCAGGTCTCCCACTTGGCAGCACAAAGCATGACAATTGACTAAACACAAGGAGAATGCTTTAAAGGTTAAAAGCAAACATGTAAGGAAAGGAGCAAGGACTGTGAAGGTTGCTTGTTGGAAGGTCCATGTAAATGAAAATTAATGCCTTGTATCAAAAATAAAAAAATGAATTGAAACTAAACAAGATGTTTAGATTGGTGTGAGCAAGAACTCTTAAGATTACTGGCTCAGAACTTGAGATTTTAATGTTCATCTGACTTAAGAATGGTAAATGATATAATTAATGTATTTTACATTACTATATAGCATACCATTATAATCATTATAGTAATATACATTATGTATTAGAAACACTATGTTATATATTAGTCTTTGTGAAGGCGTTCCCTCTGTGAAAATAGAAGAATCCCTGGGACATACTCAGAGCAGGGAACTTTCCAACAACGTGTCTGTAAATTCATTAAAACCTTTTTTTCTTTTTAATTTTGTAATAATCTATTTTGTTGTCAGTGAATCTCACTGCTAACCTTTTTTTGATGAAAGTAACAACATATGCTGTTCATGAATGGGCTTTAGTAACACCAGTTCTTTCCCTCTACTTGATTTGGCCCATGAAGTCATGACAACCATCTTTTTCATTATCAATTTTGGGGTGATACAGTATTTTTCATTACCATCTGGAGGTTGAAAATTACTTAAAACTAAAAACCCAGTTTTCCATTGCAGAGCCAGCTGTTATACAATAGCAACAGCCAATATGGTGATAATCCCATTTTTGTAAAAACAACATTAATATTTACATGCCAAATACCAAGTACTTTATAAAAGTCATTTAACAAGAAGAGAATAATACGGGATATTTCAAAAAGATAGACCCATTTGAAATGGACCTTCAATTGAAATTGGGTCCATCTTTTTGAAACACCCTGTACTTCAGTGACTGAAAAACAATTTCAAAAAGGAAACCCCCCCCCTACTTAATATTATTCACTTGTGGTCCTGAAATTTAAATTGTGAGACTGGGCTGATAGAGCTACTTTCTTAAAGCAAGAAGACCTGAACTGTGTTAGTACATTTTAGTGATCACATGAAAAATTCCCCCACTATTCAATACCCCATGGTTTTCTGAGCTAATTCATATATAATTTATTCTAATCAATATGATCAATGACATGAGATTTCAGCCTAAAGCATTAATGAGCCTTGAAACTTAACCCTGTTGACACAGACCTGACTTTGACGGTCAGCCCCAGTGAGTTTAGTGGGTCCCAGCAGGGTGTCCAAAAGTCTCAAAGATGTTCAGTGTGATTCTGAGCATGGAGGATCAAGGTCATAGCTTATGCCACATTACTAATTTCATAGCTTCATCATAATCATGCTACTAATGACTTCTATTGTACATAAATACTTTATAGCTCTATTTCCTGAATACAGCTTCTGGGTGTCTGGACTTTTGATTTTCAAATTTGCAGTTGGAAAAGTGCTGAAAAATATTCCCATTGTTGGAAATTTTATGTAGAGATGGCTGACAGAAGCATCAAAGATCATGCCTGCAGTAGTGATCTCTCTAGAAATATGTTTTCATATTGGTGATGATTTTTTAATTTTTTGTAATTTCTTGGTGTTGGTCTGTTATTCTTTAAAACAGCAGCTGGGGACTGATTTCTCAGGAGACTTTCCCTGTAGGATTACTAATACCAGGAAGAACAAGGTGGAAGCCACTGAATTTTTACTTACACTTATGCTGTAGGTGTGCATGGAACTGTACTGACAGGTAAAAATGGGGCTGGGTTTTTGTTTGGGTTTGACTGCTTATGGTCTAGCATAAGGTTTGAAAGCATCTCATATAAGTCATCTTCAAGGAGTTGTGCAGTGTGAAGGGAGAAACTGCCTGAAAGTTAGACCATCCTAGGGCTTGTTGCCTTGCTGTTTTATCTCCACAGGTTTGAAGGGGAACAGGATTGAAAACTGTTTTGGATTTGGCGAGAGACTGGAGTTTCTAGGGACCTTACCCCCAAAAGGTTTTTATAAAAGGAGACTGTGGGACTGTACTGCATGGGAAGAAATGTCTTTCCTTCAAGCACACCCCTAAGAAACACAGTTAAGAGCAGAGGCCATGAGCACTGCTTCTTGGTGCTCGTACAGTTTGTGTTCCCAGAATTCACCCTGCCTTCTGAACTGTGGTTGTATGTTGGTTTTTTTTATTTGCATATGCATCCCCATAGCTGAATTGCAAACCAAAAAAATTATGAAAAGCATGTTTGAATATGCATGTGCTCTATAACCATCGATGCAGACAGAAATGAGGCCAGAGATGGGTTTAATCCGTAAGAACTTTTGTCATGCAATTTCTCATCACAAGCTTTCCTCGGGCTCTGAAATGAAACAGCGGGGAGCATTTCACTACTGGCAGCTGACTCACTGTATCAAAGTTTGGTGATGCTCCAACAAAGCTCCGCAGGGAATGTGAAAAAAAAAGTAATTTTCAAGGCTGAAGCACAGCTCTGCATTCGTTTAAGCGCTCCTTTAACCAAAGCCCGGTAGCTGCTGGTTGGCACAGCCAGCTATCCGAAGGCAGGTGATCACCCTTATTTAGCAGTACCACTAGCCACGTGACAAGAAAATGGTGGAGGATCTGTATTCCTAGCAAACTGCTACAGGAAGAGGGATGCTGAAGTGCAGCAGTAAAGCATCTTTACTATTTTTCCAGTAGACAGGCCTCTTCAAGTCTTTAGAAGGTAAGCACGTCTTTACTCCGAGAGGCTGATATGCAGAAGGGTTTCTGATTAACGGCTCTATTGTTGCAGTTACTTTAGACAGAAAAAGGGGAAATGTTTGTCAGCAGGATGCAAAGCACCCAGGACCTCATTACTGAAAACCAGGCAGCTGTATTTTAATTCTGTTGCAGCTCTTTATGAGAGAAGCTTACATCAGTTCAATGGGATTTCTTTTGTCTGAGCGCAGGCACAGTATTTGTAATTAGGAAACAAAACTTCACTGCGCAGTCACCTAGCACATTAGGTTATTTTCAGCTTGTTTGCCTAGCTCTGAGGATGTGGTGGGAAAAAAGGGAACAAACGTTGGACATTGTCAGAGGATAACTTGCTTTTAAGACTGCTTAATGAATAGCATAGCGATTGTTTGTAGTAGCTGTCATTGTAGACTACGTGGCAATGATACTGTTTTCAGGATTTTTTCTATCAACTGAAACATGATTTTTTTA
This sequence comes from Aegotheles bennettii, assembly GCA_013398125.1. Classification (NCBI taxonomy): domain Eukaryota; kingdom Metazoa; phylum Chordata; class Aves; order Caprimulgiformes; family Aegothelidae; genus Aegotheles; species Aegotheles bennettii. The sequence goes on along the minus strand of VZRW01004211.1, from coordinate 12,005 downwards.
ATGTTTTGCAATGTTCTCTGAAAATGTTGCAGTGAACAGAATCTGTAATCTTTGAAGGTTAACATCTGCAGAAGGATGCAGCAGTAATCTCAGTGATAAGAGAACTAGAAAATTATTGCAAAAGTTGGTTTGTACAGACAGTATTTTTGTTTAAATTCAATTACAGGAGCTTGATTTGGTTCCATTCTGTTCTTTTCTTTTCTGTCTGTAATGAAGGAATGAAAATATTCTTCAATTTTAAGTGTGGTAAGCAAACAAATGATAGTGATGTACAGGACGCATTGAAAAATGTACCGAATGTCTATATATTAGCTACTTAGAGCAACAGTGAAAGGAAATGTACGCAGGCTTGGTAGGTGTATTTAGGCAGAATTGTTCTAAGTAAGTGAGGGGCAGGCAGAGATGTCAGTTATTCACTTACCTTTTTTAATTCTCTTGGGAAGCAGAGCTGTGTTGGGAACGGGAGGGTGCACACAGCTCCAGCAACACAGTCAGGAGGCACTATGGCAGCTGTGGGGATTGAGGCAGGGAACGACACACACCAGTCCTTACCCTGCCAAAATGCTTTTTTTCCAGGGCTGATGTGTTCCTCCCACCACTCTCACCATGATCTCAACTGCTATCTCTTGTGCAGCAGGGGAATACTAAGGTCTACAATAGCCCTTTTATTCCTGTCTTTGATAGGTCTGGCTGTTATTTGGCCCTGCATAAATCTGAACAATACTATAGAAAATTTATGTCGTTAGAGACCAGTCTAGCTTTTGCATAAGTTCACTGCTTTAAAAACTTAGATCCTGCTACAAGCAGTCTATTGTGGTTTTGTGGCATCATTGTAGTATTCAGCAGTAACAGGACAGCAATGTTATTTAACAACTTGTAATGTATCTGTAGAAAAAGTCAGAGAAAGTCAATCTTTAAGACACAGACTTTGTTCAGACAAAGTATGTAGCTCTCAAACTTCCCAAGAAATAATGTATAAAGTGAGAATACAATTTTGTCAACACCTGTGAATATTGATAAAGCTATTTTTATCACCATAGTGTCATCTGACAAATACGGTGCTACCTCAACAACAAACGAGACTGAAGCAGAGGGGAGAGTGAGAGTGACCGTCCAGTTGCTTGATAGTTTTCTTAGTTTATCTACTTGTTTTTCATTTGAACATTGAAATAAATGGCTTAGCTGTTAATAGGATTTTATGAATTAACTCATTCAAATATTTCTCATTAGTTCTTAACATATTCAGTAAATTGCAGTCTTCTCTATAGCCATTACAGCTGTGAAAAATAGACAGCCGCAGATCAGACTTGCTTATTTCATGTTACCAGGTGGAAGCTGGCTGTTTCCTACAAGAACAAGGTCACTCTCCTTAGCGGAAAACACTGGGAGCAAATTCTAAAGAGCTATCTGATGGACAGCGGCTCAGCAGGGTACAAGTTTGCCTCTTTGCCCAAAGCAGTAGAGCATATAGCTAACCTTGCCCTTGTATTTCCCAAGCTATAATGTGTGAGGAGTGCCATGTGGGGGAAGGAGGAGCCCCATTTTCTCACCTGATGTTTCCTGTCACTCTGGCTTTTTCAGAGCTTATCTACTGTGTCTGACATTCTCCTTTCTCCCACACTTAGATTGGTTTTTATCTTCCTACTGCTTCTGTGGCCCTTCCAACTCCATTACAGAGTTTTGCTTCCAAAGATAACTGGTGGCTTTCTGTGTACCCTGTTTCCCTCTACACTTGCCTTGTTAGGCCTGCCTACTGCATGGGTCTGACAACCCTTGCTGCTCTGAACACCTCCTGCAGGGTGAGCAGGCTGCAGGACTGCCTTGTTCGATGCCAATTTTACTGCTTCAGTAGAGCTTATGTGCCTTGATAAAGCATCTCCTCTGCCTCAGGTTGGGCTTTTTCTACATTTTCCCCAAGTTGCAAATCACCCAATAGTGATTTAATCTGCTGGTTAAAATTCTTGCTCCATCCTCTGCACTGTCACGTCCACTGATATCTACTACGTCTTTGACAATTTCAGCTTTAAGAGAGACATCACCCTCTTTTTAGAGCCTTTTCTTTAGCTCAGTCATAGCCAAGATAGGGAAAAAGTAGCTGTTAGTTATTTGTAGGTTTGCTGCAGTAGATAAAATATGAATCTAAATTATAATAACATTGAACGTTGTAAGTTGTAAAATCATAGTTACATTAGTACAGAAAAGATGGAAAAATGGAAATTTAGCTGTACAGTGACACAGAAGTGAGAAGAAAATTAAAAATGAACAAATTCACAAGGTTTAAGGCATTGAAGGAATAGAGTTGTTTGAGAAGGGTGGGGAATGAAATCTTAAGTAGGTCCAGAGAAAAAGTATTATATAAGAAGGAAAAGGTAGAACTCACACTGTACTAAAAAAATGTTGCCATTTATCCTTTCCTGTCTATCAGCATATCATAAATTGTGCAGAGGATGAACTTGAAATCAAAGGAGTGCTAGAAAAATCCTAATGCTTTAATGAACAGATCAATAAAAGTTCTACAAATATGTGCATCTTGATGTTAAATGAGTTGTTAACAACTCTGAAAATCATCCCTAAATACATTATATCATGTGAGCAAGACAGAATTCACCTGTTGTGAGATGGCTTTGTTAAAACATTCGATTCCAGTTAGTGTAGTAGGGTAATAAGTATCATTATTATTGTACATGTCAGCGTTCATACACACAGAGAAACAAATCCTTTAAGCAATGCAAAAAGTTGACAGTATTACAGAGAAGCAAAGTAGGAAACAGGAAATAGTACCTGAAGTTGAGAAGTTAGCTCAGTTGCAGAAGTAGTGGTTATTGCTAATGGTTAAGAGCAGTCTGAGGCATTGCAGCATGTCTTCATTTGGGAGCAAATGTGCCTACTAAGGTGTAGACTGTAATAATAGTTGGAGGGGAGATCTCACAACTCCACTAGAGAAGCTTAGTAGGTCAGAAATTGTAAAACTTTCTAAGGATTTTCTGCTTCTGATCCTGCCACCTCTACCCCGTTAACTACTCTCAAAGCATTAGCATGCTTCCTGAAAGAGCAGATAGCTGCACTGGGTATAAGGTGCATGCTGCTTTTTCAAGTGCTGTTCATGTGCCAGTTGTATCATTTGGAGCCACAGGCATTTCAATGAATGGTCTTGACTGCGTAGTGTGGCAGGAAAATTGTCACTGTGAACCGCACATGCTGGAAGGAAAACTGGTTTTAAAGGGAGGAAAAACAAAACTGAGTTTTCTCAAGGAATAATTAATTGCTCAGTGACAGTGGAAGATGGGAATCAGATCCCAGATCTGTGATTAGGCCTGGCATTTTAATAAATTTCTAGAAATAGAATTTTCAAACAAAATATATTTTCAGGTTATACTTAAGGATCTTTTACATCAGGTTGATTTAACTCCTACTTTCTCTGCTGGCTTTACCTTGTTTCAATGCCTTTGTAATGTTTGTTCAGCATGGGTTGTTGATTAACAGATCATCTAGGTGTTATTTGTAGAATATTAACATTTATTAAAAGGAGAGAGATCAGATAATTTTAAACAAGCCTTCTAAATGCTAATACTGCTCGTTGCCAGACCTCGTCATCTTCCAGCATCGATGAAGGAGCACCCATCATGCGGGCTCCCCAACTTTGTGTTGTTATTGCCAGTAATTTTCCACTGGCTCAGTAAAGATTAAGTAGCACTGAGCTAGGTGTGTAGCAGAGGATACCCCCTACTCTGAGTGCAAGACCATATGGTTGTATGTGAATGCAATGCCAAAAAGCAGAGCAACAGATATACCAAGTGGCATGTTATTTCTACCTTAGAATTTGTTACTAACTACTGGCTTTTGCACACAAAATACTGAGTTAAGAGAATATTATTAAAATGGTAATAGTAGGAAATGCCTAGCAGGTTCTACACTCCACTGTAAAAGGCATAGTCAGAGTCAGTGCTATTTCATGGTTACAGTAGAATAACACTGCCCTAAAGAACTGTCTCCTGTCCATGCCATGAAGCTGTTCAGTGGTGTGGGGCAGGTCACTAGGACTCAGCAGCTACTTGAGCTGCACACATCCTTCTCCTCTGACCTCTGTCTGATTTTTCTTTTTCTAGACGCCAAAGTGAAGCCACCGGGGTGTGGCTATACCAGTCAGTTTCAGTGGAAGCTAGCCACGGGGATCAGTAGTGGTACATAGAAGGTGATATAAAATGCTACATATTCAGAAAAAAAGCCAAAGGTTATTAGGCATCACATATAAGGTACTCACAATTAACGGACACTCTCAAAGTTAATTTCTCTGTTTCTCTTCTGTAACAGTGAGTAATTCCTTATCTTTAACTCATAAAGCTGTTGTCCAAGGTATGTTAAGTGATGTTTGGAAATGCCCAATACTAGCAGCTCAGAATTAGCAGCTCAGAAAAGCCCCCAGAAAGGACTGATTGTCCTGTGTCTAGAGCAGTGTTGGAATGGTGAACAGTTAATGATGCTTACAGATGCAGAAAGGACAAGATAAGGAATTAAATAGTTGTTCATTATGTTCCACTGTCTTTCCTGTAGCATCCTATGACCTGCTGGTGACAAACCTCTAGGAAGAGAGTTTTGGGAATTCTGGGATCTGCTGCAGGCAGCATCAGCCTGGCTTGCATTCAGAAGACCCTATTTCAACAAGACATCTAGGTTAGGGACTTAAATCCAATTTCCCTCTTTCTATATTGAGATTCCCTTTTGTTTCATGTGGCTGGGAGATCAATCAGGAAGCCTAGAGTCCTGGATTCTTTCCATAAGATGTCCACAGCCATGGGCGTATGCATAAGGTTGCTGAAATAGCCTAGTGAATCCCATTTACTTAGATTTACCATCTATTTACTGAGATTTGTCTTTCCATGGCTCTTTGCATCCCTCCCTGGCTTTGCCTGCTTCTTTTGTGCTGTAACACAGGGAGGGAGCTGTCAAGGAGTCAGGACAAACAGCCTGTGGCTGCCTAGCAGCAGTGAAAGCAGCAGCATGTGCTTAAGAATAGCAGCTTTTATTTTTTAACAGTCCTAAAATGACAAAAGCAGACAGGAAAGCCTACTACTAAGAGTGGCTGCCTGGCAAAGATTGCGGTTTACAATACAGATTTAAGAAGAGGAACAGGGAACAAGATGGTGAGATAAACAGATACTAAGCACTGAAGTTGATTGAAGAGTAGGAAACATTTGATAAAGAATGGTTAAAAAATTTATTCAGTGGCCCAAAGCAAGAATTTTAACATGTTTTAAGTTAACATAGTGAAATTCAGACAATTTAAATCTTCTGGTTAGAATATAGGATTTTCCCACAGAAAGAATATTACCTTTTACAGACAGGCCTAACTTTTTCATCCAGCTTTGTTGCTGAAAATCTAGTAAAAAATCAGCACATGGAAAACATCAAGTAACAGTATAATCAGTAAAAGTAGCTTTAAATCTGAAGAGTGAAAATCTAGGAAGTTATGACTTTTACTATTTTTTTGATGGTTTATTTTGTGGCTATTGAGAAAGTAAATGACATGTTTTCCTATAAATAGGAATATCAGCATGTGTTTTCCTACTATGCGGCAGTATGACAACGGTTAACTAACATTTGCACATTGACTAATAAAGCTTTTGGCTCGAACAAAGCACCAAATTTTTTTTGTTTGCATCCAGAAGTGGGAATAGAAGTCTCATGCTATGCATAAATGCCAGTGCTCAGTCCCTAGATTTTTCCAAACTAATTTGTGATGAAGAGCTACCAAACAAATAACAATAGAAACACAGGTAGTTTAGTGTACTAACATATGGTTGCTAAATGCAGCTCTTGGGAGATTATAAAATTAATCTATTTTTACATTGTCACCTGTTTACAGTGTGATTATTTTACACAGCTGTGAGTAAAAGTAGTGGCTTTTTTCTAGCCTCAGATATCCTGGTGTGGATTCCTTCCAGTATGCATATTTTCTTAGTTTGTGGATGTAGTTGAAGCATAGTCTCTGACTGATACTGACTGAATCCTGCACAGTGGATGTCACTTTGATTTGCTGCACACTCAGCTACAGTTTAGGGATCATTAATTCTGCTTGAGCCTAAAAAATTCACACTGCCGTCTCCTTTATCTCTGAATAGGCAACTGTAGAAATTTTTGTTTATTGTCTGGAAGTTTTGTAGCAAAGGACTAGTTTTAGGAAGTAGTTTTGGGGGTTGTTTTTAATGCATGCATTTGCTAATGGGTTTCTTCTTCTCTTAGTACTCAAACCACTTGGGTTTTGGGACTGATGTTCCTAGATTCTTTCTCTGTTTCTTTCTATGTATTTTCATCAAACTTTCTTCAGACTAAATCCCATATTTTGCCATGTTTTATTTTTCAACTTTATATACTAATACTTTATTTCCTACAGCATCTCCTTTTGGCTATAGACATGGTTCATATCAAAGTATATCCAACAGTTCTCTGACTTTGTAGAACATTTCTACCCATCTCACATGGATAATAAACATCAAAACCGCAACATGTGCATTTTAAATTAGGATTTGTTATCAGTCCATTAGCATTAAAGGTGTCTGAAATAACACGTAAGTTATAACATAGTTTATGGAGTTGTGTCTATAACCACAAGAACCATTCTCTATTTAGAGACTATATTCTGTCTTTTCTGAGCACTACAAGAAAGAGTAAGGATTTCAGAAAGTAGATACTTTGTTGTTATTTTAAAACACACTGTTCTAGCAAGGGTCTGCAAACTTCTAATCTCTAGCTTTTTCTGAATAGAACAGGAACTGAAATGGAACAACTACAAGCCACAAGCTTGGAGCACACATAATATATGAAAGAAAGGGAAGAGTGTTTTATTTGGATATAAATGCAAAACAGTAAAACAGTTTCTGTTCTAAAAATGGAATAACTTGTCAAGTGTTTAATTGTGATAGACTGCACTTTGCTATTCTTTTATATGAGGTGAAGTTGGAGTAGCTACAGAGATGGATAAAAGCAAAACACCCTCTGGCAAGCTCTCTAGCAAGATATTTTGTCTTGAAATGTATATAGATTTCTGTAGCACAGAATTGTATACTGAAGAGGAATATGGCAATTAAATAAATGCTTTGTGTCAACTCTTCCGCGATGTAAATTCCGATTTGTGGAGTGCTTAAAGATTTGCTCTAGGCTCCACTTCAGAGGCTTTTTATTGCTTCAGGGTATTGAAGAACAACATTCTCATTTTGTCCAAAAGGGGTTAGACATCCTCCAGGTGAAGCAGTCAAAACACTGTTAGAGCCATTATTAGGTGGCCTCTGGCAGAGGAAGGACCGGTGGTGGGCTTACACAAGGTACTATGTGCTCTGGCCTAGGCCTGGCAAAACACTTGGCTGCTTAATCATAAGGAAGTTTTCATTTGGAGCAGTGCTGAGAGTCAGTGGACAGGCATCACTGGATAAACGCCAAGGGCTTTTTCATACCTTCCAAGGAAAATACGGCACTGTCGTGTCCAATCCCTCATATTTTCATTTCTCATTTCTTAGTCTCTGTGCTTGCATAAGGGTGGTGTTACAGGGTGGGGACAGGAGGGGTTCAAAGGAAAAGTACTTTCTGCTCCCTATGTTCTGCAAAAGTGACTCAAGGAGGAACTTAAGTTCCCTCACCTTGTTTTTGTACCTAAAATTACACAGGTCATGCATTCTTCCTCAAAATAGCTCAGCTTTTCACTGCAAAGCAGTGAGACAGTGGGCTATAAGCAGACTTTTACTTCATTCAAGACCAGGGTGTACCTGTGTAATGTGTGGAATTTGAAAATATTCAAAAAGCCAGATGTCTGGTCTCTGAATAACCTTTTCATTGTATTTCATCTCCCCTTCTTCCATTTAGTTTTCAAAACAGGCATGTATTAATAAGAGCTGAGGTGATTTCATCTGTGCAATTCCTTTTACTAGTCACGCTTTGAAACTTTATAAAAACTTCCAACATCTTGTGAAAATTTAGGTATGAAAGTATTTCTTTGTGTAGAGGGAATAGCATGGAAGAAACATGATTTACTTATCAAGGAAAAGTGTTTGGCTGCTGTGGGATCCACAAAAAGCTTTCTAAAGTGACTTTTACATTGATGAGTATGGAGGGCTGGAAAATGTATACAATTTAAAGTCTGGCTGGTGAGTGGGTTGTGGGTGGGAGTGGGGGGATTCACTTCAGAAAGGTGATGGTCTCCATCACATTAATGTTGCTCTCTTTTGAAGGTTGTAGGTGTTCATTCAGAGCAACTAATTGGAGACATTATCTGTTTTAGACTAAAGAAATTAACTTCTTGATGTATAATAACTGCAGAGCAGCTTGGCAAACTTGTGATATATCACATATGACACAAGGATGAGGCAGCACTGCTCATAAGGGACTATGACATGTTGCTGTGAATATTCAGAACTGCACTTTCCAAAATAGCAGAATGCAGCTGTACCTAGAAAAGTCAGGAAGGATAACTTTTATTCTGAGAAATACTGATTTGAGAGGGCACTAAGAATTATTTAAAGGTTATTAATTTATTGAGCCTGAAGAATGTCTGAACCAAGAAAGAGCAAGGAAAAGATTTCAGCCTCCAGCCTCTCTCTCTTCCATTCATAAGAATTTGTTATCTGACTCTGATCCACCTTTGAGAAACAGGGGTTTTTAGCTACTTCTGAACAAGTATGTAGACCTGAATTATCAAAGCAAATATGCAGGAACTTGATTCCTAGTGCAGCTGATCCTTAAATGAATAGCCTCTGTACTGCATAAAAGAAGTCATTTATGACACAAAAATCTTATTTGACTTTGACCTCTGTTCCAAGTGAAAGATCATTTTTCCTATCAATCCAGTAAATCATACCTGAATAGAATGGAGCTTTCTAAAGTGACTTAATTTACTTCTTCAACAAGGAGCATTCATTGAAAGGAAAAAAAAAAGAAAAGTGGGTTGTTGTTTTTTTAATACTTTTGGCCACATCATCCATGGCATCATTTGCACCTGTATGGAAGGCAAAAAATTTTGTAAGCCAGAATTGTGGAAGTATGTGAAGTTGTCTATGGGAAAGGAAATGGAGGTAGTTGCTTAGTTTAAGTTTCTGGAGTCCTGCACATAGATCAGGGCAATCCCAAGCACAAACACAGGCTGGGTGGAGATTGGAGGGAGAACATTCCCTAGAAGAAGGGCTTGGGGGTGTTCATTGATGAGAAGCTCAACATGAGTCAGCAATGTGTGCTTGCAGCCCAGAAAGCAAACCGTAGTCTGGGCTGCATCAAAAGAAGCGTGGCCAGCAGGTTGAGGAAGTTAATTCTGCCCCTCTACTCTGCTTTGGTGAGACCCCACCTGGAGTACTGTGTCCTCCTCTGGACTCCCCAACATAAGAAGGACATGGAGCTGTTGGAGCAAGTCCAGAGGAGGGCCTCAAATATGATCAGAGGGTTGGACCACCTCTCCTATGAAGACAGGCTGAGACAATTGAGGAAAAAGAAGCTGGAGAGGGACTTTTTACAATGGCATGTAGTGATAGGACAAGGGGGAAGGGTTTCAAGCTGAAAGATGATAGGTTTAGATGGGGTATTAGGAAGAAATTCTTTACTGTGAGGTTGGTGAGACACTGGCACAGGTTGCCCAGAAAAGTTGTGGCTGCCCCCTC